>OX365958.1:11060000-11660000 GCA_947247005.1 Spisula solida | reverse complement strand
CTGTCTAGTAACTTTCTAGCTGTCTTATGAATAAGCTGTTCCCACCCATCCTGTCAATTTTTGTCATAATGAGTTTCCAAGCCTCTTATAAATGTATGTATCTCACTGTACGTGCCAGCATATCCTGAACAGACCACTTAATCATGTGGAATTACTCATTTTTACAAGTGTTTAATCACGCGGAATTGGTAATTTTTACAAGTGTTTTTACTTTATTAATTAATACTAATTTTTACAAGTGTTTTTACTTTATTAATTAATTAACACCTGAGTTGAACTCTAGGACACCTAACCCCTGTATCAGTGTAACTGACTCCTTATCAGAGGTTCTCAATCAGAACACGGACCCCTATGTCAATGCACCAAGTAATGTTCTCCCAGGGAATACAACCACATGCAAAATACATGAATCCATGTGGGGCTGTAATATGACCAATCTTTCAACAACACCAACACCAGCCAACAGATACAATTAATAATACACCTTTATGTGAAATGTTCTCTAGATGAGGAGATCCTTCCAAGAATAACACATCAAAACGTTCAATGAACCAGAACATACTTATATGACCGATGTATAAAAGCATATTAAATTATCTTTAAGCTTGTTAAGATAGCAATTGATCCAAATAGCATTCCTTACCCTAACCAAAGGCTTTAAATTAGTTCAGCCGAAGAGTCCACCTGGAACACGCAAGACATTCTGCAGTTCATTTTCTCAGAAATAAAAGAAATTTTCGATACCCTAACTTTCATTTCATTTGATCTGTTGGCATGTACTAGTTTTGTGTTTCACACATGAAATTATTTTGTTCTGGAAAATTGTGGAGTAGAAATTGGCTCAGTCTATTATACAACAGTTTTGTGTGGACCATGGATCGGTTCTGTCGAGGGCATGCATCAATTTTGGGAGCTACACCGGTTCAATTGTTTTGGATAAGTTTTTTTAAATTTCTGCTTTATAAACTGTTAAACAAGCTCAATGCTTCATATACAAGTCAAATGTAGGAGTGATCATTAGCTTTGGGCATTTCTGAAATATGTACAAACACAAATAAGTGCTTCAAATTATTTAAGTTTCTGGCTTTTTATTTTTCAAGTTATTTGTATAAGTTACTCAGATGATGAGATATGCACAAATTTGTTCTTTAAAAGATGTCTGATGTATTTTTTAAACAAATTATCCATTTTTTTGTTAAAGGGAGGTAATTCACTTGAATTATTTACCATGATTGTTATATTCATAAACACATAATTTAATTGATATACTTGTACATATACACATCATAGAGACATGTATAGTCCAGAGAATTTGACACGACTCTCAACCATAATTTAACAGCTGATATATTGTCTATATTTATAACCCCAGTTGTTTGTTTTCATAAGCGGGCAGTATCACAAAGATGCTCGAGGTGTAATACCAACACAAATCTAAAGGACCGAAATTGCACGATTTACTTGCGGAAATTAATATATTCAATGCAAGAATTTTATAATATATTACGCATGAAGGTCAGGATCATGTCAAATTCTCTGTGCTATAACAGTAGGCAAGTTCCTCACACATTCATATATGTATAATAATATGTAAGGCACCAAATGATCAGTCATAACATTGTTCTGTGATATCATAAGTAACGAGCAATTAAATGCTGTGGAAAAAAGTATAATGATCAACACTACAAAGAATACTAATCAAGCAACACTTCATACTTATGGTACTATACTCCTACTATCCAAAGCGCTTTGATAGTCACTATGCGGCTACAATTTAGAATTGTAGGTAAGAAGTACTCTTACAAGAGCTTGAAGCTTCACAACCCAATGGGAGATATTAGTTAGTTATCTCCCCTTACTACTCTCTAAAATTCGTAGGTCCTATCATGCGGATTACTCTGCTTTTATCCCTGTTTATTTGTTGTGCATGGTAGTAATTAGGCTGAAATATTTGCAACATTAATTATCAGATTAAATAACAAGTTTGGCTACATGTTGTTTACTCACCATGGTGTATAAATTTTGACAGCCTTAACATATTAGGTAATACAGAAGTGAGAAATTTCATTTCTAAAATCAGGGATATTTCTGTGAGAAACAAGGATAAAGTCCGAGGATCTGAACTAGTTAGGACCTCTGTGCTAATTGGTCTACCTCGGGCTTTATCTTACAAGGGAGATTATTTATATGCCACTAATGTCTCTCATTTGCTGACACTAGTAAATCAGAACCATGCAATACATGTATGTACATTACATCACCGACAGTCTCTCAATAGTAATTTACTTCATCAAAAACATTTGTCTAATTATGTACAACAATTTGTATAATATATATTGCACATAAAATGATGGAGTAGCAGTAATTAAGTGCCATGAAAACATATGCTGGAAGCAAAGCTTTTATAGTACTTTGTGGCGCTGGCTAATTGCGACCACATACACTACATCTATGTATAATTTTTCTCACAAAATGGGTTTTCATTGCTACTTCAGCAAGTGTCTATTACCAGTTCTTTGAATGTTTTTGGTAACTGTGCCATTTTGTAAACTGTGTTCATTTTGTATGTGCCTTTCTGCAATTTAGATGTCCAGCATAAGGCCGCTTTGTTTATTTCAAAAGGGTACATATAGTTTATGTTGGGTGTAATGGGTTGTCCTTACGATGTGTGTTTGTCCTTCTTATATGTTCTTTTGTGCTGACTGTTGCTGCAGATTTGTTTTACTGACTAAGGCAGTTGCTAGTGGAATGTCGAGTTTTTGTAGCTGTGTTGCTGTTTCTGTTAGGTCCTGCCTTCCCTGTCGGATTTATTATTATCTTTTTGCATAGCATTTGGTTAATTACTAAAATCATCTTGCTCAACACCTTACAAGGTAGTTACCAATACAGGAGGTCAAAGGTTCAAATCCTGTTAGAAGTTTTGAACTGAATTAGTGAGCTCACACAGCCAGTTAAATAATGGTCAGTACATCAGTTGTCAATCAATCTAACAGTAAATTCAAATCACATGGTCCAATGGATTAGCCAATCATATCCCCCGTTAATGACCAAGAATTTAGTATGGTGTGATCTGATTGGTTGTCCTTATAAGATCAATTTTGAATACTACCCCGATGAAATGTCAATTCTATTCTGTCAAACTATACATTATATTCATACATAGACACTGTTTGAATCTCCAATCAGAAGAGTATAAATAGACATATTTGGACCATTTTCTATCCACTTATTGACACAGTTTCTATCCACTTATTGACAAAGTTCTGTTGTTTCAAATTAATTACTTGGTTGGAGGGGGATCTCATCAATTAATTTGGGAAATAATTTTCTCGTAGGTCACACACTGATTTAATTATGGATCGATTTTACTCCTTTGGCTAACCTAGATCCTAAATGGTGGCCAGCCAATGCAAACTGTGCGTCTAATATCACAAAGTATAGTCCGGTCAGGGTAAAAAACCAGTGACACAGCGGTCAAGTCCACTATAACAGGGTAAAATCAATTATAAAGGCTTATACTGTACAAACATTTATAATTTCAATGCTTCATTAACATACTATATTCGCTATACCTATTTAGAAATGGTTGTTATTTTTTGTGTACACATAAACTGCAACGTCACTGTCACAATATCCTGACTGGACTGTATTGTACATTATGCAATTAACTTATTTGAAATAATACTGTATCAAAAGATTTGACCTTGAACTGCATGTCTATGGGAGAAGTTTTGTTCTAAAATCAAATGCATATGGAATATGTCTTCTCAATTAGGGGGCATTTAAATTATATGACCAGTTTCGAAACATTTTGAACATCCCTTGTAACACACCTCATATCACCGGTAACAACCGGGACCTAACCGTGCTTTACCGGGGCTCTACCGCTCTGCGCAGTAATGACACCGTAACAACATCTTACTAAACCGCGAATAACTCTAGCTACTCCAGCGTCCAACTGATAGAATATTCTTTCAGACCAACTCTAGCTACTCCGGTGTCAAACTGACAGAATATTCTGGCCGACCGGGGTACAGACTGGGGGGTACAGACTGGGGTATCGTCTTGAATGTGAGAACGTAAATTATGTTTGTTACAAAAATGTCCTGGATCATCCTTTCCTCCGCCGGGAGGAACAGGGACCTAAACCCGGACAGTGAGAATGAGACTCAGACAATTGCACCGTTTGTTGAGATGGAAAACATAATAGGATTTATAAACAATAATTAATAATCTATTGCACATAATTTGACACTCATTTAATGGGAAATTTATCCAATTTATAGAAGATTCAAAAAGTTTAAGACATCTTTTGATACATAGCCAATTTTTATACAGCACAATCATACATCATTAATCACCCATATGAACGAGCTGTGCTATATCAATAGATTCTAATTTTCCACTTTAATCAAAATGAAAATATTAAAAAACAAGTATGAAAAATAATTCAGTCTCTCTTAGAAAAGGAAGAGCTTAAGCTTGAAAATTCAAAATAGAGTCTTTCTGTTATAATTATATTGAAACTAGTTTTTGTGTGGCGTAAACGCCACACAATGTTATTACCACTTTTCAGCTTACGACCAATTTAACGCATTAGGCCTCGGCAAATAAATAGTACTATGCTTTGAACAATATTACAAGCATGCAACACAGGTTACCCGTATCATTGGACCTGATTTGTTTACATTACCAACATTTACTAATATTAAGACCAACAATTATATCAGACTTTTATTTTTAGAGGATATTTATAGCAAATCATTCCGCAACGGTCTATATTTTTACTACCAACGGATGTTCTCACTGGTGGCGGGAATCTAAAATAGTTCCCACGGTTTTCAATCGTATACTGTAACGTATGTAAATCATCCGCCGCTGCACATTGCAGACGATTACAAACATTGATGCTATATATCGCCGCTGCACATTGCAGACGATTACAAACATTGATGCTATATATAGCTGGTGGGGGAAATTAGTTCTACGTACATATCGATCGGCCGATTAACAATGTTACCGCGGTAAGCTTTAAACGCACTAGTCCATTTCTACCCTGCTTTATATAAGACCTCATAATTTTCGTATCTATTATCCGATTTTGAATATTTAAAGCTTGTAATGAAGCAGAGATATATGTCTCTCTTTTAGACAACATTCAACACGATACCCTAATTATTAAATCCACGGCGACTAGTAAGAATCCGTTCCACGTAAAAGTAAGTTTAAAATATCCCGTTTTATACCAAATAAAAATTCAATCAACGGTCGAAAATCATCAATTATTAATTTAATATTCGAACGATTTTGTTCATTAAAGCTTGTTTTAAAAGCTAATACTTTAAGGTTTTATAAAATCATAAAGCATTAATCGGCCGATCGATATGTATTACCCCTTTTACATACGTTAATATAGAGTGTCATATACATTTAATTAACATGCGTGGCCATACGGAGAATAAACAGTCACTTATCTTGACACTGGTCGAATTCTCCAAGTCGTTAAAAATGGTATTTGTAAATATCCCTTAATTGATGCTCAGCATAGTTACTTAAGTAAGTTCCAGGTAACTGCTGGTTCTCTTGGTGTCTTTAGCAGCACAAATGTTTGAGTAAGGGTGGGCTTATCAGAACTGGGACATAAAATTATGATACAACCTGGATTCGATATTGGATTTAGTGGCATCAGTACGCCACACAACAGTACTTTCAGTGCTTTGATTTTTCCTAGTTTTGAAAGTTCTCGTTTTTTATCCATATGCAAATAGTTAACCAGAACACTTAAATTCCTGGCAACTGAACCAGACTGAAAGGAATAATACAATAATGCACATCCAAGATTAAATCCCCAATTTCAAAGATTTCTTTCCTTTGGTTTTACACCATTTTTCAACTGTTTGTCAGCAGCCATCAAGACAGTGAGTTGAACATGAACAACCCGTTTTCCCAGAACTATGTTACTACCAGTACATACTAAATTGCTCAACAAAGAACATTTCTCTACATATGCAGCTGGAAATGCATAAATACAGCCAAACTTCTCCACATGTGGAGGACATGACAATAGCCAAGCTTAACTTCTCCACATGTGGAGGATATGACAATAGCCAAGTCAAACTTCTCCACATGTGGAGGACATGACAATAGCCAAGTCAAACTTCTCCACATGTGGAGGACATGACAATAGCCAAGCCAAACTTCTCCACATGTGGAGGATATGACAATAGCCAAGTCAAACTTCTCCACATGTGGAGGATATGACAATAGCCAAGTCAAACTTCTCCACATGTGGAGGACATGACAATAGCCAAGCCAAACTTCTCCACATGTGGAGGATATGACAATAGCCAAGCCAAACTTCTCCACATGTGGAGGACATGACAATAGCCAAGCCAAACTTCTCCATATGTGGAGGATATGACAATAGCCAATGGCACGGAAGAACATTGAAATTGCACTTGCCTGGTGGGCTCTTACTTTTCAATTATTATATTTCGGAATTTATATTACATAGTATTGTTTAATATGTCAACTTAAACGCATTGTATCCCAACAATTAAAACCTCACTAATTCTTAATGCTCTTCAAATTGGTCCATTACAAGGCATTTAATGAAATCATGAAATTTTTGTTCCACAAAAAATTCCCTATTTACAGAATATAAATAGGCGCAATAGACTCAATCAAAAAGCACCAGAAGAAATAATTTATTTATCAATATTTGTATAAAACATGGAATAAGATTTAATTACAGCAAAATTCCCTGGCAGCATGATAAATAACAGTTCTTTATCAAAGAAGCTCTTCAATAATTGGAGGACATAATTGTACTTGTATGCAATAAATACAAGTTATGCACATTCTTCATAAAATCAGCTACTCTTCAACAAGGTAACAAGAATTGGTGCCACACTTTGTGCAGGCTTCAGCAAGTAGAAGAGGGAACCAGTGTATAAACCAGCTACTCTTCAACAAGGAAACAAGAATTGGTGCCATACTTTGTGAAGACTTCGACAAATAGAAGGGGGAACCAGTGTATAAATCAGCTACTCTTCAACAAGGAAACAAGAATTGGAAGCATTCTTTGTGCAGACTTCAGTAAGTAGAAGGGGGAACCAGTGTACAAATCAGCTACTCTTCAACAAGGAAACAGGAATTGGGGCCATACTTTGCGCAGGCTTCAGCAAGTAGAAGGGGGAACCAGTGTATAAATCAGCTACTCTTCAAAAGGGAAACAAGAATTGGTGCCATACTTGGCGCAGACTTCGGCAAGTAAAAGGGGGAACCAGTGTATAAATCAGCTACTCTTCAACAAGGAAATAAGAATTGGTGCCATACTTAGTGCAGACATCAGCAAGTAGAAGAGGGAACCAGTGTATAAATCAGCTACTCTTCAACAAGGAAACAAGAATTGGTGCCATACTTGGCGTAGACTTCAGCAAGTAGAAGGGGGAACCAGTGTATAAATCAGCTACTCTTCAACAAGGAAACAGGAATTGGCGCCATACTTAGTTCAGGCTTCAGCAAGTAGAAGGGGGAACCAGTGTATAAATCAGCTACTCTTCAACAAGGAAACAAGAATTGGTGCCATACTTAGTTCAGGCTTCAGCAAGTAAAAGGGGGAACCAGTGTATAAATCAGCTACTCTTCAACAAGGAAACAAGAATTGGTGCCATACTTAGCGCAGACTTCAGCAAGTAGAAGGGGGAACCAGTGTATAAATCAGCTACTCTTCAACAAGGAAACAAGAATTGGTGCCATACTTTGCGCAGGCATTAGCAAGTAGAAGGGGGAACCAGTGTATAAATCAGCTACTCTTCAACAGGGAAACAAGAATTGGTGCCATACTTTGTGCAGACTTCGGCAAGTAAAAGGGGGAACCAGTGTATAAATCAGCTACTCTTCAACAAGGAAATAAGAATTGGTGCCATACTTAGTGCAGACATCAGCAAGTAGAAGAGGGAACCAGTGTATAAATCAGCTACTCTTCAACAAGGAAACAAGAATTGGTGCCATACTTTGTGGAGGCTTCAGCACATGGAAGGTGGAACAAGTGTATGTACTTTATGACATCATAACTCTACCAATGTCATTGACTTTCATCTTTAAGCCAGCACAATGAACATTCACTCCGGCAATTAACAGAAAGACAATTAATAACTCATTAATGCCAGTTTGTTTGTAAGACGGAGGCATCCATAGTCTTATTACTGCAAACATCTTTGTTTTAAAGTTCTTTGCTCGTTTTATCTTTCTCGATAAAACATAACAGCGGGACATAGAAAGCTTTCCCAAATAATCAAAGGGCATAAGATAATTTACTTTTTAACGAATAAATATCCGTGTTTCCTAAATCGCAATATTGTCAATTAAGATAAATGGTTGGATACCACAAACTATAGCAATCATTGACAACAGAACCTGATGATATTAAACAGTCGAGATTTTAAGATGAAATAAGAATTTAAATGAAAATGAAATGTTATGAAACATATGCAATGTTATTATATATATGAAATGTTATGATAAAAGCTCCGCAAGTCGCATGTGTCGCCTGACGACATGCACATTTGTCATGGAAAACTATCCACTATTGGGCTACATATCGACTCACAAGAGTTCTATAGTCATATGAACTAAAAACGACAAAGTGATGCTCTGGACAAAAAAATGTCACAGCAAGAAACATGCATACCTATCTTGGAGTCATTAATACTTATGGTGACAAAGTTATGCCACGGACAAGAAATGCTTATAAAATCAATCAAAGGGACAAAAATAAAAAATGGCACAAGTTAGAGTTACGATTCTTGTGTACTGCACTTGGACTTTTGGTAAGAAACATGCATACCAAATTTCAAGTCATTCAACCTCTTGGTGACAAAGTTATCCGCCGGACAGGAAATGCTCAAATTAAATCAATCTAAGGTATAATTCAAAAACGATGCAAGGCAGAGTTATGGTTCTTGCGCACTGCACTTCGGCTTATTGCAAGAAACATGCATACCAAATCTTGAGTCATTTGAACTTAAGGTGACAAAGTTATGCTCCGGTCAAGAAATGCTCTAATAAAATCAATCAAAGGAAAATTATTCAAAAACTATGACAGGTAGAGTTATGGTTCTTGCGCAATGCATTTCGGCTTATTGCAAGAAACATGCATACCAAATATTGAGTCATTTGAACTTCAGGTGACAAAGTTATGCTCCGGACAAGAAATGGTCTAATAAAATCAATCAAAGGGAAATAATTAAAAAACTATGAAAGGTAGAGTTATGGTTCTTGTGCACTGCACTTTGGCTTATTGTAAGAAACATGCATACCAAATATTAAGTCATTTGAACTTAAGGTGACAAAGTTATGCTCCGCACAAGAAATGCTCTGATAAAATCAATCAAAGGGAAATAATTCAAAAACTATGACAGGTAGAGTTATGGTTCTTGCGCACTGCACTCCGGCTAATTGCAAGAAACATGCATACCAATTCTTGAGTCATTTGAACTTAAGGTGACAAAGTTATGCTCCGGACAAGAAATGCTCTAATAAAATCAATCAAAGGGGAATAATTCAAAAACTATGACAGGTAGAGTTATGGTTCTTGCGCACTGCACTTCGCCTTATTGTAAGATACATGCATACCAAATCTTGAGTCATTTGAACTTAAGGTGACAAAGTTATGCTCCGGACAAGCAATTTGTGACGCCGCCGCCGCCGCCACCGCCGCCAAAGTAACACCTATATGTCGCCTTTTCAGGCGACACAAAAACATTTGAAATGTTATGAAACGTACGCAATGTTATTAAAGATTTCTTCACTGTAACATCAGGGCCACCAATAAGTACATTTCTTTATAATTATCTTAAAACATACGAAGCTCCAAATAAATGTTTTAACTGTTTTAATATTATCAATGCCTAAATCTTTGTCATGGACTTTTTATACAGTAGCTCTACAGCTGATCTTTGTTCCCTCAAACAGTTTTGCCTGGAACATTCTCGAAACCTCAAACAGGTACAATGATGATGTTCTAGTGCCAAAGTGGTATACAGTAGATTCCTCCAACCAGTAAATATTATCCCCGGCATGAATGCCACTCAAGGCATGTCATGGCAGTTCCACTGTATTATCAAGCTTGTCTATACCTAGATTCAAACTCGAACTATTTGACCATTATGCCTACAAAACATGATGAAATGCAACATTTCAAAGACTTGTTTGTCAAAATTGACTGGAAGCATTGATGAATGTCAGGAAATACCTTGTTACCTTACAAGCATGATCAAATTTAAATATTCAATCACAAATATAATTTTGAATTTTCTAAGGAAATAATCCATTCATTGTGAGAGTTCTATTCAAAATAAGTTTTCCTCATATCTTCCAGAAAATACATACTGTAAACCTAGAAATTATTTTGCGCAATTTAGTTTCGCAGAGTTCGCGGATGGTATAATTTCGCGAAATTAAGTTGCCACAAAATGGCTAAAACATTAATATGGACACTGCAGGAAACTTAAAAACGCGAAAATTTGAAGTTGCGAATATGCTTACGATCAGCAAAACGCAAAAGTTATTATTCGAGAAAGTAAATTGGTTTACAGTAGTCAGGCAGCACGAAAAACATAGGGGAAGCCTAGGCAGAGACAATTATCTAGGAATTTCTGTATTTTGGCCTTACCAAAAATAAATTGTGATTAATTAGTAAAAATGATTTACAAATATGAGAGTTTCAGAGAAAAACCACTGACGGAAGTGATTAATTTTTGTACAGAACAAATGCTGTGTGCAACTTTTTCTGAGAAATTAAGGATATCAATCAGTTTGTTAATATACGCGGGGTATTAACGGCCCCTAGTGATCACGGAACATTAATTTACTAGTTTATACTAATTTATTTAAGGTCGATTGTGATTCGTCACTCTCGACACCTCATTCCTGATGTTTTCCATCGCCACGAGGGTATGGAGAAGAGAAGCCAGTTTTCCTTTTATGCTGAGCGTCTAGCAAGGAACTTCTGGTACCATTTTTATTTCGTCTTTGGTATGACAAGGCCTGGGATCGAACTCGAGACCTCCCACACTCGAAGCGAACGCTCAACCACTAGGCTATCGAAGAGGTGGTAATTTCAATTTTTCTGCACAACATTACACCATCTCTAATGGCTACTCCTTCCGCAGAAATTAGAAACAAAACACTGAGGAGAAATATCCACATATTCTCAGAAAACAGCTAAAATTACACCATTATCAAACCGAATATAACAACAATAGATATCTGATTACAGCTAGAACAATACCCATTATCAGCCTCCTAGTTTGTACAGCCTCGCCCTTACTCTATACCAGGAATAACTTTCATGTTTCCATGCTGATCTTAGAATAATTCCAAGCCTGATAACTGAACAGCTGAACAGATAGTCTATTGTTCATTGTACTGTATTACAAAAAAGTTTTTGGCAAAACAAAGATTAAAACTAAACAGGGCAGAATATCGGTCTATACACTACTGTAAAATCATAATTTTTCGAGGGAGTTGAATTTTCGTTGATTTCATTATTGATAACTCCCCACGATTAATCTACCTCTCAAATTCAGACATGGGTTAACCCTTTCATGTTCAGTAATCCACAAATTTAAGACCCTACGAAAATGCACTTTTATCAAAATCAACGGAATTTAATGCCCACAGAATTTTGTGATTTTACAGTATATTCCTTTCATAGATATCGTGCATTCGCAATGGTTAAATTACCCAGAATACTGTAACAAATCTACTTCATTCTTCTCCCTAAATATCACACAGATATCGTCTTCAACAACCCATTGGGTTTGAAATTTATTGCAGCAAAACTGCAGAAAACAAAACTCAGATCCCACTGTTATAAGGATGGTAGTAAATGCTAATGAAAGAAAAACAATAAAATATCATTGATAGCAACCAGAAATCTAAACAAACAGCGGCAAAATCTAAAATTATAAACCCAAAAGTTTCCTGCCATGATTACTACTGTCAGTGTGAGTTATTTTCTGCTGCAGCAAGTATGACAGATGATTGAAATGTACTTTCAATGTTTGAGATAATGAAACTCAGACTCGCAGTTAGTAGTTACAACAGTAAAATCATTCTGACATCTCTCACACTGCTTTATTTATCTTCTCTCTCTTATTCTGCTATAATGTATTAGTACTAGGATCACAATATTTCTAATAAATATCTCGACCTTGACAGTATAAGTGAAACATACCTGACTCACATTTGTGACCTTGACCTTTGTGAATGATTTTCATAATGTCCTTCCAGAACATGCCTTGGCATAGTGTTATAATTGGCTCAACTTTGTGACCTTGACCTTTGTAGCAAACCTTATTCAAGATAGTGACCTTGACATGGTGATACATACCTGACTCAAATTTGTGACCTTGACCATCATAGAACGAACTTTACTCCAGAACATGCCTTGATACAGTATTATTACAAACAACTGACTCAAATTTGTGACATTGACCTCACTCCAGATTGTGACCTTAACAGTATAAGAGGTCAAGACCTGACTCAAATTTGCAACCTTGACCTTTTTAGTATAGACCTTACAGCCGATTGTGAACATGTCACGATACTGGTATGTAACATACTTTACCCACAAGTGTAACCTTGACCTTTAACGAGCATACCTTTACTACAGATCTTGACCTTGACAGATCTTGACCTTGACACAGTGATACTGACTCAAAAGTGTAACCTTGACTTTTGAAGACCTTCATGGTAACAGACTAGACTACATGATTTATGACTCCAAAGCATACACTAAAATGTGTGGGCGGTTATGACATCTTAAGAAGACTTCTGTTCAATTAGTAAATACCAAAGGCACAAAATGAAGCCTTATGGATAAAAATACTTTCCAGGGGCAATTACAATCAGTAATATAATACAGTTATTTTTTGTTTTTTTGTGGATGTGGTATTCAAATTAATATTTCAATGTGAGTTCTGGCAATGTTTATAGTTCATATGTATTCATGCATGCATAATGATGTTCTAGCTAACATTGCTGCTATGTTTCTTTTCATTGATTTAATTTGTTTTTCGTACAAACTTCGATCAACCTTTCGCTGTATGTTGCCAAGTTGGATCGTTTAATTATGATTAATACAAAAACATTACTTCATTAACAGGATTTTACATCTCATATGTACTGTCAAACATGCATGGTATGGGTGTCCTTGCTACTGTTTTATCAAAGCACTTACGAAAATCATAACTTATGTCCAGATTTAAATTCATTATAATAATCTAGCACCTGCAAATTAGGGACAAGTATGGTTTGTAGGAGTTCATGAACTGAATCCTTATAAGTATAGCATATCCATTAACCGCACTTTGTAGTTGTAAAAGAATTAAAAATAATTAAATTTGATTGTAATTTCACTTTTGATAAAACAGTACTAGGTTTCCCCCACTCTGTACAAAAATTTTCTTGCCAAGTTTCAGGTGTAGACTGATAGGAATTGCAACTTCTAATGTTAAGCAAACTTAGGCTATAGTATTAACTGCATGTAGGACCACATAGGTGAGTTTGAGGTCTGTGGCACCTTCTCTAGTTAGTTTGGTGAAGAAACCCTACATCTGCAATACAGTCATAATTCCTATACCCAATTTCTTCAGGGGGAAACTAGACATACACTACAGACATGCCCAACACCACATATGCAATATAGTCATCATTCCTATTCCCAATTTCTTCAGGGGGAAACTAGACATAGACTACTTGTACAGACATGCCCAACACCCTAATAGAAATATATTTTATCAGTATAAAATTATAAGCACATGGTCCATTAAGCCTTCGACAAACAATGAGGTGAAGCATTTCTCTGCTCTAGTGTATTATAAATTATTCCAGAAGTCTACGTCATGCTCAAGTGAGCCACAAATATGTCCCAGTAAATATTTGAGAGGAAGCAGTTCACAGTGCATACATGCATTATATACTACATAATTCTGCCATGTTTTCCTGTCTATGGTGCACCTGTTCCTGCACACTGCATGCATCCCCCTCCCTGATTAACCTTCACAGCTGACAACTGGCAGGAAATACCTTGGATGTCCATGGTATGGGGAATCAATTAAATAGATCTATTAGTGTATGAAGCTTATTAACAAACCCATCCATCAGACAAACAGCAACTATCATATCCATGGTGGTTGATTTCACAACATTTGAGAACTTCCTACCTTTCCTACCTGACAGAACAAAAGTCTAATATCATAAAGAATCTACTAAGATAGACGCTCATAATATAATTAGACTGGGAAAAACGGAAATCATAAAACGGGACAGCGTCGGCTCGTCTGTGTCTTGCCAAGATTTCTTATCATGCATATTTGCCTATATCCTTGACACCAGCACAGTTTACCATAACCTTATGATAGCTGTAGCACCATTCTCCATAATCCCAAACTGTGACACAAAATTTTCTCTAACAACTTATTCACAAGGACACGGAAATTTTCTCTAACAACTTATTATCAAGGACACGGTTCTCAGATATCCCCGGACTATGCTACAGTTCCCCATACATGCCTTATTGTGATACTTAATTTCCTGTATCCCTAAAGGTAGAAGAGTACCCCTATCTCAAATGTACCCCAATTCATAGCCCTCCCTTAAAAGGCAGACTCAGTGCCCTTATCTCTGAAGGCATCCAAATTCCTCGAGGGCCCTCCCTGAAGGTAGACAAATACCCCTAGAATACCCTAACTGTATGTAACAATCAGTTACACTGCCCATGATATAAAAACCTTCATATGGAACAAAATTTCACCCAATGTAACAATCAGTTACACTGCCCATGATATAATAACCTTCATACGGAACAAAATTTCACCCAATGTAACAATCAGTTACACTGCCCATGATATAATAACCTTCATATGGAAAACATTTCACCCAATGTAACAATCAGTTACACTGCCCATGATATAATAACCTTCATATGGAAAAAATTTCACCCAATGTAACGATCAGTTACACTGCCCATGATATAATAACCTTCATATGGAACAAAATTTCACCCAATGTAACAATCAGTTACACTGCCCATGATATAATAACCTTCATATGGAACAAAATTTCACCCAATGTAACATTGCCCATGATATAATAACCTTCATATGGAAAAAAATTCACCCAGAGTAATTATAAATTCTCATGATAACTGTATTTTTCACAGGTATATATTATAGCAATAACATGAGCTCTGTATTCCCCAATGCACCAAACCAAACAAAACTGTTTGTGATGATACCATCATGCTGGATAATCAAAACTAGATTATATTCTTGTATTATCAATATTAAATACCTGCTTAACCATTTAATATCCCTGCTTACCCTATAGGGACACATTAAACTGTAAGATATAGGCATTTAAAAATTAATTGTTCATAAATGCTTCATGCAGTCAAGGTGTTGTAACATCAAAAGAAATTCTTGGAAAACAAGCGTCCTCCTTGGATTTGTTGTCTGTTTACCAGTACAATTAAAATTGTCATTGGAATAATATTTTAACGACACCAACACAATTGTGTATTTTTATGAAAATGATATTTCTGCTATATGAGGAACTATAGCACTTCCATCTTGAATCTATCACTGTAAATCGCCATAATATTGGATGGTGTTAGACCTTTACCACTAAGAGTGTTAAGATCAGAAACAAGGCATATTGCACGAATATAGGGGATAAGGAGCACGGGTCTCAGTGCGATTTTAGGGTCTGGCAAAAATTTGTACCCTTAAAACTAAAATTGCACTCAGACCCTGTGACAAGGAGGGGGATGACAAACTTAAGAATTTATTTGTTTTGGCCTAAGAGGCGTTTACTCTAATGGTGCATATGGGATTTGTCAGCAATGCTATAAATCCTTAAAAACCAGCCGACTGGTCAATGTTGAGGATAACATTAATATTTTCAAGTCTCTAATCTGATAATGATGAGCCGTAAGTAGGCAATTAACCCAGCAACAAGCATGCTAGATTATACCAAGTACTATTTTATAGATACCTAATTAGTGAAGATTAGGAGATTCCCAGGCCGAGAGGTTATCACTCCAAACAGATACTGACAGCTAGTTTTCATTTTTTGGGCGATTACGAGTTCTCTGTTTTGGCATTCTTTGCAATATTAAACCAAAATTCAGGTTATTTGATAAAATCCAGTGAAAGTTGGAGGAACAACAACATTCCACATTCATTTAAGGTGTTATGAAATCTTGCAGCTAGGCTAAACTATTTAATTCACTACAAAGTAGATAGAAACTGACCTCTGAGCCGTAACCTTATTTCACTATATAAAGTCTATAGATAAAACAGTATAGCAATACCACATGGTTTTTGACTACAGTTCCAAGTAGAAATGTGTAAACATTGGAAAGCAAATGTAGCCATAAGTATTTTATTTCTTCATCAATTTCTATGAAATATTCGCCACGCTAAGGGGAACATTATTTGCTTTCAATGAAATATAAAGTCTTTTTCAGCGGCTTTACCGTTTTGTACATTACCCTGTGAAACCGTGGAACTTGTAGATTTCACAGGGTAATAGTAGAATTGGTAAAGCTGCTGAAAAATATCTTATCTTTCATGTAAAGCAAATAATGCCCCCCTTAGCGTGGCGTATATTTCATAGAAATTGATGAAGAAATAAAATACTTATGGCTATTTTATTTTCCAATGTTTACAAATTTCTTCTTGTAACTGTAGCCAAAAGTCACGTGGTATTGCTACACTGTAAAAGTGCAGTCATGGCTCAATACTCATTTTATCAATAGTATGGTTCTAAAGCATGTATTGTTTTTTAAAACCAATTATGCACGCATTTAAATATATTTGTCATAATTATATTGTGATAAACAAAAATCATACAACAACTCCAAAGTACTGAAGGCATTACTTTCGCATTAACTATTCTATAGATAATGCTACAAAATACAGAACAGCAATCATGTTTGTAATACTTGATGTTGAAACCACTTTACACAACCACAAATGAGTTGCTGTTCCAACTTCCGATCCATCACTTACAAATGAACTTCCAGCAGTGTCAAAAACTGTATAAATAAACACACTAAATAGACAAATCAAGCAGTTTTTGCCACTTTCTGCTTTCCGTTATAAAGTATGAACAGATTATGCATTTGTGACGAAATGATGAAAGAATGTTTGTTTATATTCATGCATAACCCGTACCCCATCATATGGCAAGCCAATAAGCCTGACTCATGAAAAACTCAAGGTTGGCTTAATTAGTTTAACAGAACAAGGCCTTCATTCTTAACTTGCCACTTCAACCAAACATTTGACTTGAATCCAAGAACTTTCCCTCTCATTGCAACACAAACCATTAAATGATTTTTCAGACAAACTTTCAACAGGTATTTAGATTCAATAAGCTTGGTTTCAATAAACAGTAGGAGCATTTAAAGATGTTTCCACTTCATGTAGCCAATTACGTACAGCACTGAGTAGATGCTATTTCTGTTTGCATGTTTTTTTCAAGGCTTCAGTACTAGAACAACAAGGGCAATGGGCAACAACCACTCAAACACACACCCACAACCACTCATGGATTGAGCACTAACAAGATGCATGTACTCCTCCTACACAACAAGAGCAACTTGATGACTCAACATTACCATTGCTTTAACATGATAGAAATGTGCATAACTGCAAATTGCATATCTAGGAGTTGTGTCCTTGACAAATCGCATAAAGCAAACATTGTCAACCAAGAATTATTAAACTAGACAAAATGCGAATCTAGGAAAAAAGTATTTGACTAACCGCAAAAGGTAAACATGGTCAACCAGGAATTATGTGCTCGGTCATATTGCTAATCAAGGAGTTATGTACTTGGACAAATTGCAAAAGGTTAACATCATGGTCAACAAGGAATTATTAACTTAATTAGGTCCACTTGCAAAAGGTAAAAGTTGAGGTCAACAGAAGAGCTATATGTTCTTAGGCAAATTGCAAAAGGGTAAGATGGTGAACCAAAGTTACGCACAGTGACTACCACAAATTGCAAAAGGTGAGGCCAGCCGTGAGTTATGTACCAGGACGAATTGCAAAAGGTACACACAAGTCAACTGACAAATTGCGAAAGGTGGGGTTAACGAAGATTTACATACTTGGACAAATTGCAAACAGAAAAAGACAAGGTCAACCATAGCTAAAGATAATGTTTACAGTTGTCAATACACTATCAACCAAGAAAGCGTTCATTGGCATGTACAAAATGTACAATGTCTCTGATGCACATATCCTGTTGAAATATCAACATTATTCCAGAGTCTATCATAATTATGCAAGCACCTTGGTAAATCAATTAATAGGCTGGCAGGTAACAGTCAACACTGTCATAATTTGATACTGTAAAAGAACTGGAAAGAAATACAAAAGAAAGCTTTTAGAAAACATAAAAGAGATAGTATGACAGTAATTGTTGCTCATATTCCAGTTTCAAATAATGTCTGACAATAAGGATAGATTCAGGTATTCAATACATGTATATCTACTTAATTCTATTCTCATTCATCTTTACTTTCTTGCAGTACCTTACTGTGTTCTTACCATAATAGGAAAGATCATGTTTGTATACAGAGGGATTCATATGCAAATGTGCCTACCAGCTAGCTGTTGATAAATGACAAGTTAGTTTTTATTGTTCATTCATCCAAATTATAGATTGCCGATGGGCATTTTGCATAATATGAATGCAGTGATCTCTCCTACAAGAGCTTAGGTATCTGAAATAACAGAATAGTGTGCCGGAGAGGCTTATAACTGTTGCAGGGTCCAGTGATTTTTCTTGAACAAAATTAAACAGCAGTTAAAATTTGGAAATTTGGCGAAATTTGGGAATTATTAAAAAATATTGTTTTGGTTAAAATTGTTCATAAATTGCTATTTTCTACTGATAATACTCTAGTCATATATGACAACCACTCTTGCAAGTTTGAAAATCCATTGTTTTGACTTTAAAATAGCTATACTGTTAAGTTGCTTTGAAACCAGCGAGCACAAAAGGGGGAAAATATGCATACTTTTTGGGAATTTTTTTGGAAAAAATGGAGGTTATTTTGCTAGGGGAAGGAGCCTGTATTCGGCCCCAAAAATCACTGGGGTCAAAATGTTTTTGTAACCTCTGTCAGATTAGTGTTGGGATGATTTTAATACTCATACAGAGCTAGAGGTGTATCATTGTATACCAGTAGTCCATACTCTGGGTTGCTTTGTGCTCAGCGTTTATGGTTTCCCTCATTACCTTCATGGCATGGATACCATCAGGCATGGGGTGTCAAAATCGATTAATGCAAGTTGCAGAATAACTATTAACCTAAAATAAATAGGCATAAACTAAGGGTCAAAATGTCTGTATAATAATATTCTACTCCCAATTAATCTACCTGAAAATGTCTGGAAATGCATCTTTCCAAGTATTTACAATAAACAGCTGTCTCCATGCAAATGCTACCCTCATATCTGATCAATTTAATGATGAGAAACAAACTCTGCAGGGGCCACACGAAGGGGTCACAGGGTTAAGGTGAAATATGTTTTAACCCTAGCTGCCCCAGAGAAAAGATCAACAAGTTCATTTACCTCCAAAGATAACGAGAAAACTTGATTTCAGGACAAAACAAGACTGCATCCAACAAAAGCATATGCCCCAGTGGAAGCCTTGTTCATAATAAATAGCCAAGTCAATCCGGCCTATAATTCTGTTGAAATCCCTGACTGGGTTGCATAAGCATGCCTTATTAAGATTGGCCATAATGTTGAACAAGTGTGCAAGGTATGAAAGCAATACCTTAATGGGTGGAAAACGGTTTCAAAAACTAAGAACTTCTGGTAATTATTTTCAATGGAGAAGGACAAACAGCTTATAAGTTATTTTCAATGGAGAAGGACTAACAGCTTATAAGACAATTATTCTAAACCTCCCGCATCTGAGTAGATGCAATGGGCCCAAAAAGCTTTTAGCAATACCTTGTATCTGTGCATGGATTATCTTTAAGTCAATCTTCTTCTAAGCATGTTCTTGTTTTTAAGATAAGATTGGCTGCACAGAGGTTTTTGTCTTAGCAAAAACAATTGGCTGCATACAGGATTTTGGTCTTCACACAAATGTTTTGGATTCACACAGGTTTTGGATATTTGCATAAGCTTTCCAGTCTCCAAACAGTCTTGTTCATTGAGTGGGACATTACTGCGGGCATGTTGTAGGTATCTTCACATGCCTATCTGTACATGAAGAAACACTATCCCTATAACATAGGTTTTTTGTATCAGAGCTGGATATAGAGTACAGTAACAACAGCATCATGAAACGTTCAGGCATCAAGTGTGTACGTGTGTGTGTGTGTGTTTCTTAATGCCTGGAACTCCCATCTCTGGTATGGCAGTTATAAGTGTTGTGGCATCAAGTACAACAAACATAACAAACGATGGCACAAAAAATAAAAATGGCGGAAAACGTTACTGAAATCATCTATGACTAAAAGTCGTTGTCTATATTACAGTCAGAAATGCTGTTAGTCTGCTGGTTGTTCTGATAGTCATAGAACTATGGCATAAATTGTCTGTACGTATTCTAGGAATGACAATATGTGTTGGTTAAAATCCTTGTATGTATAAACATACAGAGAAAACAACGGGGTAGATTTACTGTGATCACTTAGCGTCATCTTCATTTTACCTCTTACTACTCACGAACATGAGACTTTTCATGAGAAAACATAACATAGTAATCCATTACTTATTCTTCAAATAGACAGATAGACAAATAGACAATCTTACATCAGAATTATCATCAAGTTCCCTTACAACTTTCGGAAGAGATTAGTCGGGAAAAATTTCACTGACAACCACAGACAAACAGAAGAGGAGTTGTTATCAACATAAGTTTGCAAATTGCACTTTTGCAAGTGAAATCAATGTGCATATTGTACCGTCTTTGCAATTTTATATACCCTTTTATTTGCCTTGCCTTTGCATAAAATGTCGTTTCAAAGTTCCTGTGATCACACAATCAATTACTTGCCCCTCAGCCTAGGTAGAATACCTTTACAAAGACCAGTATATGTGTTTGGCCTTCTGAAAATGGGATTGTAAATTTCCTATCTGACTGCAACAATGTCCGTCTTTGCAAAATGCTCTTTGGTAAAGTCAAAGGCAACCACAGCAATACTGATTTGCCTGGTAGCATTTCCTTGTACCATTCCAGTCAATGTGCAAGCTCATATTTGTATATTGTATTTTATATGAATAGTCAATGAGTGTAAGCATTTATGTATAGCTAAGTGCATGAGAAGAAATGCAAGGACACAGAATAGGGGACATCAGACAAGCACACCTGACAGGCAAGAGATGTTCCCTTGCCACAATTTGTAGTGACTTTATTAAGTGAGCAAGATTGCAAGGACACTGAAAAGGAACATCAGACATGCACATCCTGGCAGCCAAACATGAGATGTTCCCAAGCTACAACTTGTAGTAACTTTATTAAGTGAGCAAGAGTGCAAGGACACTGAAAAGGAACATCAGACATGCACATCCTGGCAGCATATTTTCACATGCCACAACTTGTAGTAACTTCATTAAGTAAGCAAGATTGCAAGGACACTGAAAAGGAACATCAGACATGCACATCCTGGCAGCATATTTTCACATGCCACAACTTGTAGTAACTTCATTAAGTGAGCAAGATTGCAAGGACACTGAAAAGGAACATCAGGCATGCACATCCTGGCAGCATATTTTCACATGCCACAACTTGTAGTAATTTTATTAGCAACAGTTACTGAACATAAGCAAACAACAAAGACAGCTACAGACTATTTAATTATAAATGACAACGTTGAGAGATGCTAATGATTCACTTACATTGCCCACCAAAAATAAGTATACAGATGTTATTTGCCCACTTACTTGCCTGGAATAATGCTATTAGCAGAAAAGTGAAGCAACAATATATTTGAAGAAAATGAATATGTTTGTTTATTAAATGGAAAGGCCATACATTAATTGGCACCCTAGGTGCAAAATTTGGAGTTTCTTTGTCCCTCTTGAATGGTAGGTAACTTTGTCACAAAAAGATAGAAAACTTGGCCTTTTTGATCACATGGTTATTTTAGTTCTGAACATCTTCATCTTTATTTCTATCTCTATTTTGACTCATTTAGTAACTGTAGTTTCAGAAACTAGTATAATAGTAACAGTCTGATAAACAGATATTGAATAATTTAACCAAGTTTAATTTTGCAACAATTAATAACTGTATACTTATTTTTGGTGTGCACTGTGTAATGATGAAGGTAATGAAGACAGTCTTGATGTGTGAAAATATTTATTGTCTGAGTCTGAATGTAACATCAACGTTCAATTGAAGTCAATAATCAATTTGTCAACTGCAACTGTGATGATGTTTCTTAGCATTTCATTACAAATGCATTACTTCGGCACTTCTTAGGTAAAACTGAGACAGGCATTAATTTATCCTACCCGTCATCACACTACCAGTGAGCATACTGACAGATATAGTAGAGTGGGTGCCTATTCTACTACAACATAATAATTTGCAAGACAAATTTCTGTGGCTCTCATTTATTTATCAGATGGTCAAAGTTCATCCTTGCTCGATGAGTGGACCTTGGTCTGCAGTTCCATAATAGATTACTTGAAATCTACATGAGATCCTTGGTCCCACAATATTATTGTGTCATACACTTGTCATGTACAAGAAAACTTACTTTCAGACTTGCCTTCAGATGCTGATACGCATTTGTCAGAGAACACTGCTTTCAGAGAAGATAAACAGTCTCAACATTGCATTTATAGGGTTATTGCAAAAAGTTCTCAATGTAAAAAGCATAACAAAACTAACACAAGTTCTCATAGTAAAAAGCATTGCAAAACTACGCATGCTCTCATTGTAAAAAGCATTTAAAAACTACACATTGTCTCATCGTAAAAAGCCTTTAAAAACTGCAGGTTCTCATCACAAAAAGCATTACTAAAGTACACACGTTTTCATAGTAAAACACATTGCAAAACTACACACGTTTTCATGGTAAAAAGCATTGCAAAACTGCATTGCAGAATCTCATCGTAAAAAAAAAGCATCACCAAACTACACAGGCTCATAGTTAAAAGCATTGCAAACAAGACTGCGTTCAATAAACGCTTATGCCCCCTGTGGAAGCCTTGTCCATAAATAAGTCTAAGTCCAAAATTAGGTCAAGGTGAAGGTCAAAATGGGGTTAGGTGATACTGGCGTGTGGAGAGTGTTCATACACAACATCCATGCAAGTATAAAAGCTTTGTAGCAAGCCATATTAATGCTAGAAGAAACGGTCAATTTGGGTTAACCAGGACGGACGGACGGACGAACGGACGGACGGACAGGTGAATCACTATATGCCTCCCCATCTATCGATACGGGGGCATAAAAATATAATTGAAGGAAAATGGTATTGTGATGCAGTTGATTATTTGAAGCAGGTTGTTTCAGGGAGGTATATTGCACGCAAAAATTCATTTAATGATAGCTGTGTTGAAATTGAAGGGTAAATGAGCAAAAACTGAACTATTCAACATAAAAAAACAAAAACAGAATAATATCTTAATGGAATCATATATTGGATCATGTTATCACTTGAAAGTCTCAGATGAATCTATAAATAGATTCTCAAAAACATGACACATACTTACAACCTGCTGTTACCTGGCAACTGTGAGATTATGCTGCATGAACTTAAGCAATATATATGATATAGCTTTAAATAAATTAAGATTGTTTCTTAAGATTATTACATAATTTTATATTGCAAAATTATATGAATAAATTGTCTAAGATTTGAAATCCCTGGCTTTTGATTGGACGAAAAGGCAAGGTGGGTGAACTATAAATACAGCAATTACAACTCAATTCAATATATATGAAGCATTAACAAAGCAGTTAACACCCCAACAAAGAAATAATAACAATATATACAAATACATTTAATTAGGAGATCAAACTACAATGGTTTATTAATACTTGTAATAATAAGAGGTTTCTATGGTTACCAAAAGTACAGAAACTCCACTTTGGCCTTGACCTTGGTACACTTAACAACAAATAAAACAATCTAGCCTCAGTCAGGCAATCAACTTAATTACTACATATACAACCATATGGAATTTATTTGCAATTATTGCCATGCAATGAGGGTTGGTATAATTACATGTAGTAATGATTGCTTTGTTATTATGTCTCCCTGCCAGAGTTTGCAGTATATTTCATGTTTCCTATGGAACAGCAAAACACACGTACACGTATACATGTGAACTTGGCTCATGGACAGATTTAGTTAACATTTCAAATTTTGCTCCAACAAAATATAACCTGTGGCAACTTTTCCAGATGATAACTTTTACACTTATCTCAAAATAAGCATCAAAACAAACATGAACAAATAGCTGTAAGCCAGGTACCAGGGTACTGTTTTATCAAAGCACTTACGGAAATCATAGAGTTACGATCAAATTTAAATTCATCATTATTCGTTTACAATTATGAAGTGTGGTAAATGGAGCTTCAATACTAATAATGTTTCAGTTACTGAACTCCTACGAACCATATACATCATCAATTTGCAGTTGTTAAAGAATTATAAAGAATTTAAATTTGAGCGTAACTTTAATATTTTCGTAAGTGCTTTGATAAAACAGTACCCCGTTTCCTCACAAACAATACTTAGACTGATAAAGAAAGAGCATGTTTCCAGGTATAGTTTCTCGAAACAGATTTTATTTAATATGATTTCACATTCTACATAACTGTTTGCTTGGGTTTCATGCCATTTCTTAACAATTTTTCAGTTATATCGATGGCCGATTCACAGAACCAGATCCACTTTCGGTCAGACTCTCTGAAAATTTCCAGACTAAAAATTCCGAAATATGACTGACAATCAGACATATAAAGGCCAGCTAAGCTTACAGAGTAACAAACACTGAAACCCTGTAAGATCTTGTCAACAGAGATAAATAAACAAAATGCAAAAATGCTGCCAGACATGTGAATTGATTCTGTCTGAAAATATGTCAGTCTAAATCAACATGTCTGTCAGACCGACAGGTTTCAAAAAGTATGATGAATTTTATCCATATCTATGTATCTGCCACTAAACTGTCAAGTAAACCGCATCATGTAACCATAATGAATGCACACTGTAATACTATGAGCCGCAGCTTTGTTTCTGTGGTTGTAACCTGGGTACTGTTTTATCAAAGCACTTACGGAAGTCGTAAACTTACGATCAAATTTAAATTATTTATAATTTGTTTACAATTATAAAGTGCGATAAATGGAGCTGCAGTACTAATACTGAATCAGTTAATGAACTTCTACAAACCATACCCATCACCAATTTGCAGTTGTTAAAGATTTATAAAGAATTTGAGCGTTACTTTAATATTTTCGTAAGTGCTTTGATAAAACAGTACCCTGGTGATTTAGGTTCTGTTCCCAGCTATAGCAGGTTATACCCGTCTATTCAAAACTTTACATTAATGTGGAATTTCCTCCACATGTTGAGAAGTTGCTGGTTCCTTATGAATTAGAGAGTTAGTTTGTATTGTTTAGGATACAGTCCAGGAAAGCTGGTCAGATAATCGCCCCCCCCGCATATAACTGCAAAATTGTTGAGAAACAATGTCAAACCCGAATAAACGAACAACAAATACTGTAGAGCATAGACAATCTAAAGCCAGTGCACAGACAATCCAAAGCCAGTGCACAGACAATCCAAAGCCAAACAAAACCGACGACAATGCCTTGCCACCCATGCAAGAGTCGGGCAAAGAACAAACCATCCATATCCCCCCAAAAAAGATTTTTTCAAGCAAACCTATATACTCACCCAGCATTGAATGAATGACATGGCCTACTGTGGACTTAGAATTTCGTGCGTAATTAGCCAGTAAGGGGAGGTAATTATGAATGATAACTACTGTCACAAATGCAGAACCATGTACAGTGCAGTCTGTTACAGACAGTCTATGCATTAAATGTGCAGCATTGTGCATGTATATATATACAACCATGGGAACACACAGCATCTCTGTAGGCAATAAAGTGTCAAAACACATCAAGTAAACTTTTCTGTAAAATACCCTGTATTCTTAACTTTGCTTTCATAAACATGTAACAAAAGATGCACTTAATGGGTTAATGCTATTATTTGTACGGTAAGTAAAGTACTATGAGCATAGTTCTTATTACTTCTATTCCGACATATGTCAGTCATTTTGGATATTATGTTCAACTATTAGCTTGCCAGTTATTATGCTGGCAACTTCATGGAGAGTTTTTGGAAGTGTCGGAATGAAACTGCACCCAGAAACTAGGTGTTTCTCATATGCAGGGTTTTCATTATAAATATTGATAACAAATTGACAGGAAAAGAAAAGCCCTTTCTAAAATAGTGCAAATATAAAAATCTATCATCTTTTTTTCTCTCCAAAAAAACCCTGATCAAATCACAATTTTAAATGATATAATGAAAACCCTGCATATGTTTTGAAAACACTCCATGATAATCTGGCCGAAGTAAAGGTAAATATGAAATAGTTGGCCTGTTTCATGGAGCAGGTTAGTCTGGTTCTTGTCCCTTATATTACTTACCAGTACAGTTAGGTCTCAATACAACCACGCTGTTTGTTCCCAAGCAAAATATCCTTGTGATGAATATGTCAGTATACTGAATTGATATAAAAGAGCGTTTTGAAACATTTGTCCCCATAACATGATGTCAATATGTGAAATTGTCAGCATATTGGGTGTCGTTATATCGAGACCTGGCCCTGATCTCCAGAAACATCTCAATCTGAGCTCAATCTCAATCTCAACTCAAATTTGTCACCTATCTTTTTAGGTTGTTTCCATGCAAAATTGTACTCTAAATTGGTATAACAAAACAGAAACATTATGCTGAGTATATTACAGCAAAATTTTGAGAGTTCAAGATTCATATCTATCTCAAATTCAGACTTTGAAATTATCAAAATCTCAATTTGAGTCGAGATTTCTACTTGAGATGCTTCGGGAGATCGGGGCCTGACTGTAGTAGTATAGAAGCACTGTTACTTGTGACGGCAACCGGACTATAACCTGCGTCACGAAACAGCCCAGTCGAAAATGGCCTAATGTATCCATCTTTGATCTTTGAACAAGAAAAAAACATCAGACATGTATCAACAATAGGTGATACAAAGATACAACAGGAATCATGTATAACCTAGACATCTAGTCTGTCCCAGACAGGAATCAGGAATCTGTTAACCAAGGAAAGTGTTTTGTAGTGCTTTCAAAGGAACTGGTATAAACCCATGTCCAGTACATGTAATTGAACGAGAGGAAACTGCGAGGTTCTCAGTACCTAGTGCTTCATTTAGGCAATGGACCCCTGTTATATTTATACTAGACATTTAAATCTGTCCTAAAAATTACTGACTACGATTCAAGCAGTATAAAAATTCCTGTAATGTAGAATTCACCAAGAACAAAAATTGGCACATCAGCCAATAAGAAAGAAAAAACGCTTTCAAATTGAAATTTGTTCTCAGGTATCACAATCCTTGTGCTAAATGAACAATAACAAACTGGTTGAAGAGAGATCCAAAGAATATCTAGATGAAACAGTTACATTCCTGCCAAAAATATAACTCTTTTTCCAACATCAACAAAGCACTATCGACTATCATCACCAGTATAACCCAGATTTAAATGGTTCAACTTCAGCAGCATGACAAGAAAGTGAAATTACACATTTATACAATAAAAGTAGAGCAAACTACGCCGATCAAATGCCCAGATTAGTACATGGAAGAAGACGAGATGACAAGCGTTTATAATTTAAGAATTTTAGACTACAAAAATGACTTTCATTTCAAAATCAGACATCAGAAAGACATTTCGGTAGCTAATGTGAACTTTTATGAAATTTGTCACTTTTGACATCATTTTCAAATGCCATGATGGTGATATTAATGCCAAAAGAGGAGAAAAGAAGGGCCAGAAAAGAAGAGGAGAAAAGAAGGGCAAGGAAAGAAAAGTAGAAAAGAAGGGCCAGAAAAGAAGACAAGAAAAGAAGGGCAAGGAAAGAAAAGTAGAAAAGAAGGGCCAGAAAAGAAGAGGAGAAAAGAAAGGCAAGAAATAAATGCTGTTTAGATTTGTAGTGCATCATAAGACCCTCCATATGCTCAAAGAGGTGCATGGTCAGTAATACCATAATAAGAACTGTACAGCCCTAACAGTACCATCATCCTTCGTACATGTTATACAAGGTGAATGTAAAATACAACTTGTACATTTGGCAAATTGTTTAGCTGGTAAGGAACCAATCATGGTTTTAGTAGCAGAGCCAGAATGGAATGTTTTGTTTGCCATGGTTACTAACATTAGTAACAACTGGGCAATGACCAGAAGCCTACAGCTGAATAAACATATAACAATGTACATTGTTAGGTCAAGTATTCTCCCATTGTTGAAATGCCACTTGCTCAATCTGGCTTATATTAGAGAAACAGCCTCGATGGAATCAACTAATGATTGAACGATGGAATCAACTAATGATTGCACGTTTATGTTAGGCGGCAGTTCAGATGCCCAACCCCCAATTACATTACAATTATCACAGTGAGTGTATAACTGAGTACATGTTGAATTGTATAGACTTCCAATAAGTCATACAATGATTGGAAATCACAGATGCTTTTGCTCACAATAAGTCATACAGTGATTTGGTTTCTATGCTGTGATTATGTCAAAGACGATAAACTATTCTAAAATCATGGCTTGCGTGGGTGGCTAGGCGCTGTTTCTATATGAGTTTGAATTAAACTTTGAATTGTCTTGAGCATGTACAGTATTTAATCAATTATGTTTGCTGTAATTTAAATATGCATGTGCCATTTAGACTGAATGATATCATGGACATGCAGGATATAAATAGCATTATAAAGATATTGCTGGAGCGAGGATTGCACCAGTTTGTGGAAATGACATTGCAAATGTACGCATTGAGAATAAACATAAACAATAAACAAATCACACGAGCATGACACATACAAGACACAGTTACAATAACCCCTAAAAGCATGTGCTTGTAGAAATACATGACATGGCGTGATGCATCAATTAAAGGCAATGTTATGGTCGGCCTAGATCATAAGGGCTATAAGTTTCACAGTCACTTCATTTACACAGGCTCTCCGTGCGATATTAGGGTCTGGCAAAAAAAGGTGTTAAGAGTACAATTTTTTTCCGGACCCTAAAATCGCACCAAGAGCCTTCATTATCAAGGTAATTTTTCTCTGATTTTTCATCATAATTGAAACAACCTGGTGGATGGCATGTTTCTAAAAACATTAAGGCCCACCCACAGGACATTAAACTACATGTAAGCCTGTAAAAACTATACTAAACAACAACATTCAATATACATGGTAAGTCCCGCAATCTGTTGTAACTCACACGTGTGTATACTGTTTAGATTTGAATATCTCTGGAAATAAACTGCCATGAGTGTAAATGACTCATATATTATATTCAAATTTTTATAGACTGTTGCGAATACTTTAAGCTGCGTCAACACATACTGACCTTAACAACAAATCACTGCCTGAATAAATTAATTCCAATTAACTCTCTTGACCCCTGATCACAACTCCAGGGAACTTCAGGAACGGTTCCTTTAAATCCCTTGTAAACTTTTATTAATAATAAACTCAGAACTCAACAATATAAAACAGCTTTTATATCACATCAGCACAGTAGGTAGACCAAACATAAAAAGATATGAAAGTATGTGTAAAAACTTCTATAACTATGATTCCAAGTTTCCAACACAGAGATTTAAAGTACACAGCGTTTAAGAGTTATATCCGAATCAAAGAGAATATGTTTTATATACTGTTGTTAGATAAACCAAGACACAGAAGTGCTTCTGTTCTCAAACTCTGGTACTCCTACAAACTGAGGTTGTAATAGAATGGCTTGGAAAGTAGAAAGTTTTATGAATCAACTGGTGAGTATTCCAGCATGTGCTATTTATAGAAACACACAAGGAGCTCTTTATGCCACATGTACACACACATACTGCCAGGATCCAGTCGAGACCCTTTTAGACTGGCTTTGGGGCTGAATATATTTTGTGTCCCCGTTTACTCATACTGACAGGGGTCTAGAAACCCTTTTAGAATGGCTTTGGGCTGAATATAATTGTGTCCCCATTTACACACACACTGGCATGTGTCTAGAGACCCTTTTTGACTGGCTTTGGGGCTGAACATAATTGTGTCCCCATTTACACACATACTGGCATATGTCTAGAGACCCTTTTAGACTGGCTTTGGGGCTGAACATAAATGTGTCCCCATTTACACACATACTGACAGGGGGTCTCTTTAAGACTGGTTAAGAGGCTGAACAAGATTGTGTCTCCATTATATATACACAGGCTGGCAGGGGTCTTTTAGACTGGCTAAGCCCCGGGCTGATATAATTGTGCCCAAACTTACACACTTACTGCCATGATCCAGTAGAGACCCTTTTAGACTGGCTAAGGAACTGGACATGATTGTGTCCCCATTAAAAAACATACTGCAAGAATCTAGAGACCCTTTTAGACTGACTAAGGGGCTGACCAAGATTGTGTCCACATTTACACACTTGCACTCTCTGCCAGTATAATACCCTTCTAGACTGGCCAAGGGGTCAAATATAATTGTGTCCCACTTACAATTTGACATTACTCATTTTGATATGAGGGAAACAAACTGCAGATGGCCTGTGGTGTATTTGTGTAAATTTGGGGACTATTGGTGGTATACAACTCCAGTAAAACGTGGACTGGGCTAAAGGACTGGACTCGTGGACTGGAATGGTGGACAAAACTGAATGACTGGACTCATGGACCGGACTTGTTAACTGGACTCATGGACCCAGATATTTGACCTCATAGTACCATGTCATTGCCTTCTCAGAAATATAACGTCCAGTCCTTCTATCATAGTCTGCACTGACATTTTGTAATACTTTTTACCTGTCTAATTCAAAAGTCCAATCTAGCTTTTCTATGCTAACATTAAAATGTTGAAGAATTTGAGAACAATTTCCCAGAGAAGATGTATATGGCTGACATTTTAATCAGGTTATTACATTTATCATGTCATAGGAGATGTAACACTTGATTCTAGACATGCTGCTATAATAAGCAGGAGCATTTACAAGCATTATCATCTCTGATCCTAGGACAGATCAAAACTACTGTAAACCCAATGAAAAAATGAGTTCTTATGAGTTAGAACTGTTCAAGGAATGTTCTAGAACATATGAAATAGTTAGGCCAGAGTTTTTTAATTTTTTGTTACTCGGACATTTTTCAGAAAAAAGTCCACAGGAGGAGGGAAAAAAATAAAAATAAAAACTCGCAAAATATAGCTTCCACAAGCTGTTGGTGGTAGAATAGTCAATGTCAGTCCGATTTAAAGCAATCAACACTCAACAACAGTGTGAGTTTTCAAGAAAACAGCCAATTTATCTTATGACTAGTACACTGCATTGAAACACTATTATAATAAAACTTATTATTAACAAAATAATGAAATAATAATACAAGGCTGGTCCATTTATCATCAAAACATAATATGCAATTTTGTTTTTTTCCCAGTTTTTCAAAAATTTTTTTTTTTGAAAATGCCAAAAAATTGGGCAGGAGGGTCCGAGTAACAAAAAATAAAAGAACTCTGGTCTAATTGAACTGCTAGGGATAGCTGTAGAACATGAATTGTGCACATTTTTGGCAGGGGCAATGTGTTAAGTTATCAACATGCAAATATTGGCAAAGTTCACCAACATTTCATCTCACATAAGTTTTGGTCCACAAAGAACTCTTTAATTAGAAATAAATAAAAATTGCTGATATTTCCACTCATCAAACATCTGAAATACAAAATTTACTAAATTTCTGCCCCATAAAAATATCCACTTTTCAGTATTTGAAAACTAGCTTCCACTTCTGGACATATTTCAATTGGCAATGATTTCATAACAATGTGGTGCAAAGTAATTTCAACATTATCATAAATAGAGGCTTATTGGAGACCTGAGAGATACCACATTATGAAATACCGACCACCCTGTTGTTGCCAATTTGTACCATAATGAACCATGGACTATGAATTTAGTGGCAATGTTATGTTTATATATGTCAAATCATTGTTTTGTTTCTGTCAAAAAACAATTCTTTGTTGTATCTTATAATAATAACACTCAGAATAGCGTTCTGTGGAGTCTAGAATGGTTTGTTGTCTTTGGTTTGATTAATAACCTTCCATACTGAATCTTACACAAACAACGTGACAGAAACAACATTCAGTCAGGTTCCTTGTTTAATCAGGGATCTTCTGATCCATCAGAATACATATGAACGTTTCCTCATTCCTCACAGACATGACATCTAGAGTTTCAGCGATATCATCGATAACCCTCACATGAATAACTGTTATAGATGGTATAACAAGACTTTTAGTCATTTCTGTTTTGGAAAACCTACATTCAAGCCCTTCTTTAAAAGGGACCAGCGGCCCAAATAAATATGCGCAACCTTGAACACTTGATTATCAGTAATCTGGTTTGCATGTGTGTCCATGACAATGACATATCTGAATTAGGGTGTTATAATAGGCAGTAAACTATGAAAGCCTAAAAGTGCCATTCCGGCCAATATCACAGGCAGAGGTATGCTACGGAAGCGGAAAAAATTAACAAATTCAGGAAATATATCCTTAAGTGGAAATAGGGCCTGAAATGAATTTTTTATATATATAATGCTATTTTATGGAAATAATGTGCAAATAAGGTAAAACTGTCTTCTTCTCATTTTATAAGCGAACGTATCTGTTTGTATGGTATTATTTAATCGACAAGGCTGAGAATCATTCAAAACAAATGTTCAAACAGAAGGAAGAGACAGGCAGTGTTGTGGAGTTTTTCATTGTGAATAACTGTCGAAGAATCACTTCATCATTTCCTGCATAGAAACAGGATTTAGGAGATAAAGTTAGTTTGAAGGAGTATAATTAAATAAGATGTTAAGAAGAGTTATTGGTTAGATCTGTGGACTCCAACTTGGCATAGGGAGAACTTTTATCAAATATCTTTAATATATCTTAAACATTTGTGACTGTTCTAGCCAATCAAACATCAAGAAATGCAGTACCGCCCGCTGGTTGCCAAACCAAGGCTACATCAACAAGTGCATGCACCGTACCACCTGCAGCTTGCTAAGCTATATCGCTGTCTGAAAGTCTGTGTCTATGTGCAAAGCATTAGATTGAAACACTTTGTAATCAGTCATACAAGGCTGCCATTAGCATCTGATATATGTTTTCAAATCTAATATTTATCAAATCAAATCTAACATTTATCAAATCAAATCTAACATTTATCAAATCTTGTATTCATCATTCATTTACAGCCAACCCTATTTTAATGGACACCTCAATTAAGCATCTGTCCTATTCTTTAAATCGCTTATCCAATTAAATCCCAATCAAGTCATTTGTTTATAATAACAAGTCATTAAGAATTGCAAGCAATACAGAAGTCCCCTACCGGTTTGAAGCCATTTTCAATGTTTCTGTTGCCATGGCAACCACAATTTTTGTCAGAATCAAAATAATTTTAGATGTGCGTAATCCCCTTATTGCCACCTGTCTATATACCAAGTTGCATAAACCTAGCTAAGAAACTAAAGTTTGGAGGCTGTCGCCATCGTATTATTGCATTGTCGTCATCGTATTATCGCATTGTCGCCATTGTACCATCGCGCCGTTGCATAGTCGCCCTCTGGCTTTTAATGTGTTACCACGATGGCACTAACGGTATTCCGTAGAAAAGCCACCTATGCTTTCTGCAGCCATATTTGTTGGTTCCCTAGACTATAAGAGGCTTAATACCAGGGTTGCATATCCAATCTTATAATTTTTGCCTAATTGTGCCAAAGGCTGGATGGACATCAGTCGGTCATCAGAACATAGTACAGCCAGGCGGCAGTCAGAAGTCAAATCTGAGGAGTTATTTTAGGTCTCTTTAGACACATCGGCTGGCGTCTGTAAGATGCTTAGACACTGGGTACATATTGGGTTCATGGACATCATCCAGGAGATTTGAGGCCCAGGCATAAGACAGTTCAAGACTGTATTTCCAAACTTGTCCCCTACAAAAAATGGCCCTTAATTTTATATTACATGACCGCAGATAGTGCACATGGTGCTGCTGTAACAATGATGTCACAAAGACGGTACAATAACTTCAACACAGTGATCTCCCTTCACGATATAAATGTATCATCAATAAACAGCTACTGTGGAATCAACAATAACATTTCAAAGATCATGTTTAGCCAAATTAGAAAAATATCAAAGAATGAAAGCTGAGGTCAGCATTTACAAAGCTTTCAGCCAAATAAATGTAATTTTGTGAAATACTTGTCAGACTGCAGCAGTTACAGACATAGCAATTAAAATCTTTTGAATATTCTGCCAGAAAATGAAATATGGCTTCAGATTTTTACTGGTGCACCTTTGCACATGACAGTTGAACAGCGCAATTCAGTAGATGTAGATAAATGCATACAAAAATGGCGATTTTAGTGTTTGGTTTTCAAAAATTACTCGAGAGAGCAAAATGTTGGTATTTAAACATTGAGATTGCTCCAAGTGCTAGAAAAAGACCTTAATATTGTTTAAACCGTAAGTTTTTGTAACAAAATTACAAAATCTTTTAAATTTGTGATGATTAAAAGTTGGTAAAGTGACAAACTTCCATCAGATCGTAGATTTGTGAATTTAAAATCACTTGAAATATTATTTCTATATTATAAACTACATATTCCTGAAATCAATTTTATCACATGGATTTGATTGTGGAGTTCATTAACAAATCAATGTAATTAATCCATGCTCAGATCCAGAGGGGTAGGGGAGCACAGATCGTGACCCCCCCCCCCCCCCCCTTATGGAAATGTGGCAATTATTTAGTAAATGACTGGCCTGACCTCCTGAGAAAAAAAATTGGTTGTACTGTCCCTAGAAATTTTCTGGACATGTGCATGTAATCCACTAAAAATATTTATGATTTTACAGCAGTAGCATCAGAAACTTTCAATGTTGATTTAGTTGAAGAAAAGAGATGCAACAAGAACAGTTTGAATTGTTTTCAAGATCAGAAGAAAGTGTTCTTATCATTCAAGAATTTTATCTGCTGAAAGCAACATAATCCAGGGCGTATTCACACAACTCCCAGCTGTGTGAAACTTTCTCATGGTGCAATGTCTGTGACAAATACATCCTGCATAATAATAAAATACAATAGACCATGTCTTGTATAGGTACAGGGTGTTTCTAAATGTTTGGTAATTGAAGATCATTTGAAATCAGGATTTCTTTACAATTTGCTACTATGTACAAGTGGGTGTTTCCACCCGGTGGATGATAATTGTTTAAACATTACACATTAGTAATCCCATTAACTTTAGTGGACCATATTGAAAATGTGTTTTACTGTCAAATATGTAATTCACTATCAATAAAGTCATTATTATTATCATTTATTTATTATTATTATCATTATTTTTATTATTATAAACATTGTTATTGACATTTATAAATACTAGTCAGTTGAAATAACCAGTTTCCATGAATAAATGATTTATCAACGCTTAACTTTCCTCTTCCGCAAGCAATTAACAACTTCTCCACTTGTGGAACGCAATCATTTTTACCGTTATACCCAAAGTCAGGGTTACAGATCATGATTACTCAATATTGAACCATGATATATAAGGGTATTAATTATATACCTAGCCATGTATTGTCACAAATACAGGCCAAATCGCATAGTGGAATACAACGAGACAGATTGCATTTTCCAGATCATAGATGTCTGGTTTCCCGAATCCGTATCATGCATGTCTGAAATGTTATATGCCTAACATATCCAAACGTCAATGATGTCATGATGTAAACATTTACGTTTTTATGATTGGACATGGCATTATATGCCGAAATATACCGACGTTCATGTATAAACATTAAATGCATTTTCACGCTTAATTTAAGTTCTCATGACATTGTTCACTTTTGTAGGTATATAATAAAAAGAATATCACTGCAATTGTGTTGATCCATTAAGCATTGTTTGCGCCATACCGCATCTCACTTGACCTAGGGGTCCTGCGAGATACGGAATTACACAAGCACCTGGAGGTAATACGGCCCGACGGATCAACACAGTGCAATGATATATGGGTATATACCGCATGCACCTGAACCATATGAATATCAAATCAACAAACAAGAAGTATAATTTAAATCCCGACGGACGTATCTGTCGTTGTGTCATTAAGCCGATTGATATAAATTTGCCGTTTTTATTTGTTTTGATAAAGTTTTATGGTTGTATAATGTGACAATCTGACATCAATACTGGCAGCTGAATGCAAAAACATGCATTTTTAAATACATTTCTTCATTAATTGCATATTGATTACATTAATCGTAAATATTTAATAACGTACTACTAATATATATGCAAGGCTGTTATAAAAAAATACTTGATTATCATACAAATTGGTACGAAACCGGTCATGCATCAAGAACGTCACGTCGCACCCCGTTGACATTACAGATTTAAAAGTACAAGACAAGATCATCAGCTGTTATAGCACTTATAATTTGACCTGATCCTGACCTATTTTGCATGAATACATTACAAGGTTCTTGCGTTGAACATATAAATTTCCACGAGCAAATTGTGTAATATCTGTCCTTTATATTTGTGTTGGTATTACACAGAGTCTTCATGATACTGCCCACTTATAAAAACATACACCCGGGATTATTAATGAAGACAATATATTCAGCTGTTAAATTATGCTAATAGGAGTTCAAGAGTCATAACAAATTCTCCGGACTTTAAACAATTAACATTGCTAATAGAAGGTCAAGGATCGCGTTGAAATATCCGCACTGTATTAAAATATGACCATACCTAATACCCACTGAAGTCAGCAAATCAATTTTTTCTGATACAAGATATCATGCCTAGTTGAAATACTATGAACCTGTGTGAACCATTCATCAAATTATTCAATGAATGATATGCAATGGACACATAATATATTAAAGTATCATGTATGAAATAAATATATTATTTCAATGAGACAGTAATCCAACGACCATTGTAATAAATATTAATGGGAGAATGTAATGCAATCTTGTATCAGAGGTATCCCATCAAAATGTCAGTTTTTGTAATATAGATATGTGTACCAATGTACTATAAATAGAACAGTCGCCCCCCCCCCTTTGGCGCGACAAGGTTATATCTCACTATTTACTATATAGTTAGATACAACCTTATTGCACCAAAGGGACCAGTTCTGCTTCATCATGTTATGAACTGATATATGTTACAGTTATGGCCCTTTGACCCCTTAAATGGTCCCTTACCCTATATGTGGCAGATATTGTAAATCAAGTGGTAACAAGATAGGTTAGCTTGTCTTGTAAGTATCATGGCCATCATTCAAACCATGTGTTCTTACTTTTAGCTCATTAATGAGCAGAAAATAATTCGCCATACCAACATAAACCACATTCGGAATATATCTGTATACACCAGTAGACATATTATTCAAGTTGTGATGGTAATTATTTTATTGAAAGATAATTAGTCCAATTGAGAGGTGTCCAAAATTAGCACTTTTCTGGTAGTCTGGGACAAGTAATTATTTGGATAATTAACTAAATCTGCATACTTTACTGTAAATAAAGGAAAACTATTCATTAATTTAATAATTCTGATTAGACCTCAGTTTCAAATCCTAAATTCAGACTGTTTCGGTGTAGGTCATTTTGTATCATTTGACGAATCAGAATAGGCCTCAGTTTCAAATTCTAAATTCAGACTGTTTCGGTGTAGGTAATTTTGTATCATTCGATAATTTAGATTAGGCCTCAGTTTCAAATCCTAAGTTCAGACTGTTTCGGTGTAGGTCATTTTGTATCATTTGACAAATCAGATTAGGCCTCAGTTTCAAATTCTAAATTCAGACTGTTTCGGTGTAGGTAATTTTGTATCATTCGATAATTTAGATTAGGCCTCAGTTTCAAATCCTAAATTCAGACTGTTTTGGTGTAGGTCTTTTTGTATCTCAATTTATTAACCTTTTACCCCATAAACTCCTTATATCCATTTACCTAGTCTGTCTATACATACCCTGTGTTTAATTAAAGGAGACAACTCTTCAGACTACTCTTTTCCTGAAATTAATTCCCTTTGCACCCTCAAACATGGATACTAAAGCCCAAAATAAAATCTAGCTAAAATTGAAAATGAAATTATGATAATTGATTGAAAAAATATATTTTCTAGTCGGGTAGCCAGACTACCATTTACCTACAGTATCCTGATTAGTGGTTTAACACTTATCTCCATGGAGACACATTTAAACAATTACAAACCTATCTCCATACACACTTATTTCATCCATCACATTTCCCACAATTCCATGCACACAACTTTGTGTGCTACTGGGGTCCACCACGAATGATTTTGAAATAACCAGCGTATAAATCTTCACTAAATAGCTTGCACATACCCGTAATTCATAAGGTGACTTTTGGCTAAAACATGGGTGTTTTTTGCCTAAACCTTTCTAAACGTTGCCGGTAGATTTCTTCTTTTGTAAAAGCTGATATGGTAGTAACTTTTCAAAATAATATACCCGTAGGTGAGTTATAGACCCAGGAAAGGGTTCAATAAGATATTGTTCTCAAAAAAGGCGAGTCTTAAAGAGAGTTACAGGATAATACGGATTCTTTGAAACATAGAAAGAATGTTGACTTACCTACAACCAATCAAACAGGTCCACAAACAGGATATGAAAATAGACAAAATAAGGATACATGAGTAAGATGTGCATACAAGTACTGTGATACTGCTCCTCCTGCAGAACTTGGTGAAGGGAGGGGGGTCGTAAGATTTTTTTTAGGTTTTTATGTTAATCATGTTCCAAATAGTGAAAACAGCACTTTTACATAGATATCTTTTGGATATCTTGGAGACTCATAACAGACTTTTTATTAAAATAACAGAACTGTTTAGAGAAATATCAGGATGTTTTACAAACTGGTAACTTATTTATCAAGAGTGGAACTACATGGTTATGACCTTCTAAACATCACATGTTACACCTTCAAAATATTACATGTTACTTCGATCATTAACAAATGCACATTGAGCTATGAACTAGAAGAAGACTGTACACTTGGCAAATAGTAGGGGTGGGCCGATGCATCGAAATAACGATGCATTGCGATCCAGAGTGTCCCGATAGAATGGATCGATAGTAAAAGTCTGGATCTAATAACATGGCTATAACTATTGCAATTATTATAAGTATCGCAGTAGTTTCCAGCAATGCAATAGTATCACAATTGTACTTTCAGCAATAGCAATTGTATTGCAATAGTCAAAATTAGACTCAATGGTCACCCCTAACAAATAGACCTTGGTACTGTTCTATTATGAAAGAAAATCGGAAACTTACGCTCAAGTTTTAATTCTAGATAATTCTTTAACTACTGCTAAATGGTGACATATTATTGTTTGTAGGAGTTCATATACTGAAACATAATTGATTCTGAAGATTCCTTTGCTACAAATTGTAACGATTAAAGAATTGTAAAGAATTCAAATTTGGGCATAATTTGAAGATTTAAGATTAGAGGGAGATCACCGTATTCATATGCAAAATGCCCAGCAGCAATCTATTGGACGAATGAACAATAAAAACCTGTCATTCACCAATAGCTAGCTGGTGGTACTAATCCCTTTGTATACAAACATGATCTCTCCTATAGTACAGTCCAGTTAGGATATTGTGACAGTGATGTTGCAGTTTATGTGTACGCAAAAGATTACAACCATTGTCTAAACAGGTCGAGCGAATATAGTATATACTATTTTAGTTTAGCATTGAAATTATAGCTGTCTGTATAAGCCTTTATAATTGGTTTTACACCGTAAAAGTGGACTCGACCACTACGTCACTGGATTCCTATCCTGACTGGGCTATTCACTGAAAGTTCGGACATTGAAGAGTTCATTCATCACTTTGATGTATGCGCTAGTCACAGAAACCACTTTCCAGACTTCCTAATATATTATCCAACATTACTCAAGACAAAACCACTAACAGACTGACTGTAAACAAAACAGAATTCTCATAGGATCATACAAACAAGTTAGGTAAAGAAATCATCTGACAAGGGTATTATACTTAATGGTACCATGGAGACAAATATGACAAAGTGAGTAAATATAATGTGAAAGCTGTCTGTAAGAATGTAAAGAATTAAATGTGAAAATGTGAAAGACAATACTGATTGTGAAGACAAGATTTACATAAATGTAGAGATAGATAAAATAAATTTGAAAGGTGTCAACAACAATATAAAAGATGTCAACAAAAATGTGAAAGACAATATTGATTGTGAAGCCAAGATTTACAATTTAGAGATAAATCTAAAAAATGTGAAAAATGTCAACAACAAAAATGGAAGACAATATGAAAGATGTCAACAAAAAAGTGAAAGACAATATTGATTGTGAAACCAAGATTTACTTAAATGTAGAGATGGATATAATAAATGTGAAAGGTGTCAACAAAAAAACGAAACTGTGAAAGACGTGAAGGTAAGACAGGAAGTTAAATGAGATAAATGTGAGAGAAGAAGCAGGTTTGTAACATTGAACCCAATCCGAGCATGAGAAATGAAACTGACAACTCCTAAAGTGGTATTCAGTGAGAGTAAATGGAATTTGATGTCGCAGGAAGTAATAACACAGGAAGTGATGACACAGGAAGTGATGTCACAGGAAGTGATGTTTCAGGATGACGACAGAAAGTGATGTCACAGGAAGTGATTTCAATTTGGAGTCCATTGAAACAAGCTACATAATTAAGCACCCATATACTCAGAAATCAGGTTTCAATCTACTTTACCCAGAACACACACAGGCTTGAAAGTCATACAGTCAAAGACAGATTTATGAAAGGTTACAAGAGGAGAATTTATATATTAATAACAACAAAACTGTTGAATATACCTTTTTACTGCCTGGCAGACAGACAAATTAAGAAATAAATAACATGTAAAGCCAAATAATTATTTTGCCAAGAAACCAAGATAGATTCTTTTCTAGGTTCAATAAAAATGTAATAAATCATGCAATTAATCAGTCCCCTAGGCACATGTGGATATAATTCCAGACAACAATATCAAGACAATAATGCTAAACAGAAACCTGTACATTCAATTAAACAATCCAAGTTCATTGTTTAACAAAAGAACTAATTAAAGTAATTAGGCATTCTACTTTTGACTACGCTGAGGGACAATGGACCAACCAACCTGAACTGCAATCCAAACCTTTGTACATTTACCAAGTTTCACAGAAACATTACCATAGCAACAACAGATATATTGAGAAGCCAACATTGACTTTGACTCTGGTGACACCAATCACATATCAGATTCAGAGTGCAAAGCTGTTGTATCTGTTGCTATGGATCTGTTGCCATAGAAACTATAAACTCAAACTGATGACATCTAATGTGAGTATGGATACAGTAATTTAGACAACATGCTGAGACATTGATCCAGTGATCCAGGCCAATCGGCATGTTCTTTTTACTTTTTGAGCATCGACCATCATCCAATAACCATCATGTAGGCAGAAATAAGACTATCCCCGAACAATCGAGGCCCAGATATGGCTTTCACTAGATCCTACACAGACCAGCCCAGATGATTCTGTCTCTCCGGACCATCTAGGAAGAACAAAGCAGTTTTATCTTCCCAAAACTGTTGAGTTGGCCTACCAGCGCATGCATTCCCATACGTTCCAGGATTAATGAATATAAATTTCAAATACAAATATGAATATAAACTCAAATACGAAAAGAATCAACAAAGTACAATTGCCCAACAGTCGTAACACACTTAAACAAAAACCTTGACCTTGAACTTCATATAAAAAAAAAAGTTGGCCTTGTAACAATTATTATAGTGCTTAAGTGTAAGATATTTGTCAGTATTTTATCATGCCATGTTTTTTTATATAAGTTATGTTATCTCTATATCATTGTAAGATGGTATATTCTAGATAATAAGGTAAGTGTGCATGCATGCTGATTTCCAGTGCACATTTCACACTGCGCTCCATAAATAGTCGGGAGGGGGGGGGGGGAACATGTGATGTTATTTGTCAGCATGATAGTTTACATATTTATCTTAAATCTTTTTGCATTTATCATTACTGACAAAATGTTAGCCTGCATTCTGGAACGAAAAGATGTTTTTGGAAATGTCAAGAAAATCGAGATATATTTCCCCTCTCTATTTATGGTAAGGCAACCTATGTAACAATTCACCGACTTCTCTATGTAGACTATGTTCTTTATGCAACATTTAGCCCTTTTTTTGGCATTTCGACTGACACAGTGTATAACCATATAGGTATACTCTCGGTGCAAATTGATATATCGGTACCCTCTCGGTGCACATTGATATATCGGTACCCTCTCGGTGCAAATTGATATATCGGTACCCTCTCGGTGCAAAACAATAAAACGGAAGGACGACGATCAGCAGTAGAGGTAAGAAAATCATTTTTTGTCCAAAAATATGGCTTTATGCAAAAAAATCGATAGCCAACGGAACCCCCCGATGATTATCCATTGTATTCCTATTGTTCAATTTGTTCTATCAGTTGTCACATGTTCAGACGTGGCTGGAATGTTGACCGGGGTGCTTGTTCAAATGAACATCGAGCTATGTTAATGACGCTTAAATGCGACTTTTCTTCAATATAGCAAATATTTAGTACCTCAGACATAAAGCCGTTGATCATATCTTGCCACTAAAAGCTTTTTATTCGGTAACAAAGTTCCATAAAATTTCTTTAAAAAACACCCTACTTTCGGTTTAGACGCGGCACCGGTACCCTCTCTGTTTTCATTGTTTTGCATTGAGAGACCCGTGCCAGCACCTAGAGGGTACAGATATGGTTATACACCGTGACTGAGGCAGTCATAGTGCCTGGCCATTTGGTTTTATTGCTGTCCGATAGGCCATAGACCTCCGACTTTGAGAGAAGAGGCAGACAGTTTTGTGATACAAAGAATCTGGGCGCGCTGCCCTAGTTCATTCTGAAAAGACGCCTTGGTTCTTTAACATGCCCAGTGTATATCTCCAATACATGCGAGGCTACCTCTGCCATGGTTTAAAACCACCAGTTTATCTCTAGTTTGTTGAAAAGCACTGAAAAGTGTTTCGAAAATTTCCAGTTCTTACCTATTTAACAAATGTCAATGTTATTATTATATATATCGTACAATGAATAATGAAGTTTAAAAATAACCTAAATGTAAAAATAAAGTTCTTCAGTAAAGTAAAAAATCTGGAACATTTGTATCATTTGCTTTAGAGTCCAACCAAATTAACTCCTCTTGTATATTTTTATATCATAAATATACGTCAATAGTAACAAACTACCAAAGTGTTAAAACAATCTTACCTTAGTTGGCATAAGAAAATCAGTAAATATTTTATAATAAAAATAAAATCACTTTAAAAAACATCGAAATGATGGGATTATTTGAAATATTGCAAAAATGTTACCAGTCTACATGTTCAGACTACAAGATTTAAGGGCATGATTCTTTACAAACATTTTTCTTTGTCTTAAAAATTAAAGATTTTGAAACATTTGTGTCCCGTGATCAAAGACAGCAGAGTATTACCTGTCAAAGTTATGATATGTTTTACAACCAAATTCCTTTAAATATCTCAATATGATCACTGTCAAGGACTTTAAAAGGTTATTTAATCTTCTAGAGCAAAAAGTATGGAGGCCATGTATTGCCATTATATAAAATCAACGTAGTACAGTGCTATAGATGGAATCTGATCTCAGAGTCGCAACCTTTATGTACTGGTATAAAGTACATTTTAGTCAATTGGGTATTTTACCCCTGAGTTTCAATTTTGATTGGGTTTTGACAAATTTTAATTGGGTATTTAATAAAACTCAAAGGGTAAATAAGCTTTTATGTACTATTTTTCACTATAACATCCTTTTTTATTTGGGCATTTCAAATTGATTTTGCTTTTTCTTACTCCCTTCTCTCAAAATCTATTGGGTTTTTAAGAAAATTAATTGGGTAATTACCCCAATACGCAGCTTATCTGTAGCTCTGTATACTAGTTAAAAGTGCAGTCACAGCTCAATACTTTTTTTCGATTTATATAGCGTATAAAGCGTTAATTAATTAATTAATAAACACATTGAAATAAAGGAACTTAAAGTCTTACAAATTTGTAATTCAATAAATAGACTTTGAAATAATTCCATATAATAAAATACATCAACCCATGGATGAATGCATACAAATTTATGGCATGTCTTGATTTATAGGAACAAACAGTTTAACATGTGGCAGCAATTAAACGATTCCTATTTTTTGTTAAATGAAACTTATGTTCATTTTAATCAACAAACTAAGGTCAATAACTCCCTCCCCAACATTCTGATCGACCAAGGGCAATAACTCTTTGCTTGGTCTGGACAGTCATACATGAAGTCAGCAATATCATGTATAGCTTGGAACATTGTTACATGGCACCCCTGAATATGCAAGCTCATACATTGTCCAATCAGATTTGTTACTTCAATCAGTCTTACTGTATTATAGCAAAAACACACGGAGATCAATTAGCGCCTGGTCAAATGTTATGTATACTATATCTGTATAGAAATCTAACATTATGCCATTAAAATGCAACTTGAAACTGAAACAAAATGTGAATTAAATCAACTTTATTAATGTCATGTCCTGTACACCATACTATTGTATTACAATATGGGTATAAGATCAGATAATCTCCAGCAAAGGAGATAATAGGGGTTCTATCTATGTCAGCATTTATCTAAGTCAGTGAGCCGAGGGGTTAAAGTTCGGTATGCTCTCAAACGTACATTCTTACGCAAAATTTGCAATTGTTTAAATCCACCGAAAATAACAATAACAACTATTTACGGCATTTTTAGCAGATTTTTATCCTTCTATGCATTATTTCAACACAATCAAGAAGAACAGTAAGCAATACACATACTATTGTTAACATTTATGAAATTGTTACATTTACTATCATATATTGTAACAAATTCAAATGGAAGATCATGAGACGTTAAGGCTGTTTCAATAGCTCTGTAAGTGGTAGAACGTCGCCATATTAGAGTCAGCAGTTGGGGAGTTTCATACCAAAGATGAAATGAAAAACGTACAGCTCAGCATAAACAAGAGAACCAAGATGGCCCTGTATCACCCACTTTAGTGCATTAAACTCTAAATACCCATATTTTAACTAGACATAATTTTTTTCCCCATATGACCTAGATTTATTAGAGATGATTGTTGTGAATAAGTGTCATCAAGATCATGCTAAAACAGATGATAGAAGGACTAAAAGTGATCATAAAGCTCACCTGGTCACTTTTTGACCGGTAAAAGTGACAGGTGAGCAAATAATATGCAATTGTAAAGGTTCCATTGGTGATCTTATTTAATTTTAAGGATTTCACTGAATGTACATGATTGTACTAGTTATGGAGCATAGTTAAAATAACCAAATCTTGTGTCCCACGTTTCAGCATAAGGCACTGGATAGAGTTGTACTTTTAGGGCTCTACTTTCTGTGCATGATTAAGATGGATATGTTGTATCTGTTCATATCAACACATAAATTACATCCGCTGTAAATTTCTAGGATCAAATTATTAAAATATGATGATAAATGGACAAAAATGGAAAACAGATCTGTTATTATAATAATCCAGGGACTTAGATAATGTAGAATTTTTTTACATGAATCATGTTAAATATGACAACCTTTATCCCAGTGACGGCTTAAAACAGTATGTGAAAAATACGACCCAAAGGCTCATATCACTCAGCTTGGGCTTTATTATACTTTCAACCTGATTTTTTTCAAAGAAGAAACACTTGAACATTTTACATTCCAATGGGTTTCATCAAAACATAAACTGATTATAAGAAAGGAGGATAACTTAGATATCACTGGGTCAAAACATGTGCTGGGTTCATTCGCAGTACATCATAATAATACGATACAATGAAAAATGTTGGCTTCTGTGATAAAGATTTCATGCGTGCGTAAATTGACCGATTAAGGAAAAAGTATTTCGTGACCTTAAAAGTACTTTTTTGACAAGTTTAATTTATCCCACATTCCAGATTGTTATAATATTGTACCTAAGAATGTCATTAAAGTAGGATAAACTAATATTCTTATTATGACCGATATATGATAACAGATTTATCAAAGTTAATGACCGCTATTTCAAACAATATCATTTATCAAAGTGATGCCCAATTAGTCTATAATTATTATATAAGCTGTATGGAAAGAAGTCAGGCCAAAGTAAATACTTAGCTGATTCTTATCTCTTTTTTCCCCGCCCCCGAGTGTTTAAGCTCGTCCTAGTGTTTGAGACACACCCCTTAATTGTGTTTTAGCACCCCCCCTAGTGTTTTAGTCCCATCCCTAGAGTTTTAATACAGCCCCTTTAGCTTCTTAGCAGAAAAATTCTAAGTTAAACAAAGCAAGTGTTATTTCCAGTTTCAAAAACACTTAAATTTGTCAAAAAAGGAAGAAATCAGATATAATCAGTGATGCCCAAATATATAAATAAAAGCTCAGCCGTAAGATTATCAATCTCCTTTCTTTTTATTACCACAATGTTTTTGGATAAAAACTGTCTCAGAAATATGCAAAGAATGTTAAAACAAAATATACAACATTAGTAATTAATGTAAGAATGTAAAAACAAAATATACAACGTTAGTAATTAATGTAAGAATGTAAAAACAAAATATACAAATTTAGTAATTTAAATAAGCCTCAAATATATATTTGCACCAAAGTTGAAGGAGAAATGATTTGGGCAAAGGTGTCAATATAATACACCCAAAATCTCCAATCATTGCCGACACTCAATTAACATGAACATTCAATCAGGTTTACATAACTATGATATAACAGAAAATCTTGATATAAGTCTTCCGACACAATCTTATATCTGTTAATCATTAAAACTAATTATGCAAAATATCATTCATAATAGTTAAAACCTTATGTTGTAATTACATCACATTTCAATTACAGAAGAGATTCAATAATGATTATGAGCATTATTTAATTAATATACAAGAGATGAGTTCAACATCAAAAGTAGACACTCGGATGATGCTCGCTTATTCAATAAGTACCAGCAAACTTGATAACATAACATGTAATAATTCTACCCATTTAATACAAAGATACCTTGATGATTTAGTTGGGTGGGGGTGTATAATGTTTGTTGAGATTAGAACATCAAAGCTGTCTTAAGATACATCACTTCAAATATGGACTAAAATAAATATACCGAAAGATATGCTTTTTGACCTAATATAAACACTAGGCATCAAATTCAAGAGCTAAGGTTTGACAAGAAGGCCATAATGGTACTATATTGCTAACCTGTGTTTAATGTTATTTTAGATGAATTACACAAAAATTGTGCTTATAGATACTAAGTTCAAAGAAGTCATTAAGAGTTGCAAGCAATATGGATGTCCCCTACCAGTTTGAAGCCATTTTCAATGTTTCTGTTACCATAGCAACCACAATTTTATTCAGAATCAAAATATTTTTAGACGTTCATGAATCCCCTTATTGCCCCCTATCCACATACCAAGTTTCTTAAAAATTGCTTGGAAACTGTTTGAGTTATGCCAGGATCTAGATTTTTTGACAGACGGACAGACAGATGGACGGAGGGCAAACCTATAGTCCCCTCCAGTCATAAACCGGTAGGGGATTAAAAATTGTGGAAATACAATAAAGAAGTATACGGCCGTTTATGATAATAAATATAGCCCATCTGACACTTGGAAAAGCTACATAAAGGACATACCCGATTCTTTATTGATAAAAGTTCGGACGAATGCCGAACAGGATTGTGATTGTGATTGATTCACTTGCATGAGCACATCAAGCATAGGCGAGCTGAAGCATATGAGAATTAGAATGCAGAGAGATAAGTTTATAGACATCGGTCTGGTATTTACTAAAACACTCATAATATGCTTATAAATATACCTGCATGATACATGTGTATTAAAGCTCAATAATTGCCATTTCTGCACCCAACTGATCTGACAAAAAAAATGCGAACCCTGCATTATAAATGTCTTGAATTTCATCAAATTCAGCTGTTAGGACCTGGTGTAAAAACATGATTTTTCGTCATTATTGTGAAATTTCCCTTCTTTAACACAATTATATCCTTTGGTGATTTTACCTTACCAGTTTTCTGGGAATGAATCAAAATATTAGCCATAGCAATGCTTATTTGCCTTTCCACAAACAACTTAAACTTCTCCACATGTGGAAGACATGACATCATAAGCCAATGTTACAGAAGAATTTAACCAGTCAAACCTCCATGGGTATGTTGATCACAGACTGTCCTAGGGGATAGGTGTTAGCGCTCAACCAATTACCTGCACTAGCTGGGCGAGCTAGAAGACGAAGAAGACAGACATAACATGGAGAAGTTACTGAGTATAATTACCAAGAAAGCAATTATATTCAAGTAACTATTTCATCTATTTCAACCTGTATATGAATTCCTGTTCCAAGAGGGCAAAGTTGAATTACACAATGGAAAATATTATGACATTAATAATATATTTTGACATAGGTATTGCAATGTTGACATATGAGCAAGAAAAGTATAAAATTTTATGATTAAATCATGCTTTGGGTTTATATTTTAGTATTATAGGAAACAAATCAACATGAACATAGAAGATGTAAAAATTGAGACTAACTGAGCAATCATTTTGCCTACTGTATGTCAGATATTATTTGCGAACTTTTTTATTTTTGCTATTACATTCACGAATTGAGTTCCTCACAAATTCATTAAACTGCATATAATTGTATATACTCTCATAACATCAAGCCCTATCGTGGAATCTTTGACCACAAATTCCTGAACCACAAATAAATCTTGTTACAAAGATTTGCCAACTAAAGATCACACAAGTTAAAAGTGATTAACAGTCTATTTTCTAGCCAACATGGCTCGCTAAGTTGACTGAGTGATGGACTGTCAAGCAAAAGTTGGACAGTGTGAACTGGTTTCATTAAGATTAAATAGATATGTTTTATTTGACATGCCCTAGTAACCTATCTAGTATTTTACCCCAGATGACCAACATGCTATACTTCCTTGAACTTAATGACTAACTGCTGGTATGAATATCGGTAATCGCTAACCGGCATCCATATAGCCGAGACATCCATATAACTTAGGTTTTCCGGTGAACTTTGTAATCTCACCTTTCATGCTTAAACGTTGTATGGATGTCTCGGCTATATGGATGCCACTTAGCTATGACCAATAGACTCTAGTATTAGTAGTCCCAACGCATGTCACATAAGCCGTGCCCCTCTGACAGTTGTAGGCTGAGTTATAATAATTACCGTAACCTATGTTATATGGTTGACTTGGCTATATGGATGCCACTTAGCGATTACCTATGAATATTTCATGTCATCAAATTATTGGTTCCCATGCTACAATGACAGAATCCCAACCTGAGGTGCCAGTACCCAACAACAACAGAGCAAGAAGACAACAAATTAACTTTATCTGTCATCCTTTTGCCCTAGCTGGCACTTTGTGATTTTTCTCAGAATAGCATTCTGTCGTTGTAGCCTGTGTACAAGCGTCATGTTCTCTTATTAAGGCTGCAAGTACCAGATTGGTGCTTCAGACATTCTAGTGCCAACACCCACAATGGATCAACCACTTTGTTCCATGTACCAGAATTGTGTTCTGTCATTGAGGCTAGGAGTACCAGATTAGGGTTTCTAACATTTTAGTGCCAACACCCACAATGGACCAACCAATCACTTTGCCCTAGCTGCCATGGCACTTTGTGATTTTTCTCAGAATAGTATTCTGTCGTTGTAGCCTGTGTACAAGCGTCATGATCTCTCATTGAGGCTGCGAGTACTAGATTGGTGCGTCTGCCATTCTAGCGCCAACACCCACAATGGATCAACCACTTTGTCCCAGCTGGCACTTTGTGATTTTTCTCTGAATGGTGTTCTGTCAATGTTGCCATGTACCAGAATTGTGTTCTGTCATTGAGGCTAGGAATACCAGATTAGGGTTTCTAACATTCTAGTGCCAACACCCATAATGGACCAACCAACCACTTTGCCCTATCTGGCACTTTGTGATTTTTCTCAGAATAGCATTCTGTTGTTGTAGCCTGTGTACAAGCGTCATGTTCTCTCATTGAGGCTGCGAGTACCAGATTGGTGCTTCTGACATTCTAGTGCCAACACCCACAATGGATCAACCACTTTGTCCCAGCTGGCACTTTGTGATTTTTCTCTGGTGTTCTGTCAATGTTGCCATGTACCAGAATTGTGTTCTGTCATTGAGGCTAGGAGTACCAGATTAGTCTTTCTAACATGCTAGTGCCAACACCAACAATGGATCAGCCACTTTGAGCTAATACCAGTACTCATGTAACAGGAAGAAGCCATTTCCTTTCCCTCCATCTCCCTTTCCTTAAATCATAATTCACATATCCTGTCACATCTTCTCTCTAGTGTTTTTAACCCAAAAACCGCACACTTTTCAAACAATAAGGACTAGAATCACAATCTGTGCTCAGTATAATGAACAATTGTCAATCAATTAAATATCAATTAACACCTTGCATTTTGTTAAGTTATCATATGTTGTAATCATATGCCTTACTCATGTGTCAATGTCATTAAAACACAGATGTTATCTAGTTATAAACCAGGTTATGGAACAATCAGTCTTTTCTATCTCCACAGTAGAACTCTTCAAATCTCAATGATGAGCTAACCAGATTATATTTATAATAATTAAACCATACAGATCCTCCTTATTGCAAGCAGTAACACTAAAAGACAATAGAAACATGTAGATATACATAATCTAATTATGAATTAGATGATATTGCTGAGTATAGCAATGATAAAAGACAATAGAAACATGTAGCTATACATAATTTAATTATGAATTGAATGATATTGCCGAGTATAGCAATGATCCGAAAAGATCGGATCATGTTATAATGTCCTTTAACCTCAATCAAAGTTTAAAACCTGTGTTTCTGATCATCTGAAAAAAGTCAAAGCACTTGTCATTAGCAGTCCATAAAATTAAAACTTCGGCAAAAATAATCTGACCTAAACTTCCTGACAATATGCACAACTAGGCTTGGTAGCAAGCATTCATGGGATAATTTATGTCATTGAAATCAGACCTTATTTGAGTGCCGAGTGTAAGTGTTCGTTGTAATCCCGACCCCAGAACATCTTAGGATGTACAAACTCTGTCCATCCAGACTGACGTCCAGCAAAAATGTCTCCCCCTTGTGGGAGACATAAAACACTTTTATTAAACAGCCATCTGCTTTTGGGTGCTATATATATTATATTTGATGTATAAGAATTGGCAGTTCAAGAGGTTATATGGTACGTAACAATGCTGATGACCTAAAAGCAAATATTAACAAGCCGATTATTTTCACAACATCTGTGCCACCGGGCAAACATTTCTGCATTCAATATTCAAAACATTTTAATTCTAAGTTAAGGATGGAACTTTGGTCAAACATCTGGAATGACAATTTTAAAAGGCCAAGGTCCATGTCGGAATCAAACATTGTTAGGCAGCTAGGACAGCTGCGAGTCCAAGTTGGGCAAGTCTGAGTATGAATCTCAATCAGACTTTGTTGTGCCGACAGGTTTGGGGAAGTCTGAGAATGGAATTTGGTGAAAAGGTATGTTTGTGGATTATTGTCAATGAAACTATGAGAGCATAACAACATGGTCAGAGTACTACAAAGTTATGTGGAGTAAGTGACATTGTTCTGTATCTTTACAACTGTGACATGTGACCATGTGCATGTATTGTTCTGTATAGATCTATACAACAGTGATATGTGCCAATCCTTCCCAAGATTCCAATGATGGCGCTCATGTTTGCACCTTCTTAGTATTACTAACCATAACCAGTAAGGAATGTAGCAACTGAACTGTGCAGTATTAAAAACTGTCCCACAAATAGCTTAACAGCTTAATTTGAAAGTTTTTATGTTGTCAAAAAATCATTGTGTCCCCTGGCAAACAGTGGGTTGTCAAGGTGGTTTGGACTTATGGGCAATAACTGGGTTATGGCTAATCAAGGTGGCATGGGTTTTTGGGCCAATTCAATGTGGTTATGGCTAATCAAGGTGGCTTGGACCAATTCAATGTGGTTTGCGCTATCGAGGAGGCTTGGACTACTGGGCCAATTCAATGTGGTTATGGCTAATCAAGGAGGCTTGGGCGTTGGGCCAATTCAATGTGGTTATGGCTAATCAAGGTGGCTTAGGTTTTTGGGCCAATTCAATGTGATTATGGCTAATCAAGATTGCTTGGACTTTTGGGCCAATTCAAGGGCCAATTCAATGTGGTTTGCGCTATCTAGGCGGCTTGAGTTATCAGGGTGGTTTGGCTATATGGTTTGCGCTTAAATTGAGCTATCAAAGTGGTTTGGGCTATCAAAGTAGTTTGAACTATCAAGGTGGCTTAGATTCTCAAGGTTATTTTAAGCTTACAGACACTGAGCAACAATCACATTAAATCTTTTCAGCACAATGGTTTACAATGTAACATATCTTACCTCGACTCTTACTGGCGAGGTCATTACAAGACCATGATGGTTGGTCAAGGACGGTGCCATGGCTGTTAGCTGTGGTGCCAGCGCTGTTGCATGCATCAGGGTCTCTGGTTTCCCTGCTAAACCTGTTGCTATTAATCTTCCACCGACAACAGCCATTTTACTTAATTCCACACAAAAATTATTTTCAAATTAATCCAAATAAAAAATGATCGTACATCCAACTTAACATGACAATTCAAATATTTTTGTTTTGTAATCCGATTCCAAACATGGTCTTTAAACTTGTACGAAAGATTGATTGTCTATTCCAATTTAATTCTAATTGTTTTAAATGGCCTCACAAATAGGTGCAAGATATTCTTTTATAATTAGTAAAACTATCTACACACAATTAGTTACATATCAGGGCGAACAGGGGGTGAGTCAAAATATTGGACCAGTATGTACTGCTTTATTATAGGAATAAGCTTTAAAGTCATTTACAGCTTTTAGCAAAATTGAACATTATGCAAAATGGTACTACCTATTAAACTGTGTAAGAACTTCATAATGTATAGAAAATTAATCTGTTACAAAGCATGTTAAATACATTTATAATGAAGCCTGAAATTACATGTCAATCATGTATTAATCATACCCCATAGAAAAACCAATCTTCGCAAAACAATTAGTGTATAAAACCCTCTCCCCTTCCAAAGTGCAAAGTCAAGTCTGTATTAATGATCATCTAAACTAAACAACTACCTGTTTTATGCAGACAATATCATTAAATCCTAATTAGCCATTTTGACATTAAATACATCTGTATTAAACAGGCACCTGTCTTATGCAGAAACAGGATCATTAAATCCCAATCGACCATTTTAACATTAAATACATCTGTATTAAACAACCACCTGTTATAAGCAGCTGTTTTAGGTGTACCACTTGACTGGATACTTAAGACAGGTAATTAGACTGTATAATATAATAAAGTGATCTTTTATCAAATCGCGAAAAGAATTGCACAATTATTTACAGGAGAATCAATTGCAAATTAATTCCCAATTAATCTTTTCACTATCAATTCCACATTAATGTTTCCACTCTCAGTTCCCAATTAATGTTTCCCCTATCAGTTCCCAATTAATGTTTCAGTTCCAAATTAATGTTTCCCCCATCAGTTCCAAATTAATGTTTCCCCTATCAGTTCCCAATTAATTCCCAATTGATGTGGTCACTATCAGTTCCAAATTAATGTTTCCCCTATCAGTTCCAAATTAATGTTTCAGTTCCCAATTAATGTTTCCACTCTCAGTTCCCAATTAATGTTTCCCCTATCAGTTCCCAATTAATTCCCAATTGATGTGGTCACTATCAGTTCCAAATTAATGTTTCCCCTATCAGTTCCAAATTAATGTTTCAGTTCCCAATTAATGTTTCCACTCTCAGTTCCCAATTAATGTTTCCCCTATCAGTTCCCAATTAATTCCCAATTGATGTGGTCACTATCAGTTCCAAATTAATGTTTCCCCTATCAGTTCCAAATTAATGTTTCAGTTCCCAATTAATGTTTCCCCTATCAGTTCCAAATTAATGTTTCCCCTATCAGTTCCCAATATATGTTTCCACTCTCAGTTCCCAATTAATTCCCAATTGATGTTGTCCCTATCAGTTCCCAATTAATGTTGTCGCTTTCAGTTCCCAATTGATGTTTCCACTATCAGTTCCCAATTAATGTTTTCACACATTCTAAGCAATATTGAAAGAGAAATTATTAATTCATATTAAAACTTTTTAAAAAATATTTGCACATGGTGATAGAAGAGTTGACGTTTTCCTAATCAACTTAATTTCCCCTATCCATGATTGAATTCAATTTTAATGAGTTGTTCCGATCAGTGAGATGCTGCATATGTCACATTGAAATAATAAGCATTTGAGTATTCTAAAGTAGCTTTCCCCCCCAAATTGTTTATTAATCTGATTTTAAAGCCTATGTCACATTACCCATGCAACAAGACAGCAGAACACTGAAATGACTTTGATCCCTTTTTGGGGCACCTATGGAGCAATGGCAGGTACATATTTAGTGCAATGAAATGTCAGCGCATCAAGAAGATAGATGAATGTAAACATTGCAGACCAAATTCTTGACATTCTTTTTCGGCATTTTTGCTTGTGATTTTCCACTGTCCAGTTTTATATTATATTCATGTGATGGCCCGTGGGACTGTTGCTGAGCTAGTATTTTGTACGCTATTCTTTTGTGCCTTTTGTGCTGTGCTGTTTCTATCGAGTGCTGGCTTCCTTGTCTCAGTGGTAACGCACTGGGCTGTCAATCCAGAGGTCGTGGGTTCAATCCCTGGCATCGGAACTTGACATTTCTGAAATATTTATAATATTTCCCGCTATATCTGGCCGTGTGGTCTGCAAAGTATCTGGAAGTGCCAGGAAGCTGTGTATCGGTGCTATACCCCGGGCACATTAAAGAACCAGGCTGTCTATTCGAAATAAGAGCTAGGCACACCTCTGCAGCGCCAGACATGTCTGTATCTAATGTCTGTATCTAATGTCTCTCTCTCCCTTCAGGGGCTTTCTCTCAGTCTGTCCCTCTGGTCAGATCATGCTGTATCTGCACTGGTAGAGGATGCACCTGCACCCTTGTGGCTGCAACATTGGTAAAGTGCCTTTGAAGTGCGTTCGCATGAAAAGGGCGCTATATAAATCTGGTATATTTTTTTTTATTTGTCTGATTTGTTATTATCTTATTGTCTGCGTGATCTCACAGGCTGGATAAGATTGGAGAATTGTCATCAGTTGATCAATATTTTCAATTTTTTTTGTGAGTTTATATTTTAGCTCACCACTTGTTCACCTCAAATATATTACTATATCGCTGACTTACTGCCAAAAGTACTGTTCCTAATTAGTTTAAAGTGGCCATTTAAGATTAGTATAACCTTCTAATCACTGATAATCTGCTGAGTCTGCCCTATACAAGTTATAGTATTTGGTGGTTAGACTTAGGCACTGTTTTAAAGCTTTAACTCAGCTGTAGATTAACCTGTCTGCATATACAGATTATCTAACATAAAGCCACATTTTTATATTTTAGGTTAACAGGCCGTTTTTGAGACACTGAAAGCCACATTTTATTTTGTTTTAGGTTTACGGGCCTTTTTTTAAACTTTAGCTGTCAAGAAGGAATTTGAAATATATCAAGAGGGTCCCTAAGTAACTAACACAGTGACAGGTGCTGTACCCTAAAGAACCCTTTTGACAATCTTTCTAAATTTCCATCAGGACACGCCCGCACAATTCACCGTAAACCAAAAATTAAAAAATGTGGCCTAAATGGAGAAACATGGGCAATATCTGTAATACTATGCAAAATGGTTTTCATAAAATATTTTTTCTAGGACTGCAAAAGATATATTTTATAATCATGTCAATATACATAATTTATATACCCAGTTTAAAGTCTCAACTTCCATGAAACGGGATCAATAATAACTTGAAGGAGGGTGCAATTTGTACAAATATGCAAAAAATGAAACTTTTTAATTTGTAATTAATCTGACACAATCCAATACAAGAATGTCTGAGATTAATTAAGTTAAGAGTCTCAACACGAGAGGTCCTACAGGAATACAGCTGCTGAAATAATCATCAACTAATTGGACATGTACAGTCTGCCAAGGATAACACTAGCCTTCCTGATTACAAATGAAAATGATAATCAAAGGCAATTTCGATGTCAATTTTTGTGCAATCATGTGCATATTCACTTTTATTGCATATAGTCTTTCAATCTACACTGATTCCAAGCGGTCAGTCGACCGTGCAGTGTTTATATCATGCATGTTTGTTTACTGATGAGGTTATAGATTGAAAACGAGTACTGAACGGTGACTGCACTTTTAGCTATATACTTTATATAATGTATACCCAAAGGTTATGGCTCAGTGGTCATATTCTATCTATAGAGTTATCTCCGGTGAGCTATACTGGAGTAACAAGTTGACTCTGAATGGGTGCATGTGACCTATCAGCACTTGTATAGTTAGATATTTCTGACCGGTCAGTCAGCTGCTTGACCGTAGGTAATGAGAACAGCCTATTTCACTAACCAGTATGTGTCCCTACGCAAACTCACCAGTATGTGTCCAACTTGTACGAAATGTACCGTTATACATTTATCCACTTTACTAGTTTTTTTTCTTCAGCCTGTTAAAAGAATATGCAATGTCAATGTACCTTTGAAAAAATTGACTTTAATATGAAGACATGCTGAAGGAGTCTGTAGCTCTGAGTCGAAGATCAAATAACACAGCTGTACAGAGACGTAATACTGCATCAGAGTTAGATAGTCTATCTAGAGCTAATTGCAGGGAATGAATGCAAAAGATTCCTGATTCTTTTCCTATACAAAAGATAATGTCTTTTTCAATATATAACAAGTAATTGAGAATTGCAAGCAATACAGAAGTCCCCTACCGGTTTGAGGCCATTTTCAATGTTTCTGTTGCCATAGCAACCACAATTTTTGTCAGAATCAAAATATATTTAGACGTGCATAATCCCCTTATTGCCCCCTATTCACATATCAAGTTTCATAAACCTAGCTTGGAAACTGCTTGAGTTATGGCAGGATCCTGATTTGGGCATATTTTCACTCTTTCTGTTGCCATAGCAACCACAATTTTTGTCAGAATCTGAATATTTTTAGACGTGCATAATCCCCTTATTGCCCCCTATCCACATACCAAGTTTCATAAACCTAGCTTGGAAACTGTTTGAGTAATGTCAGGATCCAGATTGTTTGACGGACGGACGGACGGACTGACGGACGGACGGACGGACGGACGGACTGGACTGACGGACGGAGGGCAAACCTATAGTCCCCTCCGGTCAAAAACCGGTAGGGGACTAATTAGCCGAAGTTGGTACAGTCGAATTCCTGATTCTTTTCCTATACAAAAGATAATGTCTTTTTCAATATATATAATAATTAGCCCAAGTTGATTCAGTCAAGTTCTTTTTTTAGTAACAATCTTGATATTCCTGCTAGCAATTTATGTTTTAAGTGTTGTAGTAGTTTTCACAGGTGTGTTATTATTACATCTGCAAAAACAAGCAACAAACTATACTGTAAATTAATTAATTTTCGCGTAATTTTTATTTTGCGATTTTTCCAAAAAGAATTTCTTCGCGAGAATTTTGAATTCGTGTAATTGACATGTCCAATTCCCGACTATGTATTGCTAAATTTTGGCGAGAATAGTGAGTTCGTGTCCAAACATCCTCGCAATTATACGGGAAAATAAAACTCTCACGAAAAAAAAGTGATTTACAGTTTGAAGGTACCTTCCAAGACCAATACAATAAATAGCCTGAATGTTTTTACAAGATGATAATATGAGTGGCATATTCTATACGTCTGTGGCAAAATTAGACAGAATTATCAATATCTTGTCTCCTATTATCAGCAATATCAACCATGTGGTGTCAGAGAAATGTAACAGAAAATGCTTCATTCACTAACCCTTCCATTGATAAGTCATTTTACAACATTCTCTACAAAATATATACATTAACTGCAGTAGTAATCCTGATGCATCGCTTCTCAGTTCCATTCGAGAATTGTTCTGTTTTCATATGGCTCTGATAGAACTGGAAACTGATGTGGCACTTGGATGGAACTCAAATGTCATGTATCTTTGAGTTCCGTCAGACCATTACATCCGTTTGCAGTTCCGTCAGAGCCAAATGAAAACTACATTTCTATGACGGAACTGAGAAGCCATGTATTGGGACATGTACTGCAGTAGGAAACATCTCTATACAGTGCCAGCCACAATCTGCATATTCTTCTTTCTTGCGGTTCTTTCCAGCTTTTGGTGCACCCTTTAGTATTAAAATCATACAGAGATGCAGCCACTTCATCCTGACATTAGCACAGCAAGCAATCAAAGAATTGTCATCATATGCTGATCGAGTGCCAATCACTGCAGCTAGCAGCTACACTTGTACTGCTTTTAACGCCTTTGGCATGCGATGGTCTAGGATCAAACCCACAACCTGTCAGTTTTTGGAAGCTGGGCCCTCTTTAACCTTTCTGCTGAGGACAGCCATGACAATATTGCCTTTGGCAAGCCCAGTAGCTCATGATCACCATGACAATATTGCCATTGACAAGCCCAGCAGCTCATGATCACCATGACAATATTGCCATTGACAAGCCCAGCAGCTCATGATCACAAAGGACCTAAAATCAGTCATGACTGACAGTGTCAGCAGGAGTCTGTTAACTTAGAAAAGCTCTTCATAGACACTTTCCATTTATGATTAAAGCATATTGTAACGCTTAAATTTGCTTAGGCAACAGACCCAGATCCATGGGAGGTAATCCATCCCCTATATATTTACAGGAAGTAACTGACTTAAACACTCGGGGTAACACTTTAATTAGGCGTTACAGATCCCAGATTGGCTAATTAAAACAAATTCCGTACTCCAATCTGAATAAAATATACACCCTTCAGTTGCCTCACTAATTGTGTGTTTTTAATTGTTTTATAATCAAACTGCTTGATCTGATGTCCTCACCAATTCTAGTTTTTCTTGATAGTTTACCAATCTTGATCTTAAAACTAATTGATTTGGATTCAGAGTTAAGATGAGGAATGTTGCTTCAATATTGTGCCAAGTGTTAGCTTAGGCAATGGTTTATATTCACCAAGTGTTAGGTTAGCAATGGCTTATCAGCTTACTTTGATGGCAACTTTATCTCAATAAACTCAGGCAAGACGATTAATATACTAAATAATGTTTGGAATGGCAAATGACTTTAGAAATGGTGATCAAATGTGCATAGGATAATATTTATGTACAATATGCATACATTTTTGACATTCAATGACAATCATCGACTCTTGTTACTGTAAAATTACTATTTTTCGAGGGAGTTAAATTTTCATTGATTTCATTGTTGCACTCGACGACGAAACCTAATTCCCACGATTAATCAACCTCTCACACATTGAACATTGGTTTAACCTTTCATGTTTTATGATCCATGAATTTACAACCTCACGAAAATGTATTTTCATCAAAATCCACAAAATTTTACACCCACGAAAATATGTAAGTTTACAGTACCATACATGTATACAGCATTGCCATTTGGATAAAAACACAAATATGTTTCAGGGGCAGATAACTCATGTTTAAACAAGTTCCAGTGACCTATAATTATGCACCAGTCAATGTTATGCCCACCAGGGGGGGGGGGGATGGGGGGGGGGGAATTTGTTAACCTTATCGACTCCAAGGACTTTGGTCCCGAAATTTTGACACCACAAAAGACGACATCAATACTTTTATACGTGTTTTTATTAAAGTACCCAGATGCCCCACGGTGGGGATTTAGACAGGAAGCATTGTCTCCAGGATGGGGATATTTAGAAATAAAAAAAATAATAAATGTCTAATTTCCCCTGGGTCGTCCGCAGCCCCCACAAAGCCCCCCAACCCAGGCGGGCAAAATATTGACCTGTGCATTATCTTTGTATTTTCCTGTTTCTAGCATAATACCATGTTCATATGTAACAAAGTTTGAACAAATTTCTGTTGTTGGGAAATTTTTGCCCCATCTCTTAAACAAGAAACTGCATGTAGCAAATGCCTCTTATACATTATTGATGATCATGGTAGTCTAATAATTAAGTTTATGTGGTAATATATTTGTTCGGATAGAATATTAATCTAGGTCGATATATATTACTGATCGCTGAATCAAAGGTTTAGGACCATTCCTAAAGTCAATGTAATATTCATAGTGTATTCATGTTTTAATTATTTATTACTATATTACTATAATTTCCGATAGATATAATAATAGTAAAATATTTTTAATTTTTCTCATGGCAAATCAGATTGGGTTCCTTTGAACCCTTTTTTGTGTTATCCTAGACATTTAATGTTGATTTGACATGGCTACTGTATTGATTCATGCTTAAACCTATATTAATTTACTGTATTTGTATGTTTTGATATTATCATTGCCATTTGAATGTTCATTTTATGTCGAATAAATCTATCTATCTATAGCTAAATCAGGTAAAATCAATAAAATCACAAGGTTAAGACATCAGAGGCCGTCATCAATTAAGACGTAGATTATCACTCATTTTTTTCTTCCAAATATTGTAAGGAGTGGGGAACAATTTTTTATTTTGATGTGTTTCTGTATTCAATTTGAGCCGATTCACTTTCATATAAAAAATTGCTAATCCAGGCTCTTTTTTTATTCTGCAGTGGCTTAACATTGGAAATTAGAATTGTGAACGACTTTTCAAATCCATATAAAACTTAGGGGAGACCAAAACTCGGCACGAAATTTACACACTTGATCAGTGAACATAGAGGCTTGAATTCCTCTTCTTCTGTATCAAAAGGAGGCTTGATTCCATTTCGTCAAGGTAATAAATGCTTGAATGATGTTCAATATCGTATCATCTTATACGACCATGATAAGAATATTAATTTTATATGTTTTAATCATTATTTAACTAACATGACATTGACTATAGAATGTTAATAGTATGATGATCTGTTAGCCAAGACATACTAAATATCAGTGTATGCAGCGTGTTGTTGATCCGTTAGTCCGTATTGAAAAGTTTGTGAACTGCTGTATCTCACGAGACTTAAAATACACTAAAAGAAAATATTATAAACTTTTCTATATCCCTAGAAACTTAAATTTTCCACATGTTACCAAAGACAATATTTTCTTTTCTTTGATGAATCCTAAGTTATTTGGCTGATGTCACCTGAAATTATGGTTTTCTATTCTACATTAGACCTTTGTCTGTAAAACTATATTTAAATAATAATGATGATAATAATGTCTGATAATAAAGTCTCTATTTGTTGTGGAAAAATAATTGGCAAACCATCTTCAACCATTTTTCATAAATACAAAATAAGTTAAGTTTTCCAGATAAAATTAAATTTAATATCAAATTTATTATTATAACTACCATAATGTTCAAACACTAATATTTATAACATATGAGACGGTGTTAACTTTCTGACCGACCCTCACATGAGTGTCATTATCCTGTTGACAGAGATTTTGATTTTATGACACTTGTAGATCTCCGTATAAAATAAATAATTTAGACCGGGCGCCGGCCACGTATAGTAAAACAATATTGATTGCCTGGCAGATGTACTGACGATAATTTTAAACATGTCATTATGAGGGATCCTGGGTAAACGTCTATAAGTGGTCATAACACTTAAAAACTTTGTTTATTTGTTGATTTTACCGAAGTTACAAGTGGCAATTATAGATTAGATCAAAATCATAAATTAATTTGTTCTGATATGTACATGGATTTATATGAAATTGCTGACGATATAAAGTCAAGTGCTTTGATATAAGGTTAGTAAGAACAGAGGTCAATTATTGAACACAGTTAACATGAAAACCACAGCATACATGTATATATACGTACAAAGCTAAAAAAAATCTGCAACAGTCAACAATAGTTTTTAAAGAAATTTCATCCTTGCACGTAGGCGTGAGGCGTGTAGAAATGTTTCCATCTAGCCAGTAAATCTTCTAAAGTAGGCGGTTGGTTATAAAGAAGAAAATGACAAAAGTAGCGGGTTAGCATGTCCAAATAGCCAGTGAATTTTGCTGCCTACCCCTAGTACAGATTTTTTTTTCTATAAGTAAAGAGTAGTTTTCAAATTTTTTCTTGTTTTCTCACAATAGATTTTTTTAAACCTTTTCATTCAAAGCCAGCCACATGTATAATAATGTGAACACAATTTACAGAATTTATGCTCACTACTAATGTAATCATTTTGGTGGCGATAAAAACTCATAATAATTACAAGTTTATTACCACCTGAGTAACATCATTTGCATCAAATTCCAGTCAGTTAGCCAGTTTTTCATTTTGTTTTATTTCACGGTTAGTCTGTTAAATAGTAAAATACTTCTGTAAAAAGTAAAATACTTCTGCATGTTTACAGAATTATATATATTTTTTTTATCCTGATGAAGGTGTAATGTCGAAACGTTGACGATAAAATATAGATACATATACAAATTTGTTGTGTGTTGAATTCAGTCATTCCTCCAAGAATAATTTCATTAAAGGGGCATGCCCAGAAATTGGAGTGTCTTGGTTTGCATACAACAAAATTGCGTGTATCACTTGTAAAACCAAATATTACCAAAAAGTCAAAGAAGAATTTGATTTGAAAAATTTGAATAAAAGACGACAACGATATTTAGCTATTCTTGACATATATTTTTTTAAAACTTGAGGGATATTTTCGTAACTTTTTTACAGGGTTTTCATTATTTGACTTAGGTATTAAAATGATACCAATTTGATTGCTGTTCGAGACACTTCAGGGCATACCCCTTTAAATACATCAATTGATTGAGGATTTTTGACAAGTATTAAATGTTACATTAAAACCTTTAGCACAAATGAATAAAAGGGCACAGCATATATTCTTATACCAATGGCTTCGTATTACAAAAAAAAGTTATTGCAAATTATAGAAGAGTAAAATTTATATTCAATGACCATGCAAGATTTTATTGAGGCAGTTAAATTTACCATCACATATATAATGATATGAAATATGTTTCGGGTAATATCCATAAAAAAAATTCACACACAACTTTTATTACTTGAATTAGATTGCCTACGATTTCTGACAGTTTTCATTATTGCCATGACATACCTTCATAATGTATTTCTCACGGTTACTTGGGTAACTAAACACAAGACTACCGACCCCTGCGGCATCAATATGGCAACCACCTAGCCAATACCTAGATACCTAAGGAGAGGTACAATAAAATGAAAATTGAAAATAAACTCGGTAACTCGACTCGAAATGCAAATTTTACACACATTGATGAACTACCCTGTCAAAGGAATAAAATTATATCATGTTATCATATAGTAGTATACAGAGCCTCTATATGATGACAACCATAGAGGTTTAATGGTTAACATTTCATCTTGTAATTTAACCGTACCCAGATATAAACTATTTGAGGGCTAGGTGAAAATATTTCAAGGTCAGATCGACAGATGCAACATAAACCCAGAATTTAAATAAAACAGACAGACATGACGTACCAAACGCACACACCGATTTATATTTTTTATAACAATAAACATTTCCAGCGCAAATTTTCTACAAACATGGCATATATTCATGGTGATTTTTACCATAAAATACACAGATCTTAAAATTTTACCAGCATTTTCATGTCATGACCAGAGTAGGGGAAACATTCTTTCGTAAATTGGTATAGGAGTGTGGTGTAGTAAATACATTATTTTGTTACATTAAGTGACATATGCATGAAACGATAACATTATTCCACTGTTAAATTTCAAATTTATCTTTTAAACCTATCTATAAAGATGTCATGCTTGTAAACTCAAGTTCAAAATGATTTAAAAGATGTTTTAAACATGTCATTAAGAATTGCAAGCAATACAGAAGTCCCCTACCGGTTTAAAGCCATTTTCAATGTCGACAATTTTTGTCAGAATCAAAATATTTTTGGACGTGCAAAATCCCCTTATTGCCCCCTTTCCACATACCAAGTTTCATGAACCTAGCTTGGAAACTGTTTCAGTTATGTCAGGATCCAGATTTTTTGACAGACGGGCTGACTGACCGATGGGACGGAGGGCAAACCTAACAAATAATAACATTATGGTACCTAGATGAATCACATGTGAATATCTTTCACTCAGATGAGCTAGAAACATGGGCAGGTTTCTAAGGTTACTGAATAAATGCTATGTAGTACTTTGCAACTGACCCTAGGTGTTTTGAATTTTTGAATTTTTAACCACATTAAAACTATAACAACAAAAGTACTCAGTTGGTACTCAACAAAAATACAGTTGGTACTCAACAAAAGAACCAAGTTGGTACTCAACAAAAGTACCAAGTTAGTACTCAACAAAAGTACGAAGATCGTACACCATTTCTCACCTCAATGCAGAAGTCGATGAATAAAGCATTTATAGTTGAAACAATAACATCAGATAAAGGCTATATTTTCAGTCATATCTGTACATGAATGGAAATAAATCAACCACAAAACACACCAATAACTCAGCATGACATGCTTCATTTTTATATTTAAACACAGTGATCATGCAAATCTTCAATCTTTACAAAAATAACCAAGGTGTGCATATAAATATAAGAGATAAGTGTATATTGCCGAATAGTTTTTAGCTGATATATTTGTTTTACTTTTCTATAAATACATTTGAAACATTATTTTATCAGGAATTTTGCGCTAAGCATACATATGCTCTAAGCATGATACACTGTTTCCTCACACAAAATACATCAGAATTGCATTAAAACAACATCTGATTGCCTTTATATTAGCTTTATCAAGAAGATGTTAATTGTTAACAGTATCATTATATCCAAGTGTTTCTGTAAACTGCAAGAATGCTCCAGAAAAAGCCCAATAAATATTACCAGAAAGTACACGCTGAAACCTGCCAAGTGGCACATTTTACATTCAGCACAGCATTTTGATTTATCAAAGGGAAACAACCAATAGTTGAAGTCAAGTGAAGAACTTCTAGAGTTACATCCCTTTTAACAAATGCCAGAGTAAAAAGATAATATGAAATTAAAATAGAAAAAATGGAGACTGTATGATGTAATAACTTGGATCTTGTGAAAGATGGTGGGAATATGTCTCAAGCATAATAAACAGGGAAATGTCAAACAAACATAGCAATAGTCAAACAACTGTAAATTCTCCATGCTATACAATACAGTAAGCCCAGTAGTTTGAAACATATATTATGATAACAATTTCACGCTATTTTGTATGGCTTTTAAAAATGTTGATTTGTCTATTCAAACTCAGATTACCAATTTATTAATATACATTCATTCCATTTCTAAACTGATTATTATCCTATTTTAGTAATTTAGCCTCAGTGTGTCTTCATATGTCTTCATGCATTTTCATAGGACTTCTTTCTAAGTATATTATCTTGCATTGTTCTTTGTGAATCAGGTGATTAAGTCAATCCAGTTTGTGATTGTTTGTTATTATTTCTTAAATGGTTATCATACTTTTATTTCAAGTTTTAATTGAATTATCATATGTGTGAAATACTTTACATATTTAGTCTGATATGTTTGGTTTAAGTAACTTGAGTGGCTTCTCAGATGGAGTGAATTACTCTGTCTGCTAGAGTTAAGGGGTACCTTATAAAAATGGACTTAGCTTTAGACATAAGAACATAACATAATATATAATTCGATAATACATAATACAGTATCTTTGTGAAGTATAGACTTTGTGCATTTGATTTAATTTGATAACTTGTGACTCTGTGAAATAATTAATATCTTTGTGATATATCTGAACTCTGTGAATATAAACTTTGTGATTGTTATTGTTACGACTCATTAAAATTAGTAAACTACAGCCGGCTTTGTGATCTCGGAACATTTATTGTACTTACAACTGCGGACGTACAGTTAAACGTCCAGCAATACAAACGATTGATTAGAAAACACAAGAACAGCAACGTACACCGCTGCACTGTTCACTTGAATTTGTGAAAGTAGTGGACAACTGAAAAGGGGTCTAACTAGCTTCATAAAACATACAAGGCATTACTGTCTAGGATTTATTATTCATATCGTGTACTCACCCCGGAAGGTTGAGTGGAGTAACTTCCATAAGCTGCTGGGTCCGGTTGATTAGACTGGTACATGTTATCTTGCCACGTAGATCTCTGAGACTGATTAAGGTTGGTTGTTATAGTAGTAGGGGACATCACCTGATGATAAGGGGTATAAGGGATCTTGTAGGACTGAAATATACAACACATTCATGTTTATACATAAAAACAATGGGATAATGAAGCTGGTGACACATCAGACACAAGATCTTTTGGTAGCAGGATTTGGTACACTCTCGGTACAGTCCAGAGAATTTGACAAGACTTTCGACCTTCAATTAGCATAATTTAACAGCTGATGTATTGTCTATATTTATAACCCCGGTATGTTTTCATAAGCGGGCAGTACCATGAAGACGCTAGAGTTGTAATACCAACACAAATCTAAAGAAACGATATTGCACGATTTGCTCGCAGAAATTTATATATTCAATGCAAATACCTTGTTATATATTCATGCATAAAGGTCAGGATCATGTCAAATTCTCTGTGCTATAATTAAATTACGATCACAGTCAGCTCGCAGACAAAAAATGCATTTTGAGAATTTGGTTGGCCACATAGGGTTCATCTTGCGGCGATAGTATTTCGTACAGCGGTCATAGTATGGTCTTAGTGCTGTCACACAAAACACCAGCTATATTTTCAAGAGGTGCCTCAGAACTCAGAAAAGGCACAGTCACAACCAAATGTGCCAGCTTTTTACACATACTTCTTGTTTTTCCAAAAGCGTGGGACAGGAGTACGAAGGGAATACATCAACGCACGTCCCAGGCATGGTGGTGCACCAGTCGTAAGTGCTAACAAGTATGATCTCAGTATGATTGTCACCTTACAGTACAGAGAACGTATTTACGTGTGCTGCTAAGGTATGTTGTCCTTACTCGTACATTGTAAAATGACAGTAAAAAGTATATGCACCTTACACGTACTGGGGACGAATCCTGGTCCGAATGCAGCTCGAATGCAGCAAAAGTTCCCATACACTGTAGCAAGGTTGACATAGATCTTATAATAATCACTAATAATGTTCAAGTTATGGCCAGGACACAAGTGTGACGGATGGACAGACGGACATTCTCACTGACTTGACGTTGTGGGGTTTTCTTTTGTTCTTTCTTTTGTTTGTTAAACCCCATAAGCAATATTTTGCACCCCTTAAGCAACAGAATGAATAGGATCTAAATATAGCCTATTGTTCCACACCCACAACTACAAGTGGGTGCGTACGGACGGACAGACGAACGGACAAAGCGCACCTTCGGGGAGCATAAAAACAGCATTAGAAAAGTTAGCACTGCATCATTAAGTACCACATGCAACTCATTAATAATAATTGCTTGGTCGTCTACACTCATCTAATGTCATGGGTGGGACCACATAGTTTATTACAATTTGATCGGCATTGTCTACATATTTTAGCTTCCTTAATTTTTATTCAACATAAAGTTAAAAGGATTCTAAACAGGAGAAAAAGGCTAACTAGCTAATTTTTTGCTTCATGCACATCTACATGAGGTCGTTCATCTGATAAAGTTTGAAGGAAATGCTGCAAAAACTGTAGGAGAAGTCGTGTCTACAAGAACTGTTCACTATATATTGTATCGTCCATAGAAGTACAAAGGGCCATAATTCTGTCAAAAATCATCGCAGTGCAAATTCTTTCCTTTATGCACATCTACATGTTGGAGTTGTTCATCTGTTAAAGTTTGAAGCAAATGCTGCAAAAACTGTAGGAGAAGTTGTGTCCACAAGAACTGTTAACTATGTATTGTATAGTGCATAAAAGTACAAAGGGCAATAATTCTGTCAAAAGTTATCGCAGCGCAAATTCTTTCCTTTATGCACATCTACATGTTGAGGTCGTTCATCTGTTAAAGTTTGAATGAAATGCTGCAAAAATTGTAGGAGGATTTGCGTCCACAAGAATTGCGTCTACGGACAGACAGACCGACAGACAAGCTGAATCCAGTATACCCCCCTCACAACTCGTTGTGCGGGGGGTATAAAAAGGCTAACAAGCTAACCAGCGTACAGATAAAACAGAGTGATACGACCTGTGTCACATGCTACCATTCATAGATTGTCACCCATATCACAAACTGCACTTAATTAGTCACAAACAGAACATCAAATACTTTCAGTTCTTTGATCTCAACAGAACATGATATGATGTAGAAAAATGCTGCAAATACCTGGTTTATCAATAAAAGTCCAGAGAGAGAACTCAAACACGGTTACAGAAGATGTTCGCACAATCGTACCACAAACTCACAAGACAAGAAAAGACATTTTGTAACAGATTAAAATGTGGGGACAGATCTGATACACTACGTAACACATGGAGTTGAATGTCATTACGTCCCGAGAATGAAGGAATTTAATCTATCGTCGTTAGGACACCTTACTGTTAAATATGCAAGAAGGCACACTTGCCGGCGTTTCTAGCCTTCTAAGTAAGATCGGAATTCAAATGTAAGGGTTACTATAGATCACTGCTAATGCAAAGTTGGTTTAATGCAACTTCATGCAAAATTATTTTTAAAATCAATGCAGTAACTGTACAAGCATTTTGAGGTATAATATATAACACCCTTTAATGCTGCGTAGGGGAAGTTAAGTATTTTAAATAGATAAAGTTTGATAAAATATTCATACTAATCCCGGGTGATAGTGCATTAAGATAAAATATAATACCTCAATATCATAAACATAAACTACTTTATCAATAAATATGGTAACTACTAATAACTAAGATTTGTACCCAAAAAATATATTGACACTCCATTGTTTGTAAACTAGCGAGAATAAACCTGAAAAGGGGGACAATATGCACTCTTTTTGGGAAAAAATTATGACATTTTGGGAAAAATGGAGATTATTTTGCTAGGGGAAGGTGACTGTATTCGGCCCTAAAAGTAACCAAAAAGAATCACTGTAGCTAGGCGCACTCCTGGCCTCAATTCCACGAAAAAACTTAAGTTATTGCTCAGCTGAGGCTGCTATTTTAAAAACATATTTTGTTGGTTAAATGACTTTCATGTATACTTGTATATATTGTTTCATCACAGTTAGACGCCAATCCGATTTTTAAATAAATTATGCTTTAAAGTTATAAACTTCTTAAGTAAAAACTTAAGTCTGTTATAACAAGCTCAAGTACGAAGTTTTTTATTGCTCATTACTGTTGGATTTTCATGAGCTTTTCTTACTAAAAACATCTACTAAATCATTATTTAGCAATAAATACACAGTTTCTGGTAGCAATCTACATCACAAGTCTAAAATTGTAGTCTTATAATAAATTCAAAATAACAGTCTCAGCTGAGCAATAACTTAAGATTTTTCGTGGAATTGGGGCCTGCAGCGCGGGATATGCCTGTGTCTAATGTCTCTAATGTCTAACATACATGCTTCCTAGTGACGTCAATATGTCAATTTGCATTCAAGGTTGATTTGAATCATAATTCAAGGGAGGTAATTCAGTCAATACGTCAATTTGCATTCAAGGTTGATTTGAATCATAATTCAAGGGAGGTAATTCAGTCAATACGTCAATTTGCATTCAAGGTTGATTTGAATCATAATTCAAGGGAGGTAATTCAGTCAATAAGTCAATTTGCATTCAAGGTTGCTGTGAATCATAATTCAAGGGAGGTAATTCAGTCAATAAGTCAATTTGCATTCAAGGTTGCTGTGAATCATAATTCAAGGGAGGTAATTCAACAAAAATCAATATCAAGTCTTGAAGTCAGTAATATTCATTAGCAGGTTTTTTTGGGGTTTTTTTTTTTAAAAATGCCGAGCATAGCCTTTATTTGCCAGTCAGCTTTCCGCTGAAATATGGCAGGCATATATGTGTGCCTCCACCCGGTTTTGAACCCGGGTCGCCAGATTAGACGGCAAGCGCGCTAACCATTGAGCTACGGAGGCCACTATCAGCAGGTTAGGACCAAGCACTCAACGCGTTGACCCTAGGCTGATACATTCTTAATTTTTAAATGGAAAGAGAGTTTGATCTATTGATAGACGGACAGACATATTATGCAAATCAATATACCCTCAAAAGGGGGTGGAAATATTTAATAAGAGATGAACATTTAAAATTTAAAAAAAATATTTTCTCAGTTCAATTTTGGCCTTAGGATTAAGAATTAAAGTAGATTTTAGAATAATAATGTATTTTGAATATCACTTACAAAGATATGGTACTGTCACCAAGCTTAAATATTAAATCCCCTAATCACATTTGAAGTTTAACTAGCACTTTTTTACTTAAGGAAGTAATGCAAAAATTGAACTTTTTTAACAAAGATAAGTCATCCTTCATTAAACAGATAATTTAAAGTTCATTTAATCCAATATATTCTCAAATCAACTTTAAAATTTAGAATTAAAATAAATGCGATCGCTAAGGATGTAAAATCTATAATTACTGTTACCATGGCAACGGATACATCAAATTTCTTTATTTTCACGTTATTTAGATAATGACCGGTTTCAACCACGTAGAAGGACAGTTAAATTTGCAATTAATACTGTAACGACTATTGAAATTTATCCCATCAAATGAAACACTGAAGGATTTTATATTGTCACATTTGTCATGTTGCATACAAGAAGGGTACATGACATGTGCTCCTTTTATGTTTTTAACATTTTTCGTATTTATAAATTAAATGCCTGACACAGTTATGTTAGCTTCAGTGTCTTATAAAATTTCAATAAAAAAAAAAATCCCACCAAAGGTTAGAGAGAAATAGTGCAGACAAAAATATATAAAGAAAAATTCAAAGGGCAGCAACTCTGGGACAATTGATCCGAGCATGTTGAGGCAACGATATGCACAACTAGGCTAAATATAATTGAGGCTAAACATAATGGTACTATGATGGTAGTCTTGTGAGGTTTCGATGAAATTCAATTTTGTTAATATCCCGAAGAGATTCAAACACCATTGCTTGATCACTGTTTTATGTGGGTTAATTAGAATAACTAGATGCTCAACTAATATTCCTTTGAAGTTAAAATATGTAGATGATCAACTATACATGCAGGAGTCTGTGTCACAACATTTTTGGGAGGCTTAGACAGACAAGTGTAAAGCACAAGACTTAATGCTCCAGCCAACCTTTTTGAATGCTCCTTCCAACCTTTTTGAATGCTCCTTCCAACCTTTTTGTGGGGGGGGGGGGGTGTAATACTGTAGCACAGGGAAGTTTAACTTTGATACCAAACAAATTAATTTCGTACTTGACTTGCAAACTTCTGGCACTCTAGCTCGTCTGAGATTTTAGGGAGAAGTGATTTCTCACTCAAGGAGAAATGATGTGAATTCACAGCACTATGATGGCACCCGACAACGAGTTGCAACAGATTTTTTAATAAATTTATATGGGAAATCAGTAATAAGTCAGTATTTTGACACAAATCTAAAGGATGAATAAGTTTTTATGGCTATAAATTATCATTGTCATACATACTTGTGATGGCAAGGTCAAAATTTAAAAATGTTTTTTTTTAGTCTTCACCTCTCCCCTTGGCCCCAACTAGAGCCCAAGTTCCCCACTAGCGAGAGAGCTGCAAGAATATTAAAATTTTCAAGACGAAGTCATGCCATACCGATGATTTAGATTTTTGTTTATAGTACACCTTGCACAAATATTACTCTCAGCTTAACATAACTGTAAAAAATTTCAATAGAAGGTTTGACGACCACGTTAATTTGTTTGCGCTATACCACCCCTTGTTCTAAGCTTAATACCTGATCCCTCAAGTCTCCAGTTGTCTCATACATAAACAACACCTACCCTCTAAGGACTGAATAGTGACTCTGATATTATAATGTATCAATATTTATCTTTACCCACAAATGATGCAATAATTAAATCAACTGTAAACAATTTAAACCTGTGGTTTATTTATTCCTAGGATATTATGTCATAAATGTATATTAGAGTTACTTGGCTTGGTAAGTATTCCAGATGGCAGTTAATAGCTTGAATGCAGCCATGCCCTTAAATGATGGAATTTTATGTAACTAATTCAGATATTTTGAACCATTCCAAAAAGCAGGTTCATAATATCCATGCAAAATCGAATACATCCTGATCTAATTGGAAATTTTGTTGTCCAATGTTTATTCCCATTACAAAGTCCACAGATGATAACACAAGCCGTTGTTTACAAATCAAATCAAAATTAAATGCATTTTCGATGTTCAATTTTTGTTCAATCTTGTGCATAATCACTTTTAATGCATATACTCTTTCAATCTACACTGATAACGATCTGTCAGTGCAGTGCTTATATTATGCATGTTTGTTTATTGTTAAGTTATCTCCGGCGAGCTATAGGTTACTTAGGGGTTATGACTAACTATTATTTAGTGTAATTATGATTTTATTAAACTCAGAAGTGGATCTGATTAAAAAACACTCAACTACTAAATTTTACCTGACATAATTGAATTGCAAAACAATACAAAATACCTAAAACAAAGGCACTCACTTTAAGAATGAAATTGTAATTTCATTTTTTTTTAAATTACACAGTCTACGGTTGTGTAATAAAAAGATATGATGATGTAGAAAGTCTTAAACATCCATTATAATGTTATTGAAATAGATAAGGGTACCAGTGTGGCTGATAATAAAATTAAGTAGTTTAAAATGAGAAAAGTATATAATATTATGTCCTAACAATTTGGTTGAAATAAATTTGTTTAGTATTGAACAAACAGCATGTACAGTACAGACTCTGTAGAGCAACACTCTTTGGGAGCTGCAAATATTGGCCGTGGTTGCTCTACAGAGGTTAAATTTACAAGAGGGCCCAAAGGGCCCTAGGTCGCTCACCTGTTGTAGCAGTACATGCAAGACCTGTGACCTAGTTCTTGGCCCCATATGATGCAATATCGCACTTGACCTAGATTTTGCTGCGATGATCACTCTGACCAAGTTTCATAAGGATTAGGCTAAAATTGTGACCTCTAATGACTGTACAAGGTTTTTCTATGATTTGACCTTGTGACCTAGTTTTTGACCCCAGATGACCCAATATCGAACTTGACCTAGATTTTGTTGAGATGATCATTGTGACCATGTTTCATAAAGAATAGTTCAAAATTGTGACCTCTAGTGACTACACAAGGTTTTTCTATGATTTGACCTTGTGACCTAGTTTTTGACCCCAGATGACCCAATAACGAACTTGACCTAGATTTTGTTGAGATGATCATTGTGACCAAGTTTCGAAATAGTCAGGCCAAAACTGTGACCTCTAGTGACTACACAATGTTTTTCTATTATTTGACCTTGTGACCTAGTTTTTGACCCCGGATGACCTAATATCGAACTTGACCTAGATTTTGTTGTGATGATCATTGTGACCAAGTTTCGTAAAGATTATGCTAAAACTGTGACCTCTAGTGACTACAAAATGTTTTTCTATTATTTGACCTTGTGACCTAGTTTTTGACCCCGATGACCAAATATCGAACTTGACCTAGATTTTGTTGTGATGATCATTGTGACCAAGTTTAGTAAAGATTATGCTAAAACTGTGACCTCTAGAGACTACACAAGGTTTTTCTATGATTTGACCTTGTGACCTAGTTTTTGACCCTGGACGATCCAATATCAAACTTGACCTAGATTTTGTGACAAAGTTTATAAAGATTAAGTCAAAATTGTGACCTCTAGTGACTACACAAGGTTTTTCTATGATTTGACCTTGTGACCTAGTTTTTGACCCTGGGTGACCCAATATCTAACTTGACCTAGATCTTGTTAAGATGATCATTGTGACCAAGTTTCATTAAGATAAGGGCGAAATTGTGACCTCTAGTGACTACACAAGGTATTTCTATGATGTGACCTTGTGACCTAGTTTTTGACCCCAGATGACCCAATAATAATCTTGACTTAGATTTTGTTGAGATGATCATTGTGACCAAGTTTCATAAAGATTAAGTCAAAATTGTGACCTCTAGTGACTACACAAAGTTTTTCTATTATTCGACCTAGTGACCTAGTTTTTGACCCCAGATGACCCAATATCGAACTTGGCCTAGATTTTGTTGACACAATCATTGTGACCAAGTTTCATAAAGATTAGGCTAAAATTGTGACCTCTAGTGTCTACACAGGCCAATTGTTGACGGACGACGGACGGACGAGGAGTGATCACAAAACCTCACTCTGTCACTTTGTGACAGGTGAGCTAAAAATGAAAAACAAACAAGAAATATCACTGAATGTGATGAATACCCCCAGAAACTGCTTGACACAGTCAGATATGCAAAACTAGGCTTGGTACTGATCGGTTATGCAGCTTCATTGAAATCCGACCATTGGTTGCTGAGAAATAGTGCAGACAATATTTAAAAGTGTAAAAAATCAAAAGGCCATAACTACCTTAAAAATGGATCCGTTCAACGTGTGCTGACGATATGCACAACTAGAATTGGTAGCGATCATTCATGCAAAGTTTCATTGAAATCCGACCAATGGTTACAGAGAAATAGCGCAGACAAAATTTAAAAGTGTAAAAAAACAAAAGGCCATAACTACCTTAAAAATGGATCCGTCCAACGTGTGCTGACGATATGCACAACTAGAATTGGTAGCGATCATTCATGCAAAGTTTCATTGAAATCCGACCAATGGTTACAGAGAAATAGCGCAGACAAAATTTAAAAGTGTAAAAAAACAAAGGACCATAACTACCTTAAAATTGATCCGACTAATGAGCATCGAGGATATGCACAACTAGACTTGGTACTGATCAGTCATGCAAAGTTTCGTTGAAATCCGACCAATGGTTGCAGAGAAATAGCGCGGACAAAGTTATACGGACCAACCGAACGACCAACAGACCAACCAACCAACCTCAAGCATGACTCCAATATAGCCCCCATATACTATGTATCTGGGGGTATAAAAAAAAAAAAAAATTTAAAGTAGAAATATTGAAGGTGTTGTTGTAGAGGTTGCTGCTCCCATTAGAGCCGGAGTTCATTGTCCAATTAGGCAGGGATATGAAACCTAATGGCCACTTACTACGACTGTCTCAGTTGAACACAAACAAGAGATTGCTGCTCTACAGAGGGCCGCTCTACAGAGGGCCGCTCTGCTCTACAGAGGGCCGCTCCGCTCTACAGAGGGCCGCTCCGCTCTACAGAGGGCCGCTCCGCTCTACAGAGGGCCGCTCCGCTCTACAGATATTATATAATCCTTTTTTAGAAACTCTTTTATATAATACTAATATAGATCTTAGTAGTTTATACTAATTTATTTTAGGTCGATTGTGAAACAATCTTTTTCGACTTATATTAATCACTCTCGACTCCTCATTTCTGATGTTATCCATCGCCACGACGGTATAAGAGAAGATAAGCCAGTTTCCCCTTTTTTGCTGAGCATCTAGCAAGGGAAATACTGGTACCATTTTTATTTTGTCTTTGGTATGACGCGGCCAGGGATCGAACCCGAGACCTCCCGCACTCGAAGCGGATGCTCAACCACTAGGCTATCGAGGAGGCGGATCTAGATCTTAGTATATCCTGGAATTTCAATTATCAGTCAATTAATAAGTAAAGAGGTACCAGAGAGACATCCTTGACAAAGTACCGGTACAATATAATAGCAGAGCTCCAATCATATTTGCACATTACCTAGCTGCAGTACATGTTCAAATCCCACAAAGGATGTAGAACTAAAGCTGTCCAGCTTACACAATGTTGATTGATAGTCTTACCAATGTGTCTTTCCACTCAAAGCCTTCCTCAGGTACCCAGACTAAACCACCAGACTTTGGCTTTGAAAATATATAATTTTATCAAAAACATGACAAGTACGGTCAGACCTAGCCCCGATCTCCCGAAGAATCTCAAGTAGAAATCTCATCTCAAATTGAGATTTTGCTCAAATTAGAGTCTGAATTTGAGATAAATATGAACCTCTAACTCTTGAAATTTTACTGTAATAAACTCAGAATAATGTTTCTGTTTTGTTATACCAATTTAGAGTACAATTTCACATGGAAACTGTCAAATGATAGGAGACAAAATTTGAGTTGAGACTGAGTTCTGATTGAGATGTTTCGGGAGATTGGGGCCTGGTCATGTTCTTGCCATTGCTGTAAGGCCAATACAGTAGAACAAAAGGATCCTGAGTTACTGCCCTTTTAATTAAGATACAACAATTTGTATAACTACTATTGTTGTGTAACTTCTAAGATAATTGGGATAAGTTCATACCAATTTTCCTCTTATTTCTCGACAACATTTCTGATATAGAGTTAGGTACAAAATCCTGAAGCACATATTTACTGAAGATCAGAGGAAAGTAAAAGTGCAGAAATGTAAGTGATCAGACAATTTAGCACAGTATATAACAACCTGGGGGAAGTAAAGTAAGAGTTTCAAATCCAAATGATTATAGAATATATTAGATATACATCTATCAAAATGTTCCACTAGAAAATCTCTTTATTTTACATCATTGTGAAAATAACCATGGAGTTAAACATAGTGTTTAGTTTACATAAGAGACAGTGGAACTGTATAGCAGAAAAAAACGAGCACACAGTCAAACAGTTGTATTTAGATAGACAAGACTATTAAACAAATACACGAAATTCAATAATAAGTACCAACAGACAAGACTATTAAACAAATACACGATATTCAATAATAAGTACCAACAGACAAGACTATTAAACAGATACACGATATTCAATAATAAGTACCAACAGACAAGACTATTAAACAAATACACAATATTCAATAATAAGTACCAAGAGACAAGACTATTAAACAAATACACAATATTCAATAAGTACCAAGAGACAAGACTATTAAACAAATACACGATATTCAATAATAAGTACCAAGAGACAAGACTATTAAACAAATACACGATATTCAATAATAAGTACCAACAGACAAGACTATTAAACAAATACACGATATTCAATAATAAGTACCAACAGACAAGACTATTAAACAAATACACAATATTCAATAATAAGTACCAACAGACAAGACTATTAAACAAATACACGATATTCAATAATAAGTACCAACAGACAAGACTATTAAACAAATACACAATATTCAATAATAAGTACCAACAGACAAGACTATTAAACAAATACACAATATTAAATAATAAGTACCAACAGACAAGAGTATTAAACAAATACACAATATTCAATAATAAGTACCAACAGACAAGAGTATTAAACAAATACACAATATTCAATAATAAGTACCAACAAATGGACAGACGGACAGTTACACAGTCAAACACCTAGTCCGACATTGAACAGACACAAAAATAGGTACAATAGGTACAATAGGTAACTAAACGAAATAAACTTGGGGCATGACAAGAACACCAATAGGTTGGGTATTGGTTGGGAGTCGCAATAGTCGGGACAATAATTTTAATGATATTATGCCTAGGCATTCCTCATTAATATTCTCTGCACACTGATGTCCTGCAATCATAACTTCTGTTCTAAAAACACAATTACCAGACATCATTTTTACACATCTTTGGTAGCCTTTATATTCATTGATGTAATTTAACATCATGAATGGTAGCAAGTTAACCCATTTTTGTCGAAAAAATCATGTTGAAGCTAACAAGAGTGGTGCTTAATGGACACCCAGCACTTGGCTATGTTGCTTGTAGAGGAGACTTTAAAGGGAAATTTTTAGTTCTACTTAAAATTGCATCACCATCATTGGATGTCCTTTGTTTTTCAAATCATTAACCGCTGAAATGCAGAAATTTCTTGAAAACAAAGCTTTCCAAGAAGGGGTTTAATTCTGGAAGTCTACTCAAGCTTAACAAGTCCCATAAAAAATCTAACCCTTGGTGCACTACTTAAGGTGCTGACTATTAAACATTCTTATGAAGTTTTATGCAGGGGTCCTACTGAGGCACTATGACCAATGGGGAAAAATAGTAAATTATCCCCCCTTACTACTCTCTAAAACTCTACAGGTCCTATCATGCGGATTACTCTGTTTTTATCCCTGTTTTGTTTGTTGTACATGGTAGTGATTAGGCTGAAATATGTGCAACATTAATTATCAGATCAAATAATAAGTTTGGCTACATGCTGTTTACACAACATGGTATATAAATTTTTATGACCCTAACAAATAATGTAATACAGAAGTGAGAAATTTCATATCTAAAATCAATGATATGTCTGTTAGAAACAAGGATAAAGTCCGAGGATCTAAACTAGTTAGAACCGCTGTGCTAATTGGTCTACCTCGGGCTTTATCTTACAAAGGGAGATAACTTATATGTCACTTATGTCTCTCATTCTGAAATGAGTCGCAAACGCATTTCGGGTGCCATTAGCACACACCTGTATACCAAAACTCAGTTCAAACATTGTTCTATTGTTAAAATTCAGATTATGAAATTTCGAAAGTCCATAACTTATGTCATTTCTTTGAATTTTTTCATCAAATAACTTATTTTCTACAGAAAAGTCCCTTCATTCATATACTGCAAGTCGGGATTTTTGGATTACTCCGGAATTGTTTGACCCTCAGTAAATTATGAGGACAGGTGAAATACTATAGGAGATGGTACTAAACAAATATTGATACCATGGCAGGCTAGCCTGCAAGTAAACCAGACAAGTTGAATCTGCCAAATCTACCTAGAATACAGGGTTTTTGTTACAGAAACTTGTGTCACCAAAAAAGGGCCGTAACTCTGGCAAAAATCATCCAACCTAGAATATGTGATAATATGCACAATAAGGCTAAGAACCAAGTGTACATGTGAAGTGTCATTGAAATTCGACCTGTGATTAAGGAGAACAAGCAAGGACAAACTTCATGAAATCCATCAATACCTGAGTGAAAGCCAGTAAAGCCTAGGTCCCACTGAGGAATTCCACATCAGCGATGTTCTCCCTATTTCTTCAGATATCACAAACTGTCTCATGACTTCCCCGAAGCTTCTCCTAGACCACAAGGAACCTGTTCCCGATGTCCTGAATGCTCATTAATTTTAATCGTGAGTACATCACCGAGGCAAAAAATGCTCAGTGGGACCTAGGCTTCATGCAGTAAGCAAGTATCCATCTAGACATCCAGTACAAGATCAACGTCTCCGCCACTATAACATGTATGTGGGAGACATAATAATTGCCCAGGGCCTTAAAATAAAATATTGTTTGTTTCCCCATCCCCTACCTACCAGATTAAAAAGGGCCCTACCCAAAATATTTTATTGCCCAAATTGAAACATTTTTTATTAAAAATTGTAAGTAAAAGTTTGTTGTTGTTGTTTACTGGCTTCTTTCTTATTTTATGAAGCTAGTTAGACCGCTTTTTAGTTGTCCACTACTTTCACAAATTCAAGTGAACAGTGCAGCGGTGTACACTGCTGTTCTGATGTTTTCCAACAAATCGTGTTTATTGCTGGACAAATACAATAAATGTTCCAAGATCACAAAGCCAGCTGTAGTTTACTAATTTTAATGAGTCGTAACAATAACAATCACAAAGTTTATATTCACCGAGTTCAGATATATTTCACAAAGATATTAATTATTTCACTGAGTCACAAAGTAATCAAATTAAATCAAATGCACAAAGTCTATAATTCACAAAGATACTGTCTTTTCAAATTATATTAAGTTCTTAAGTTCTGTCTTATATCTAAAGTTAAGTCCATTTTTATAAGGTACCCCTTAACTCTAGCAGACAGAGTAATTCACTCAATCTGAGAAGCCAATCAAGTTACTTAAACCAAACATATCAGACTAAATATGTAAAGTATTTCACACCTATGATAATTCAATTAAAACTTGAAAGAAAAGTATGATAACCATTTAAGAAATAATAACAAACAATCACAAACTGGATTGACTTAATCACCTGATTCACAAAGAACAATGCAAGATAATATACTTAGAAAGAAGTCCTATGAAAATGCATGAAGACATATGAAGACACACTGAGGCTAAATTACTAAAATAGGATAATAATCAGTTTAGAAACGGAATGAATCTATATTAATAAATTGGTAATCTGAGTTTGAATAGACAAATCAACATTTTTAAAAGCCATACAAAATAGGGTGGAATTGTTATCATAATAGTTCCCCTCAACTACCTTAGCTTTCGACCCGAAAGTTGAAATACAAATACATAGTGTAACAACAATTTTGTCTAGGGACAGAAATCATCATTCCTCTGATTGCAGAGACAAGTAAAGTGTCTTCCATTACAAAATTCACACACACTTCTAAGTATGGTTGCAACACAATCGTCAGGATCATGGTATCTGGAACTACCACAACATTCACAATAAAATGGGTCCAAATCTGGCATACAATATTCCCTGAGCTGAACGCTGATGAATGTTGATAACTTCTGGATGTCTTCTATATTCCCTTCTATGAACATGGTACCCTGATATTTAAGTCGCTGAATTTCACTCTCATACCACTGGATTGATTTTGATTCCACTTCATTTGTATTTACTGGATTGAGTATTGATTCATAATCACATTTACATTCCCTTTCAAAAACTTTTTGACTTAAATTGCTGATTAGGGCTGCCATCTCTTTATTCTTCTTTTTGAGATTAGCATTTTCTCTCTGAACTGCAGCATATTTTCTATTAGTTCCAATCTGATGACACGAATTGTACTGGATCGCAGATACTAATTCATCATTTCCAACAGTAGAATATGGCATTTCTGAACAGATGTCATTTTTATCATCAGCGATTTCACTTATTTCACACACAGATCTTGTTCTAGGTGAAATGCTGTCACATCTTGGTTCTTTGACAGAATGGGTTCTCTTGATGGACCTACAGAAATCAGCGTAGTGTCCATAACGCCTACACTTGTAGCATTGACGATTCATTGCCTTACAACGATGATGATAAGAACAACACTCACCACACTGTCCACACAATAATGATGGTTGAAATCTCTGCCATTCTGGTTTATGCAGCATATCGTGACTGACTGCAGACGGATGAGCACCAAACGGGTATCGCCGAACATGATGAGTTGACATTTTCAGTCTTGACTCAACTGGCATTCTTCCGATATTGGGTTGACCGCTGAGCTGTGTCTTGTCACAAGTATGGGGAATACTCGCTTGCAGGTTTCCAGAAGTACCGAGATCTTAGCCGCTGTTCTCCGCCAACTTTTATGAAAGTTAGTTGGACCGCTATTGAGTTGTCCACTACTTTCACAAATTCAAGTGAACAGTGCAGCGGTGTACGTTGCTGTTCTTGTGTTTTCTAATCAATCGTGTGTATTGCTGGACGTTTAACTGTACGTCCGCAGTTGCAAGTACAATAAATGTTCCAAGATCACAAAGCCAGCTGTAGTTTACTAATTTTAATGAGTCGTAACAATAACAATCACAAAGTTTATATTCACCGAGTTCAGATATATTTCACAAAGATAGTAATTATTTCACTGAGTCACAAAGTAATCAAATTAAATCAAATGCACAAAGTCTATAATTCACAAAGATACTGTCTTTTCAAATTATATTAAGTTCTTAAGTTCTGTCTTATATCTAAAGTTAAGTCCATTTTTATAAGGTACCCCTTAACTCTAGCAGACAGAGTAATTCACTCAATCTGAGAAGCCAATCAAGTTACTTAAACCAAACATATCAGACTAAATATGTAAAGTATTTCACACCTATGATAATTCAATTAAAACTTGAAAGAAAAGTATGATAACCATTTAAGAAATAATAACAAACAATCACAAACTGGATTGACTTAATCACCTGATTCACAAAGAACAATGCAAGATAATATACTTAGAAAGAAGTCCTATGAAAATGCATGAAGACATATGAAGACACACTGAGGCTAAATTACTAAAATAGGATAATAATCAGTTTAGAAACGGAATGAATCTATATTAATAAATTGGTAATCTGAGTTTGAATAGACAAATCAACATTTTTAAAAGCCATACAAAATAGGGTGGAATTGTTATCATAATACTTACTATTTAATTTAAGACTGTCGGTTTTCACCTTAGAGTTAATTCTAAAGTTCATTTTTTGTATGTCTTAACCAATAACGATCATACTGAAATAATTCAAAAAAAAATTTACCCTACCTACCTATACCCATTCTAAATCTACTAGGATCGGGAAAGGGAAACCAAGAATAGTTCAGCCCAGATAGATTGGTGTTTTCCATAGCATCCAAAGAAAATTGAATAAAAAAGATGAACTCACCAAATAGTGGTCAGATAATCCAGTGTTATAATATAGTCCTCTTGTATCCAACGTGAAGGCGGGTAAAAATGGCTCAGCATTAATATTCATATCCCCGCATACCTATAATATGCATCAACATGAACTCGACAGAATCACTAACAGTTCTCGGCTACATATTACAGATTATATCAAACACGTCTGATCATTTCCACATACTGATTTATTATTCAAAACATGAAATAAACACTGATCAACATCAATTCAAATTTACCTTAAAATTTACCTCAGTTATGAAGAGCCAGTGTTAAGATTCATGTAATTTAGTGTAAATATGTTTATGTTCAAGAAATTTTAAGTATAGTCCAGTTAGGATATTGTGACAGTGACGTTGCAGTTTATGTGTACGCAAAAAATCACAACCATTGTCTAATCAGGTAGAGTGAAGTTTAGTATGTTAGTAAAGCATTGAAAGTATAGTTGTTTGTACAGTATAAGCCTTTATAATTGGTTTTACACCGTTATAGTGGACTCGACCGCTGCGTCACTGGATTTTTATCCTGACTGGACTATACATGTATACACAGCTTTACCAACAACTATCATCAATATTGCATCTCCAACCAATCAATTCATAATAAGGCCAGAGCTTTTTTAAAATTTTGTTACTCAAGATTTTGGAGAGTGAAATGTCCGCAGGAGGGAAAAAATGATAACTCCCAAAAATATAGCTACCATGCTTTTGGTAGTGGACAAGTCAATGATGGTCTGATTCAAAGCAATCGACAACAGTTAGTGTTTCGAGTTCAAGAAAACAGCCAATTTATCTTAAAGGTGCTGCCTCACAGATTGGGCTAAAATTTTGTATATCATGATTTTGGAGAGTGAAATGTCCGCAGGAGGGAAAAAATGATAACTCCCAAAAATATAGCAACCATGCTTTTGGTAGTGGACTAGTCAATGATGGTCTGATTCAAAGCAATCGACAACAGTTAGTGTTTCGAGTTCAAGAAAACAGCCAATTTATCTTAAAGGTGCTGCCTCACAGATTGGGCTAAAATTTTGTATATCATGATTTTCCAACCTAACCGAGTATTGATGTAATAGAAAGCCACTGACAGTTGCTTTTTGACAGATTTGGTGCAAATAAGCAATTTTAACCACTCTCGATATCGTCCACTGAGTTTCCTAAGTTTCCTTCCAACAAGCTTTGTGAATTATGTAATTCACACGTGATCGAACTGTAATATCACCAATCTACAGTATGAACATTTGTGAGGTATTTGGTTCGTTTTTAAATTCGTTTTCATCGAATGCAATCAAATTTCAGGCATGTTAAGTAAAAGTAATGTTAATTCTATAGGGTATTAATACCCTATAGAATTTTTGATGCAAAAATACTAAATAACTACAAAATGCCCAAGTTTCTCAAGTTATTTTAGACGTCAGTGTGGTTGTTTATGGGATATACAGCCAACTATACCAAAATTAAGCGAATATTTGACAATTTTATTTTATTTTTGCAATTCACCAATATGTGAGGCAGTCCCTTTAAGACTAGTACACTGCACTGAAGAGTTTATAATACCCAATTACCATTAACAAAAAATGACATAATAAACAAGGTACATTACCATCAAAACATATTATGCAATTTTGGTTTTTCAAGTTTTAAAAAAAATGAAAATGACCAAAAAAATTAGGCAGAAGGATCTGAGTAATCAAAAATCAAAGAACTCTGGCCTTTCATAAGTTGATAAAATATAAGGTATAACTCGGACATAATATCTACTGGTAGTTACATCTTTCGGTATTTCCCATTCCTCAGCATGCCCTATTAAATTGTATGCCAAGATAAATTTGTGAAATTATTTCAAAGTTTTATAATCGTTAAAACTGACAGAAATTTTAATGATACTTTTTTCACAAAAGCCATTTACACAAGCGTTATCCCATTAATATCAAAGATTTTAAGCACTTTTAGAACACAAACACTAATAAAATGGAAGGTAAAATGCAGTTAACGCCAAGTGGAAACATATTTGAGAAATCTTCATCATAATGAATACTAATACAAAATTTACCCTGAATCTCTGAATTTTTATTTTCAATTATCTTGTTTCATTTATATATTCAGATTTAATCTCCATGCTGTCAAATTTGTCTTAATGGCTCACATCTCACCTGTGACCAGCTATGATGGTGATCAGCTGATGATGGCTTTTCTGCACGTAGCATTCGAGCACCGACCATGGGGAAACATGTACAAGACTATGCATCTTAATCCGAGCCAAACTACAATCACTGTGTAGAAATGTGTACATCTGTGGATATATCTCGCTCATACTACAAAATCTCTCATAATCTGAAAAGGTACACACACCATTTGTTTGTTAGTTCATTTAGTGAATTGATAATCTAATACTTTGATTTATCATTCAGCATTGAATAATTACTTAACATGTTATTCCCAACGTGTAGCCGCATCTACAGTCCAGTGGTTTTAAGTGCCATGGATTTGTAACATGGCGATCTGGGTTTGATTCCCGGTCGCAACGGGTTATATCGTATTCCTACCATTAACATTTGACAACAATGTTGAGTTGCCTCCTGCCATATATATGTGGAGTTTTTGATTCCTTGACGGGTAAGTTAGTACTCAGGTTAGAAGATAGTCCAAGAAAACTGGTTAGGTTTTTTGAAATATTTTTTTTCAGAAAACAAGTCCATTTGGGCAATTAACCTTGGACCAGTGGCTTCTCAAACCAAAGCCCAATATAAAACTCAAGAAACCTGGTTGATATGTAGGCCAAAAAATACTAGGGGGTCCCAATAGAAATATATATTTAATCTCGAGATTTTCTAAAGCCTACAATTAAAATTTACCCTGAAGACTTGTGTACCAGTATCAGATTCAGGTCAGTGATTGCAAGCCATTAATTTGTGCAAGTAGAATAATCTGCATTTCTTTATTAATGAAAATTAACATATTTTATGACGTTGCATATCTATACAAGCTAATCATGTAAGAATCATATTAAATTATTTTCATATTTTACTGTTCACTCATGAATACGGGTGACATCTACACTACAGTATGTGGATATGTTCTCTCAATGTTGAGAATTTGTCAGCATGCAGACATCATCAGCCCCTGAAAAGTATAAACTGGAAAAAACTGTGGTGTTCCAGGCCTCAACAAATATTTTTAAAAGCACTCGTCCTGCAGTATAGACAAAGAAGAAAACCCCAAAATCTTACTTGTCCTGCTATATAAATAAAGAGGGAAAAAATTGTGCAGGACAAGTGGACGAGTAGATTCATTGAGGCCTGTATTCCCACTAACGATCTGACCCGAAATTCCCTGACCTTTCCATGACCACAGGGCAGTTTTCCATGACTTTTTAGATCAATCATGCAGACGCTAAAGCATCTTTTTGTAAAGATTTTTGAGTAAATAATGGCAACTATTATGGAGGAAAGGAATCTATACATTTGCTTAGTATATGGAACAACAAGACTGCGTTCAATAAACGCTTATGCCCCCTGTGTAAGCCTTGTCCATTAATAAGTCTAAGTCCAAAACAAGAATTTAGTATATAGTTATAGTGCGATCTTCCAAGGGGCATAACTGTGTGAATAATCAGTGAACCGGAACGTGCCAACGATATGTGCATCTGCACTTGGTAGTGAAGCTATCCATGAAGTTTTGTTAAAATCTGAGCAGTGGTTCTTGAGAAATAGCCCGGACAAGAATCGGATGAACGGACGGACAGGTGAATCACTATATGCCTCCCGATCTATCGATACGGGGGCACAAAAAACATTCAAGGCAACATGCAGTGTTTAAGAGCAGAAGATTGACATTAATTTTATTACTATAATTTTGAATTGTCCCATTTAAGCAAGCATAATTTTAAGTGAGCAAGGATTTTCTTTCAGTCTTTAGTAGTTTCTAGTACAGAAATAACTCTCACTCCATGTCTGTATATAAGAAATCCCTGATTTTTGCTTAAAATTTCCAGATATTCCTGACCAAAGATCTAAAAATACAAAGATTTGAATGATGTGTGACCGGAGGTTCGGTGGCGGCGTCAACTGTGGTGCTATTGTGGGGAAACTCGCTCAGTGTGTCTAGTCGATCGCCACCCGTAACCTCGTTGTTGGGTCCCAAACCTCCAGTCGTGCAGTGTTCTCAAATGTTTAGCTAATGTTGTGATGTTTGTTATAGTACATCAGTAATGGTTGATGTACTATGTTGTATTCGCATCTCCAATGTGTATCGAGTAGTTCTCTAATGTTGCAATCTATATTGCATATGATAATATCAGTATCTCCAATGTGTATCAAGTAGTTCTCCAATGTTGCAATCTATATTGCATATGATAATATCAGTATCTCCAATGTGTATCAAGTAGTTCTCCAATGTATATATGAAATAGTTCTCCAATGTTGATTCTTTCAACAATATTATAACCATGTTATAATGTTACAACGACAAGTCCCATTTAAGTTTTCTTCATTTATTTTGTTATGTATTGTAGTCCAAGGGAGCTAACTCGTATATTGGACGATGTTTGTATATGTCAGTCGTTAGCGTTTTATGTTATGTTACCAGCACTTCGTAGAAATAAACGATGCAAACTTTTACTCTTGTTTGTACTTCTGGACTTTTGTAGCCAGCTTCTACATATTACAGACGTAACAAAGTGGCGACGAGGAAACAAATTACCTAAGTAAACGGTATTGACAATCGATATTTTGGACTGTAAAGTGGATTAAAGTGTATCCGAATTCAGAAATGTCCGAAATTGAATATGTCGCGCATCGGCAAAATTGACGTTTTTGAGTCGGCGACTGAGAGCTGGACGTGTTACCAAGAGCGATTAGATCAGTACTTTGTTGCTAACGAGGTTGCCCCAGAGAAGAAGGTACCCGCGTTATTATCACTGGTTGGTCCTAGAACGTATGGAGTGCTTAGAGATCTAACCTCACTGGACCTGCCCAAAGATAAAACCTATGAAGTATTATGTGGTCTACTGGGTAGTCATTTCAATCCAGCACCTCTTGTAATTGCTGAATGAGAACAGAAACAAGGAGAAAGCATTACAGATTTCAATGTAAGCCTTCGCAAATTATCTGAACATTGCAAGTTTGGGGACAATTTGAAGGACACATTGAGAGATAGACTGGTGTGTGGTTTTTAATTTAGTTCTAGCGGATGTCACACCAAATGATGAAGATGATGATCAATTCCTATATCACTTAACGGAATTATTTAGTTCCACCACTAACACTAAGTCAAGAAAACCAATATCATTCTGTATGTCCAAAGGTTGAAGAAATAGACCTAGATATGGAATTGGATACAGGAGCTGGAGTGTCAGTCATTTCAGAAGCTGATTACCTAGAACTGTTACCAATGATGAAACTTGAAGAGACAGATTTAAGGTGGTGAAAAGCTAAGCCCTAAAGGCAAGATAAAATGCAATGTCAAGTTAAATGATCAGAAACGGAAGTTAGATCTGTACGTTATTGAAGGTGGTGGCAAACCCTTGTTCGGTAGGGAATGGCTACATGAACTTAAGCTAGATTGGGCTCAAATCAAACAAATAAACTTTGATGACAAGGAACAATATGTTAAGAGCCAAGTTAATAACATGAAGAACACTTATGAAGAAGTATTCAGAAAAGAATTAAGGGAGTTCAAGCCAAACTGAATCTGAAATCAGGTACAACACCAAAGTTTGTGAAATCTAGGTCAGTTCCGTTCAGTATGAAGCCTGCTATAGAGAAGGAACTGGAGAAATTAGTGGAACAAGAGGTGATAACTTCAGTTGAATTCAGTGAATGGGCCACTCCTATAGTTCCAGTACCGAAAGCGGACGGATCTGTTAGAATATGCGGAGATTTTAAAGTCACTGTAAATCCTAATTTGAACATATCTCAATATCCATTACCTAAGATTGATGACATTTTTGCGAATCTAGAAAGTGGAAAAAGATATACCAAAATTGATTTAAAGGATGCATATCTACAGTTAGAAGTAGATGAACAAAGCCAGGAACTATTGACAATAAGTACTCACAAAGGTCTCTTCCGCTATAAATGCTTATGTTTCGGAATAGCATCAGCGCCTGCAATATTCCAACGCACTATAGAGCAGATTGTAAGTGGTACACCAGGAGTGCAGGTAATACTTGATGACATGGTGATTACAGGACAACACGACCAAGAACATTTGAATAATCTTGAGTTAGTATTGAAAAGGTTTGTGAAATATGGCGTAAGAGTTAACGAGAAGTGTTCATTTTTCAGTGGGAAAATTTCATTCTGTGGACATGTTATAGATGAGGAGGGTCTGCACAAGTCTCAAGAGAAGATAGACGCTATCAACAATGCACCAAAGATTGAAAATGTTTCTCAGTTACGTGCATTCTTAGGACTTGTACAATACTATGGTAAATTCCTCAGGAACTTGGCTATGGTGATGAAACCTCTTCATGATTTATTGAAAAAGGACGCACCTTGGAAGTGGACAAAGGAGTGTGATGAAGCAATCAAAACAGTGAAAAGTATGATTACATCAGACTAAGTGTTGACACATTACAATCCAGAACTTCCATTAGTATTAGCTTGTGACGCCAGTTCATTCGGTATAGGTTGTGAGTTGAGTCATGTTTTCCCTACCGGGGTAGAAAGACCAGTTGCATTCGCGAGTCGTAGTCTGAATGTAGCAGAGAAAAAGTATAGTCAGGTGGACAAAGAAGCTTTAAGTATTGTTTGGGGTGTCAAGAAATTCCAACCTTATTTAGCTATGAGACATTTCACATTGATAACAGATAATCGTCCATTACTGTCTATTTTGATTCCTGCCAAGGGAATAAATGGAACCACAGCAGCTAGACTACAACGTTATGCTTTATTCCTTGCTGGTTTTGACTATGACATTAAGTATAAAGACACAAAAAGCCATGGGAACTGTGACAGTTTATCTAGGTTGCCTGTGTCTGAAGGCGCAACATGTACCAATCAATATGATGAGACAGATATGTTGTTTACAAGTGTTCTAGAGACATTACCAGCTACTGCTTCGCAGATTGCTACAGCTACAAAGAGAGACCCGGTGTTATGTCGAGTTTTTGAGCTAGTTAGCAAAGGTATTCAGATACAAACTGAAGATAAAGAGTTTGAACCGTATATGAGAAGATTGAATGAAATGTCTTTGCACCAGGACTGCATTATGTGGGGTATTAGAGTAGTCATACCAAGTAAATTGCAACAAACAATTCTTAAGGAGTTACACGTAGGGCACCTGGGCCTAGTTAAAATGAAATCGTTGGCTAGGAGTAATGTATGGTGGCCTACATTAGACAGAGATCTGGAGCATGTGGTTAAGAGTTGTGCTGGCTGTATGGAAACCAAGTCTGCCCCACCAAAGCACCCATTCATCCGTGGGAAATTCCCGCTTGTCCTTGGAGTAGAGTTCATATTGATTTTGCAGGACCAGTTGATGGTTACATGTTGTTTGTAGCTGTAGACGCGTATTCCAACTGGCCTGTTGTCAAACTGACGAAAACAACTAGTGCTAACATGACTATTGAAGTATTGAGGTCAATATTCAGTGATTGTGGGATACCAGACGTAATCGTAAGTGATAATGGTCCCCAATTCAAGTCATCAGAATTCAGTTACTTCCTACAGAAAAATGGGGTGAAACATGTAACCAGTGCACCATATCATCCCAAATCAAATGGACTTGCTGAAAGATTTGTTCAGTCAGTCAAACAATCAATTAAAGCATCTAAACATGATGACGGCTCACTACAGACAAAGTTATCTCGGTTTCTGATGCAGTATAGAAATACAGAACACCCAACTACTAAAGAAACCCCAGCACAGTTATTCTTTGGAAGAAAATTAATGACAAAACTTGATAAATGTAAGCCTAGTGTAGAGCAGTGGTCTCGATCAGCGCAGTCTAAGATGGTACGATCAACCAGAGATCGGAATTACGAGCCAGGACAGTTGGTTAGTGTTCGTGATTACCGCCTTCATGGGGAGAACTGGATTCCGGGAACTATTGCTGAGAAGACAGGTCCAGTGTCATACCAGGTTGAAATTGCTCCAGGAGTGAAATGGAAAAGACATTGTGATCAAATCAGAGAGACAGAAGTGTTTGAGAAGGAACCAGAATTCAGTCAACAGATGTATAATAGTAGTTTTCAAATAGGAAATAGTGATAGTGTTGCGCCTAAGGTAGCTAAGTCAGTTGAAAACAGCACAAGTGATGTGCCAGTTGTAAGTGCTAATCAAAGTGGTAATTCAGGAAAGTCAACAACAGCACCGTCACCAGCGAAACGACCAATGCAAGTAGCAGCAACACAACCAAGACCAATGAGAAACATCAAAGTTCCAAAACGCTTAATAACAGAAATGTGATTTAGTGTATACAGGTCATAATAATACCTGTGAGTGTTTTGTAAAATTGCAGTATTGTTAGTGAAAAGGGCATAATAACCCCTTTTGAAAAGTATAAGATAGATGATAGTGAAAGATACCTGTCCAGTGGTAGACGTTTTAGTGTAAGATCACTGAATACTGTTGACTTACTTCATTTATAATGTTTATGTTCATGCAGTTAAACATTCTTTTGTTAATTTTCATATATAAGACATGGTTGCAAATAGAACAGGACAATGAGTATTTCATAAATATGTTTATTGCTAAATACTGAAGATCAAACTATATATAAACATTGTCAATACATTAAAACAGAAATATAGACCTTTGATAAGACATTCAAAATATATTTCTATTTAAGTGAGGAAGAATGTTATGTATTGTAGTCCAAGGGAGCTAACTCGTATATTGGACGATGTTTGTATATGTCAGTCGTTAGCGTTTTATGTTATGTTACCAGCACGCTCGTAGAAATAAACGATGCAAACTTTTACTCTTGTTTGTACTTCTGGACTTCTGTAGCCAGCTTCTACATATTACAGACATAACATATTTCTTTACATGTATTCAACAGTTCCAATAATAACAACTCCTATAACTTATAACTATAGCGATTTGTAACTGTAATTTCTTGTAACCAGATAATTAAGTATTTGTAACCAGATGACTATAAGCTAACACCAAATAATTTAAGCGTAAATGTTAACTGTTCGATTCATAATTTAAGACTAATGCAATAATCATTATTTTAAAATTACATTAAATTATTTCAACATACCTGATTGGTCAAGTGTTCTTAACCAATCAAAAGTCTCTATTTGTTATATAAAATATTAACATATTAAGTTTTGATAAAGATCATTAAGTGACAATTCTAAAGACTATAAACAATATACTTGACCATGGGCAGTTTCTAGAAACAATACTTTGACTGCTCTAAGATTCTGATCAGTAGACATTATGTTGCCATGTGTAATTATAAAAGGATCATAATTGTTTAAAACCACAGACCTTATCTAATGGCTATAAAGTGCATTTTGGTGAAGTTAGTAATTAAAGTCTTATTAATTTAAATCTATATGATTTTTATAAAATATAGCATTGAAGTTTGAAAGCTAAATGCCGGTTCTTAAACCTTGTCACAGATGTACCAAATCTCACTATATCTCGCGGTAATCTTCTGAAATCTTGTTTGTTCTCAAAACCTTGTAGCTCCTGTTTTAATAAACAAAGGCAAAAACTAATAATTCTATTCAATATATATATTATTCAGCTTTACAATTATACCTCATTTATTGAAATCAGTCAAGACATAAAACAAAAGACTTCAAAGAGCCAGACCTACTTTCATTTTAATGGAAATTCAAAGTGTCAGAAAATATGCGATTTGCCTCATTCAAATCATAATTTTCTGAAGTATATAAGAGGAAGAAACAAGTTACCTCATACAATAAAAGACAATTCCATAGTTTAGATCTTTGCCCTGACCAAAGATCTAAACACGCAGATTGGACACTCAATTGAAAGCTGGGAGAAGATGCGAAATAGCATGCAGCAGATTCTGTTATTTTGTATTAAAAATGTTTGTTTGTCATTCTTTTTTATTGACCAATGTCTCATTTTGAAGAGCTAAGTTTCATCTATTGTATGAGGTAACTTGTTTTTGTTTACCTCTAATTCAATTCAAATTTTTTTTATTTGAATAAAGCAAATGGGCAATTTCTGATAAATTTAGAATTTCCATTAAAAAGAGAGTAGGTCTGGCTCTTTGAGGTATATTGTTTTATTTCTTGGTTGATTTCAATAAATGAGGTATCATGGTGAAGCCGAATAATATATCTATTGCATAGAATAATTAGTTGTTGCCTGTGTTTATTGAAACAAGAGATACAAGGTTTTGAAAATAAACGCGATTTCGCGAGATTTCAGAAGATTGCTGCAAGTTATTGTGAGATTTGATACACCATTCAAATCTTTGTATTTTTAGGTCTTTGTCCTGACTAATTTCAAATTTCCCTGAATTTCACCAAACCTGGACAAAACTAGAGCTGTCACCATTCGGCAGACTAATATACCCCCGTCGGCAAAGGGCCATAATACTGCTAAAATTCATCGCAGCGCAAATTCCTTTCTTCATGCACGTCTATATGTTGAGGTTGTTCATCTGTGAAAGTCTGAGCGAAATCCTGCCAAAACTGTAGGAGGAGTTGCGTTCACAAGAATGTGTCTATGGACAGACTGACTGACGGACAGACAAGCTGAATCCAGTATAAAAATGTCTTTCCGTGTACTTCACTTGATATTGGGTTATCATAAGCAATTACCTCACTTAATAATATAAAAAAATATGCTAATTTAACTACTATACAAGAGCCAAAATGTCAGAATATGTCCATCTGGTGCATTGAAATTGAAATGATTAAAATTAACAGAGCTGACAAGGCTAATTTCTAATATTTTTGGTAATTTATGGGACATAATCAAATATTTGGCACATAATTAAACTTGGCCTAGATATATTACCCATGAAAATTGACACCAAGTTTGAAGACAATCAGAAGAAAACTGTTTGAATGAGAGTACAGACTAGATAATTTTCATTTGGTAATTCAATGGCCATATTCCAAAGGCTAAGCTGATTTGACCATAATCGAAATGTGCCTAGATATTATTCCTGTAAACATTGTCAGCGAGTTTGAAGACGATCTTGAAGATGAAAACGGTTTAAGTGTACAAATTACTGGACGTCGCAGCAGTCGTCCGCCCGCGGTGTTAATACCACGGATCTTATGTATTTCCGTGTTAATACATACAATTCAGACGGTTCTAAACTGCTACAAGAATTCGACAAAATACTACCACCACAGCACCACACGTCATGTCATGTATCCCCATTGTCTGTTCTTGTAAAAACACCAAACGTTTCGCACGTGAAGTTCAAGCGCTCGTGCTCCTCCATTGCGCAGATTACCGGATGTGACGTTTGTCTTTAAGACGACCCTGGATAAAACGCAGACATGATTGCTGACAATATATACAAAGACGGAAAACGCAGACAAAATACACAAAGAAGGATTGTCAGAAAACGCAGACAATATGGAAAATGAGTGATCATTGAACTATGAAGTATGTAACTCATTACATAGGTCTCCCTTTATGGTTTTTGAGATTCAACCAAACCTTGCACAATGCGTACATGATCTAGTCAACTTTAACATAAAAATAGAATGGCATTTTGCGTCAGTACCATATATGCAGGATTCTAGTAACGTTAGTAGCTAGCGGGAGCATGTCCAAACAGACCCATAATATTAGGCCTATTTGCAACATTATTTGTAAGCCTTATAACAGTCTACCTTTAAGGAGAAATCATGTTTGTATACATTTGAGTTTGAGTTATTCATATGCAAGTGTGCCCACCAGCTAGCTATTGGTTGATGGTAAGCTTTTATATTTGTTCTTATATCCAATCGTTTTACGAATAGTTTTGAATAGGTGATCGCTCCTGTTAGATTCTAATGGTTGGAAATAATGTAACAGAGGAAAACTAAAAAAGGTAGATATATGGATTTACCAATATCAGCTCATGAGGTATTTAAAGCATGCAAACAATTAAGCTTAAATCGCTCAAGCGGACCGGATCGCGGACCGGATCGCGTCCTGAATGAATTTTTTAAGTACGGTTATACGCACTTGTCGGTATATATGGTTAAACTGTTCAACAAATTATTTGACAACGGTTACTTCCCTTCCAAATGGACAGAAGGTTTTATTATTCCACTTCATAAAAAAGGAGATGTAAATCAACCCGAAAACTACCGGGGAATAACTTTATTAAGCACATTTGGCAAACTTTTTACTAGAATTATAAATAACCGGTTAGATCAATGGGCTGAAGAATACTCTGTATATGTGGAAGCTCAATCAGGTTTTAGAAAAAATATGGGTACATGTGACAATATATTTATCTTACACGGGTTAATTACACATATACTGAATGATAATCGTAAATTATTTGTATGTTTCGTTGATTTTACGAAAGCATTCGATTACCTAGTAAGGCAAAATATTTTTTACAAACTAATTAAGTATGGTGTGCGAGGGAAAATGTTAAATATAATTAAGTCCTTATATACAGATGTTAAATCTAGGGTGAAATATAAAAACGAACTGGGCGATAGTTTCGAGTGTTTCTTAGGAGTAAGACAAGGTGATTGTTTATCACCTTTTATATTTTCTATGTACGTTAATGATCTAGAAGAATACATGATCTTAAACGGTTTCAAAGGTATTGATATAGGAATGTTAAAATTATTCTTGTTATTATATGCTGATGACATTGTTATATTTGCTGATACGCAGGATGGTCTCCAAAAAGGGTTAAATCTTCTTAAAAATTATTGTGATAAATGGAAACTTGTTGTTAATGTAAAGAAAACTAAAGTATTAATTTTCAAGAAAGGAGGTTTTCGTGTACGAAATGCACGATTCATATACAATGGAACAGAATTAGAAATTGTTACGAAATTCACATACCTAGGTATAGTATTCGCCAGTAATGGTTCTTTTAAGCAAACTTTTGATGCATTAAGTGGTCAGGCTATGAAAGCCATATTCAAAATGAAATTTTATCTCTCTAAATTTGCAGATGTTTCTGTTGGACATAGAATGGAACTTTTTGATAAATTGATATCTCCAATTTTGAACTACGGATCAGAAATTTGGGGTTTTTTAGATGCAACACAAATGGAAAAAGTTCATCTTCAATTCTGCAAGCAACTTCTAGGAGTAAGAACCCAAACTCAAAATAATTTTATTTATGGTGAATTAGGAAGAACTCCATTCAAAGTAAGCCGTTTAGTTAATATAATCCGATTTTGGTTAAAAACTGTCAATAGTTCTGAAAATAGGTATATAAAATGTATTTATAATATGATGCTAAATGATATGGAAATACATCCTGACAAAACCAACTGGGCCTCAAATGTAAAAATAATCTTAGAAAGGCTTGGTTTTAACAATGTATGGCTTTTTCAAGGAGTTGGAAACTTCAAATATTTCATTAAAATATTTAAACTTAGAGTTAAGGATAATTTTATACAACTATGGAACGAACAACTACGTGATTCTTCCAGAGCATGCTCCTATGTATTATTTGCAAATTTTGGTTTCAAACCATATTTAAATATTGTAAATATTAGAAAATTTAATACTGCACTATGCAGACTTAGAACATCTAGTCATCGTCTAGAAATTGAAACAGGCCGATGGCACAAACCATTGAAAATCCCTAAATCAGAAAGAAAATGTCAATTATGTAACAAATTAGAGGATGAGTTTCACTTTATACTTGAATGCCCTTTATATTATGAAATACGAAAACAACACATCAAACGTTACTTTTGGAAACGACCTAATATCCCTAAATTTGTAGAACTTATGTCATCTGAAAGTAGAAATACTATTATTAATCTTTCTCAATATATTTACAAAAGTCTGAAACGAAGAGATGCAGAATATTATGTACGTTAGCACTCTTCTCCCTACTGTACGAAAAACAAACTACGCATACACAATAAATTACGTACTTTTAAATTTTTGAGACTACATAGTAGCATGACTAATGCCATGCAAATAACTATATTTAAAGTTACAGTGATGTTGGAATATAACTCATTATTGCCGATAATTTCCACTTACTCCACATATACTTGGTACCGGAATCGAAAATAATAATATGTATACATGCATGATTTGTTTATATTATAATGTGTATATTTGTGTTAATAATTATGTCAATGCATGTACTTATTATATGTGAAATCATGGGCATATTGCCTTATTTTCGAAATAAACTATCTATCTATCTATCTATGTTACTTTTAAATCCTCCTCAATTGGAGAGCATAGCTATAATATGAAACAACATTCAAATCATATTACATATAGGATTAAACAATATCATATTTTATTTAAGTGAACTTGCATTGCATACACAAGCATAGGCCCCCACATACCTACATATTGTTTGACTTTCAGAGAAAAAAATCTCAAACGTTAATAATATAAAATTACAAAAGTGTTGTTATCGAATTGTTTACATCTTAACTAAACTTACTAAGGAAACACCGTTGATGCGATAACGGTGCATGTGTGAGGGGAGAGAAGTGGGACAGACGGGTAATCAGTTTGATTACCCCTACACATACCTGAAACCCAGCGATGGACACAAACGTTGAAGAACAGATTCTACCAGGAGCGACTGACAGTCATAACCTTCCTCAACGCATTCATCCCTAGGTCATTGGAGGACTGGAACTCACTCTCAACCAGAGTATTTACGGCAACTTCCCTGGAGGACTTCCAATCTCTCCTCTGGGTCGGATCGATATACATGTAAGTGGATTCTTACAGTGTATACAGTTTTAAGTCTTCCCATAATTTGAACCATGAACTTTGAATGTTTATACATGTACTTTACTTGAACCTTTGGTCGCCATCACCATGATTATAATGTCGCTGACGGTACTTACGGTCTAGCAAGACCCCGGGCCCTGCTCAATACAAGGAAGAAGAAAACGGTTTAACATAGTTTGGACAAACAACAAATATCAATGTTTTGTCATATGCTTAGTCCCTCAGGGCCAAACATGCTAAATTACCGAGCATTTGATTATTTGATTCTTATGTTGCGGAATCCGGTACGTTTGAATAAGAAACACACTGCGTCCACAGGTTCATGTATAATCATAAAGAATTTCTTTTTTACATAATTGACAGAAGCTTTAGAAGGTATATTTCCACAAAAGTGGCCACATCGGCATTCGTCTGGTTAGATACCCGTCAAATGCACCTTCTAAAAGATGTATGATCTATCGTATTTGAGCTCATCTGTGTTTTACAGCCTCAGTTCCTAATTAAAATTAACTGACATACACTGTTCATATATAATTCAAATGTTCTAATCATGCGTAGAAATTTGCATGGAAATTTGTTACGAAATAAACTTTGTGTTTACATTATAAAACACAAACCGTGGTAAAAATGTGCGACGCACAACGACGTCATAATTCAATGTTTGAACGTCATATTTCGATTCACATATAAAACACAAATGTACACGCACTAAACAATCATCAAATAATGTGCAATGAAGTGTTTGTACGCGGGTGTTCATGATATTGTGAAATTGTGGCTGCGAAACACCGATTAGCTCAAGAATAGATATTTCCTTGATAACAATCCGTTATTTAAAATCACCTTTAGTCGAAATACACTGTTTGAGCATTAAATGCATTTTTATAGATATTTCAAGGAACAGTCTTTACAACACTGAAAAAGGGCTCCAAGCTATTGTTTTGTTCATTACCGGAAGCAGAAATAAGTCACAGGGATTTTAGGCCGTCGATTATGTTTTGTCCTGGTAACCTTAGTGACTCAAGGGCAGATGATGCGCAAAATAAAATTGGAAATGTTTATATTTTTACGCAATCTTGCTGATAATTGAATTTGCTTTCCAAACATATTATATGCACAGGTAACTGTGTCATTAATAAAGAGTTAACGACACAAAAAGAGTTTTTAATAAAATTTATAATATCTTATAAAGGTTTATAACACGGGAAATTGACCACACTGTGACTGAGGTGCAGTTTGTTTTTAATAAACATTTAATTAATACTAGTGCTATTCTAAATATATTTACATAATCAAAACAAATAGAGGTTCGTCTTTAATTTGACACAATAATTTAAAAATCCGTCCGTAAATAAGAAAATAAACACATAGGGCTTGAAATCACATTCTTTTTATTGTTTAGAAAAGCTAAGTCGTTTCTATTGAATGCACTTCAGTAACTGACTGGACACCGTGGTATACATTTCATGGTATAACATTTTAACTTGTTCACCAATTTCGATGGGATTTTGCATGGATGTAGTTCTTACAATGTTGTCTATGAATGTACATGTAATTAATTTATGAAGATATCGAAATCCAATTATTGTTTTTGATACCATGAAAATCTGAGCACGTTAGTACAAATGCATCTTTCTAAGATAACATAAATTTTAACACTTTAAACACTTATTTTTACTCTTTATCAATGATACAGTTACCTGTGATTATATTGCTGATATTTAAACCTCTTCTTTGACGCAGTTTGCCAATACAGATGTACGGTGCTCTAACAGAATGACAGAAAACAATATTACATACAATACAAAACAATGAAAACCCGTATACTTTATTTTGAATCCGCAGAACACATAACTGATACACCACACCATAAGCTCTTTAGGAGCTAATGAACCAAAAACAGCAATAGCAAGCATTAGAAACACTAATAATAATAGAAATAATTCACATGTAATATGTAAAAATAAAGAATACGGGAGAATCTAGTGTATATCCGTGGTAAAAAATGTAAAATGAAAGAATTGTAACAAAAGACATATCAAATCAAAGGGAAATTTATAAATAACGAACACTGTAATAACTAGCAACATACAATACAATGCTGACTTGAAAAACTTAGATATATGTAAAATGTACACATATTGCAGGCTGTCATGTTATAATAATATTCGAAATTTAAAGGTAACAGATATGGTAGTTCGTAATATAATGGTTACTAAAAATACACATTTGTATTTATAAGCAAACAAGCGCAACCAGATAGAAAGTTTATAATTTGAATAATTGTATCATTTTTACAAGTGTCATATTTATAGGCGTAACCACAACCAATCTATCTTAAGTTGTCTCCCTTTGTCAATATATGTTTATATCCTGTAATACACAAATGCGGAATTGTCTCCCTTTTGTCAATATATGTAAAACAGATCTTGTAAAACACAATCCGGAAGTGTCTCCCTTCATTTAATGTTTTATATCTAGTCGCCTTGTATTTTCTGACTGTCTATTTTGTAACATGTGGAACTTTTGGGCTAATTCTTAAGTGATTTTTGTACCTGTGTGTTTGTACTAGTTGTTTCCCTTTACACCACAAAAATCGATAAACATTCCCCATACACAACAATTTCGCTTATCTTAATCAAATCGATTCAGATCGATATCGGCTATTTCCGTTAGTGGTCGTAAATTGTCCGATAGTCACGAATGATAACGGTAAGCTACATAAATCGTTGCCTGAGGGGCTACTGATCAGATAAAAAGATAAGCAGTCGATTTTTCATATTTTCAGATTTATGATTGTAACTGTCTATTCGTCTCGTGATCATGTATACATTTCAATTTGAATTGCTGATGTTGACTTCTGGTAAATTCTGGTATGCGTGTGGTAGTATCTTAGTAACAACAAGATGACTTCGCTTATTATCAAAATTTTTCTTAATCCCGATATAAATTATGCTTGTTTTTCGGTAAATTATGTTATATTCGCACGTACAAAAATCAAAGCACTGAGAGTACTCGTTGGAGGCGATCTGGTTGCTGCTACTAAAGCTTAAACCGACTTTACACGTTTAATGTTCGTTTTCTTACTGCCGATCTTGTCTTGAATGTCAAAATAGGCATATGTGACTATATAGGCATGTTGGGTATCTAAATAATTGTTAAAAGGTGCATATTAATTTATATGTAATACGTGTATTGAGTGCGTATATCAAAAGTGGCTTTAAAATAATACTACGCGCCTATTTATCAGATTCTACAGTACCGTCTTGTAATCACTTCCCTCGCAGCGGGAGACAGTCTATAGAAAGCGGCTAGCTAGTACAGCGACACCATATTATTGCATAACAGTACTTTGCAGACCGTATACGATTCATTGATAAAACCATCACTTGACCGTAGTCTGAAGTTTCTAAAAATAGCTTTACAGCCGGGACATTTGATGAGCACGTCATTTTCGTACTATAAAACAAGTTCGGTATCAGCCGGTGTAGTGATTTTTTGGCCAAAATATCGATTTAACGAACAGTTTCACAATAATTTTTGATCTTAGAATAAACAAATGTTGCTGATTGGCTTAAATCAGTTAAAAAATTTGGAGAAACATATGTAGCAGTATTGGGAATGTTGACAATTTCTGGAACTACTTGAATGCGGATTCACATAGCAGCCTAAAGGCGGTTAATTTTGTATTAAGAAATGGGCAATGGTAGTAATGAGAGGCTTAATCGCCTCCCAAAAAACAAGTACAGTCCAGATTGAGTGATTGGCATCATGAATCAAATAATTAATTTGAGGTGTGTGAGGCGTTTTTTAGAGTCCTCGTGTGTATATGCGTTCTTGTCTATTTAATTCAGTTTGATTACGTAACTTTTATCGTAAAGATTTTGCAATGTTTTACACAGAATGTTGTGTTAATAAATAAGTTCAAGTTCAATAAACTGCTGCAATCAATTATACAATTATTGCGATATAATGAAAATAGGCAAATCATAACAGTATACTTGTATTCATAATAAGTCAAACAAATATATAAAAAGTTAAACCGCCTTTAAGTTAGTACAATACTTTATATACAACATTTTATACGATCTCCTATCTGCCTTCATGGAAGATATTTTTACAGGTTTTTACTAATTTTATCCAAATATCGATGGTGTTTTTCATGCATGAGTGGATAATAGCCCATAATTATACATACATATATGGTTCGATAGTGAATGTAACGAAAATAGGAAGTCTTTTTACGACAAACTGTTGTCCACCATGCGACAGTTTTTATGGAGGCGGATGTGGTTTGCCATACGTCTGTGACAAAGCGGTATGTAGGGGTAGCATTAGTCACTCTGTGGCAGTTCTAGTGTATAAACGCAATGGAAATAGGGAAAACATATCCGAGGAAAATACTGTGGTATTCGAGTTAAATGTTATTCAATATGCGGAAAGCTGGAATTCCATGTTCTAATTTTAGCTTCTATGCATAATTATGTTAAATAACCTCTACAAAGAGCGTGTATCTGCATGATATACGAGGGGTGTTCGAAAATAAATGCTTTTTATTAACTGAATTATTTACCATGAAACTCACTGAAAAATTTAAAGAGCTCTCGTCTCAACATTGTACACTGATTTAACTTTTAAACTTAAGATTGAATGATGTACAACACTTATGTACTGATCACATATGCTTGCTGGAATCGTAAATGGGATTTAAATAATAGAAACTAAACCCATGACTAGGTCTAAAGAGTATACTTGGTGGACAAGCATAGTCCTGTGTTTTTTTTCAAGGCATAGTAGATGCCTTGCACACGGTCAAAAACCACCAAATGATGTAATTTTTTCTAAATAAATGCAGATTTATTAAGTCATTTCCTGTCAAACAAAAGTTTTTACACGACTACTTGAGTGTATCTGATTTAAAATAGCAGGTCCTTGTTGGATGAAGAACGTTCGTCACTGAATGTGTGTGTTTTGCAATTACATGGCTTTTAAGAATTTCTAGTTGCGCATATTAGATATTTCTGATTAAATTCTTGTTAATAATAGAAGGCCTATGCTTCATCCTCTGTTATACTGCGTAAAATACTTCTTTGTGAAACATAGCTTAATGTCAATAACTCCATTGAGGTCAGAATATGAATAGCCTTGTGAGGTGATTGGAGTTAGGTGGCTTTTTTTATTCCAGTCATATGTTTTTGTAGAATCTATTGTTTCATGTATTTTGTCTGTATTAAAGTATTGTGTCTGAAAGTCTGTGTTTTAAAGTGATGTAGTCTGGTATTTCTCTGTGGCATTGGGTTTTAAAATTATTTACCCAGTTTACGAACTTATTGAATGACCCTCGTACTAGTGTCGGTAATAATCAATGATAAACACGTAAAAAGCTGATTGGGTGTTGTCATTTTGGGAATTGGATACGAGCACCATGGTAAGTCGTTAGTGTTTAAAATTACTTTGTTTATCAACGAGGCCATCCCGTTTGTCGTATAAGGTTCAAAATGTGTTGATTAATTATATTAAACCGAAACCGAAACAATAACTAGAAAAAAAACTCATTATAATAAGAAAAGAAACGATTTGGTGACATGAATAAGATGCTTACACGGCAACGATAATTAATTATCACATCTTTTACCCGATTCTACTCCAAATCTTGTTTAGCTTGCCTAAGTCCTTTCTGTTAATATTGCTTTTGGGTTGGGTTTTGTATTACGTTTTGTATTAAGTTGAGTATTACATCTTTGGACGCGGAACAAATCCTCGTATCAGTTGCATTCTAGGATGATTTAGCTATTTTACTTGCCATATACGTTCGAAAATTAATAAGGGGTGTGTCATTTGTTTTGTAAAATGAGAGCTTTATTCACAATGGATTGTGATTATTAATAACGCTTCGCATTGTGAATGCAATTAGCTATATCTGTATCTTGGTAGTTTCCCCCTTTAATCTCAGAGGCACTTCGTCTTCAACGAATATCTTCTACTCCTTACGAATATACCCTTACGATATCATTTTATTCTCTCTTTTGTCGTTTTTTAAACCCAACTCCACGATCATTATAGCACTATTTCACAACGTCGTGCTCTAGTCCATATTCATGCGCAAGGCTAATCACCAAAAACATTAACTGTTCCAACTTCAACAATATAATATAAACTTCAATTGAATAATCATTACATTCCATTCGTATAAACAGTCCATACATTAAGTAAAAAATGCAAAGGACCAAATAAAAGAACTAAACAAAAATTGCAAAAGTATGGAGGAGACAATCAAAACTTTCGAATCAAAATTTGAAAAGTCAAACGAGGAAATCCTTGACCTAAGATGCCGATACATGCGCGATAAATTGGTATTCTTCGGCATCCAGGAAGATACCAACGGCGCCGAGAATTGTGAGACATTAGTCAAGGACTTTATATCAACCCATATTGAGATCGATCCAGCGCAGATGACCCTCGATCGAGCCCATAGACTCGGTGACAAGTATGCCAAGAAACCACGACCAATAGTGGTTAAATTTCACAACTACAACGATCGCGAGAGGGTACGAACCAAATCGTTTGAAGAGGATACCAAGATCAAACTCAATCAGCGACACATGGGAGTGGGACCGCAAACACCTAAAGAATACAGGAACGCCCGGACAGCATTTCACGATATAGTCAAACGCGAAAAAGACCGAGGGAACCTTACTCGCGTTACGGGTGCCAGACTTTACATAAACAATGTGCTGACAAAGAAATACATCGATGGGGCGATATGCGATGTTATGACCAATAACAGGGGACCAACTTTCATTACAAAAAAGGTGAACAGATCCAACAATGATTTTCGTTTAGCTTGATACCTCAGCAGTCCGAAAATGGTTGATGGACTTGCGTGTCACTTTGCCAAATGACCTTTTAGCGGCCATCTTTAAAGATGGCCGACATTATATTTAAACAATCAGAGACTTTGGAAAAACTTAAATTATTCCTCACTCAAATGGGCTATCGGCTTGTAATATGTCATAAAATGTTCGTAATTTAACCCCGCATCTGTTGAGATAGAGATTGTAATTGTAACAGGCCCCATTTTTCATAGATAGCGGCGCCGGTCAATTTAATGATTCGGTTAATTTATTGAACAGTGTTCAATAGCTGTCAATCAAGCACAGCTTGTTTCATTATTTAAGCCGAGTTTTCGTGTCCGACAGTTGTCAAACCAGTTTGGCCAGGGTGTGGCAACGTTCGAAGCTTGTTGGCAGGTTGTTGGCATGTGTAATACTGTTGTACATGAAGAACTTCTATTCTTCTGTGGTTGAGGTATGTCTTGTTTTGTACATCGGGATATTTGTAGAATACTGTCATGGTTTTCGGAGATGCAACATTTCGTCTATTCTCTCTTTCCTTCGGGCTGGAATTACTTCATTATTAATTTATAACCTTTTTATCACTGGCATGTTCACCTTTTCTGTTTTAGCACGTTTGTCAAGGGAGTCAGAGTTGAGTGTTATCATAGGTGATTATTGTGGAAAGCCATTTTCCTGTAAGTATTCATTCTTTGACTTGTTTTGGGCGTGACTGTATTTTAGTTTAATACGAGTGTTTAATTGTACGTTGTAATTTCTCATTGAGTGTAATAATTGTTATACGTGAGTTAATTAAGTTCTGCACTGTAAATGTGGTTGCATTGAAGTATTATTTCAGGTAGAACTGTATTATTTAACTTTATCTATTGTATGTTATTTTGTTGTCTACAGGATGTGAACTTGTGTGAACTGTGATTGTGGGAAGCAATTGCTAGTATATTGATCTACGTATTCCACGAGTAATGTGAAGATAATTATTATATGTAGTCAGTCAATGTAAAATTAAAGATCGAACCATAGACAGGAGTTGTTGGAATTTATACCCCCATCGACCCCAAGTAACATAATATTATAAAAAAGTTTTTAGTTCGAAATTATTGAAAATCTAAGACAATTTTGATATTTTTCACGTTTTGTCGATATTTTTTCTCTTGCAATTCAGAGCGGGTTTCATATTTAGCCATTTGTTGCTTGTTACATTCAGAGAATTATTCTAGGCATCCATGACAAACACTGAATTGATATAAGTTTACTTAGATGTCCATATTTGCCGGGAATGTATGGCAATGGTTATTTAGATAATCTAAGACAATTTTGATATTTTTCACGTTTTGTCTCTTGCAATTCAGAGTGGGTTTCATATTTAGCCATTTGTTGCTTGTTACATTCAGAGAATTATTATAGGCATCCATGACAAACACTGCATTGCTATAAGTTCACTTAGATGTCCATAGTTGGCCGGGAATGTATGGCAATGGTTATTTAGATAAATGGATATTTTAAGACATATGAATACACCGTTTCCAACAATCTAAAAACCAATTTGCTTTTATTATTCCATGGCTACTTTGTAGGTACAATGTACATGCGTTTAGACGTATGTAGGTGTCCAGTACCGTATACCAATATTGTTGCTATAGCACCGGACCCCTAGCTAGATGGTGTGGAGGCTCGGCTCCGGCTAGTTGAAATAGTTCATATGACATTATTTTCAAAAATGGTTATTAACAGAAAAACTTGAATAACTATTCAACCAAACAGACAATATACATAACACATTACTCCAAATGATTTGAATATAATTTGATATGAGTTGATTTATTTATATTTTGTTCATAAAGTTCCGAATATTACAAAAAACTACTTAAATTTTGGTTGTTTTATCATATTCTTCTTTAATATTTAAAGAACATTTATTCAAACATGTTAGTATTCATACTTACTATTTTTAAAGTCTGTTCTCTTCGCACATTCATTTAGAAATAAATGTGAAATCAGGAACGGTCTTAGATGTATAGCAGGAAGGTAGACGATAAGGGATAGAGGCGACACAAAATAAACGAAAGTATATATTGGATGAGTTGAACTTTGTCTGGTGTCTAACCTAGTACCTTTCTGACTTAGGTGGCCCTTAGAAACCCGACAATAGCCGCCCTGGACAGAATTTGTAAAATTAAAGACATACATAAGCCTCCACATCCCTACCACAAGATGTCAACCACGGTGATATTTTTTCCGGCGAGTTATGAATGTTTTAGTATCACCCCTATCACTGCCATGCCTACCGGCACACCCTACAGATTGCATAATACGGTCTTGCTCTGTGTTGCACATCCTCCCTACCGTAATGAATATGTGCCAACTAAAGTCAATCCCGTGTTGTACATATTACGGATGGACACAGCCATTCCTGACCATTTGGGTTACTAATGCATACCAGTACAACAGATGGGTACAGTGATTCGTTATCATAAATGACAATATTACAGTTGGGTATATTCATTCCTGACCGGATGGGTATATACATACTACACATGAATACGACCATTCTTTACCAAATTTGATACTTACTTCTAATGAACACAGTCATTACTAACTATATGAATACTAAAACAAGCTACATAAAGTAACATATTATTATTCATGGTACATTCTACTGACCATATTGGGGAACTAGTACATTAACACTTTGAGTTAAATAGTGCATATGTGTACAGTCACTCCTGGTCATATGAGGTACATAATATTCAACAATGCATATGGGAACATCAATCCCGGACCATATGAGGTACATACTACTGATAGGTACAGTCATTGTTGACCATACAGGATCCATACAACGTATTGGTACAGTAATTCCTAACCATACAGGGTACATACTACTGATGGGTACAGTTGTTCATGACCATATGTAGTCCATAGTACAGACAGGATAAGCAATCCCTAACCATATGTGGTACGCACATCAGATTGGTATGGGTATTCCTGATTATATGGAGTCCATAGTACAGATGAGTATAAAACTATTCCTGCCTATATGTGATACAGACTAAATACGGGTACATCCATTACTGACCATACATGATATATACAAATGGGAACAGCAGCCATTTATAACCTTACAGGGTACATACTACAGTTGCGTAAAGGCAATCCTGATCAAATGTGGTACATCATACAGAGGGGTAGAGTCATTCTTAAATGAGTACAGCCATTCTTGACCATATGCGGTACATACTATATATATACTTATTAGGCACATCGATTCCTGATCACAGAACATGCTACGGTACATTCTACTGATGGTACATGTAAGCCATTCCTGGTCATATATGTACTAGATAGGATTATCCATACGAGGTATATTCTACTGATGGACAATTTCCTGACCATATTAGGATACTACCGGTAGTACATTACCATATATACAGTAAACTCCCTCAAAACCGGACCCTGTCCGGACCGGTTCGAAAGTCCGGTTTTGTGGGAGGTCCGGTTTTGTGGGAGTTCTGTATCATGTTCACTTTGATATGTTATCATAGGGAATATACTGTGTGTTTCATGATACATGTTTACGTTACATGTACAGTGCAACCTTTGTAGAGCATCACCATTAAGGGAGCGGCAAATATTTCATTTCTATCATCGATGAGTGCTCAAATTGCTCATTTTTTCATTAGCCATCAAAACTATCCAATGACATAGACAGTGCAATCATGCAAATCCCGAAATGCAAGTGTGGGCTAATTGGAGACATATCAATTAAATACGATTTAGTGCAGTGTTTGTCGTAAGTACAACATTTTGATGGGCTAAACGATCCTTTGTTCCAGTAAATGTTTGTTGCAATACCTACCTCAAGAACAAAACATCAAACGGAAGGATCGTTTTCTTATTACGTTCGTAATTAGGCAATTATTTAATTTCATCGCGGCGAATTTCACTAAGTATTTTTCACGCCTGTGCAAATTATACGCGAGACCGTTTAAGAGTAAACATTAAAAACACGACTTGTTAATCGCACCTTTTGTTATGACACGTGCTTTAACTAACAATTAACGGACAGGAGCATGCATATCTAGCCATATGAGGTACAAACTATACAAAATTGCAGATGGGACTATCCATTCCTGACTATATGAGTCGCATGCATAATTTAATGATTGTACATACAACAGATGGTCACAGACCGTCAGTCATTCCTTATTAATACCGGTAGATGAATATATAGTCATTCCTTATCATATTGGATATGTTATGGGTATATTCATTCCTGGTACTTAAAGCATGCACTTTTTCTAAGTAAGCCAATCATAACCGCATGGTGAATATTCCACCGGTTGAAGCAACCAATTGTCTGAATATGTAGAACATACTTCCATCGGGAATGCTACTGTTTGTTCCTGTTCCAATGAGGTATATTCTACTGTCCATACAGCATTTTCTCTCTATGGGATAACTTTCACCACATAGTATATCCACTTTGGTTACTATGGGGCATAACAGTACATTCTTCAGTCAAGTACTGCTATTTCATGTACTGATAAGGGGTACCGACAACTGACAGGAACAGCACTTCCTCTCCCAATGGATACCCACACATTACTGTGTTTGTACTGGTATCAAGGGTTATCTATATTCAACAGACATAGTTATGTCTGCCATATTATATGATGCGTCTTACTACACTGTTAACTGCCATTCCTGTCTCCATGATGTACATGCAAGTAAGTAATTCCTAGCCTTCGCTACAATCATCTTGTGCAACTATCGCTGGTTACATATACCTCATATCATCGGGTACAGCAACTCCTAGCCCTACTGTCAAGGGGTATGACTCTTAAAACGCCGGTCATGAATACCTACAATAATAGTGTACAGCAATATGCTCCTAGCCCAACTGCTTTCCTACAATCAAGTGTATGAGTCTTAAACGCCGGACATGAATAAATACAATACCAGGTACGACAGTTCGGGGTAACTTACTACAACAAATTACAGTGGTGTTTGGTCCTAATCGTCACACAAAATAAAAAAAGATACATCAATTTTCAGTATTAGACAAGAAAAGTATAAATATCCCGGGATGCCATTTACTAGTATGAAGTACGTGATTGCTTGAAACATCCATGAGAAAAGGCCGAGACAGCATTTTTCTAAATAATCAGTATGAGAAAGCTATTAACATTTTGTGGTAAATGTACTCTTACTCTCACGTATGTAGGTACAAGTAACACCAGGAACCAATTTATACACCTGTGCGGATTATTCTTACTCAATGAAATTAAGCAGTGGTCCAGCAAGGATTGAACCCGCTCGCTCCCAAAGCGCGCACCCTACATCTAGACCATCGCTCTCCACTAATATCTTTATAATACACGCACCAGTTTTTAATATTTTAACTTAAAAATGATTGTCAGTGATGACACTTATATGGACCAAGATAGTTAGTCTGATGATGCCAGATACAGAGACCTTCGCTACTTAGATTCTGGAAAGATAATGGTATGACCTCTCTAAAACTTCACCAATACATACTTTTCTACAATCAATACAAAAAACATTGGAACCTACAATTTGGGCATGCATTCTTGCTGAACAAGAATGTAATTCGCTAATGATTCACTATTATTTGGGGAAGAAAGAATCATATATTAAGCTAGAACAAAACACCAGGCCTATAGTATGTATGATCCCGAATTAACCGGACCCTAGCCTCCAAGACTTCTAGCTTGGGTCCAGTACCATAGTTTATTAGGCTTGGGATCGTGTACTGGATGTCTACACTTGCATAAATATATGTGAATACGAACATACAAAGTAACTTTGAAACAATAAAAGCAAAATTAATGGCTACTCCTGAGATTATTGGAAAAGGTATATTCAAGCTACCTAAAAATATCCGTTTAATTAAATATCTGTTGTCATATATTCCTAACCAATGTTGGACTTCAAAGTGAAAATCTATCAATGTAGTGTATATTATGGACGCCTAGAAATTACTTCTGAATATAACAAACAAAAATAGCTAAAAACATAACCCAATCAGAATTGCAGGAGAAAATATATTGACAAAAAGTGAAAAATATCAAAATTTCTTAGAATTTCAATAATTTTGAACTTACAACTTTATTATAATATTAATATGTATATATCAACTGATGTGAGATTGAATTACGAACATTTTAAGACATATTGCAAGCCGATAGCCCATTTGCGTGAGGAATAATTCAAGTTTTTCCAAAGCCTCTGATTGTTTAAAATTATGGCGGCCATCTTTAAAGATGGCCACCAAAAGGTCATTTGGCAAAGTGACCCGCAAGACATCAAGCTAACCGAAAATCATTGTTGGCTCTGTTCACCTTTTTGGTAATGAACCTTCGATTTTCGGGACCTGGGACATGGACTATATTGTAAAAAATTTGATTGTACTTGCAATTTTTGTCGAAACATTTCATATGTGTAGTAATTTCCATTTACATCTAGAATGTCATTTATGAGAACTATTCCTTTATCAAGATACTTTTTGTAATAAACACTTTGCCCTCCGATTCTAAAAATGTTATTAAGCCAAATTGGTAGATGTATAAAGTCTTGCCAAGAGTTTATTGTATGTTTATCTACTAACTGTGTGTAGCTTTTTATGACATCTTTCCAAAGTTTTCTAGATCTAGTACCCATAAACCTCCAAGACTGTAGTCTTGTACAATACAATTTCTCTTGACATTATCTGGTTTATTATTCCATAGAAATTTAAAAATCATCGTTTTTAATTTTTTAATTGTGTCAATGTTAGGGTTAGGTAAACTGAGTATTAAATGATTTATTTTTGATAATGCCAATGTTTTAATTATTACATTTCTTCCAATTGGAGTCAGTATTCTTTTAGACCATACTGTAAATAACATTTTAATGTCAATAATTTTATTCTGATAGTTAATCTCGACCATTTCTTGAAGATCTTTAGAGAATATGATTTCAAGTAATTTAAAGCTATTCATTTCCCAATTTATACCTAAGTCAGGGCAAATGATAGTATTTCTATTTTTAAAGGAGCCTATCAAGACAGCTTTTGTTTTATCAATGTTTATCTTAAGGCCTGAGATACTAGCATAAAATTTTAACACTGACATCGTTGTTCTTAGTGACATTTCTGTACCATCTAGTATAAGAGTAGTATAATCTGCGTATTGTGAAACTAAAAATTCTGTTCCATTAACATTTAAACCCTTAATGTTGTTGTTTTGTCTTATCAATATAGATATAATTTCTGCACATAATATAAATAGGTAGGGAGATAGAGGATCGCCTTGTCTGCAACCGCGATGTAATGTAAACCATTCAGACAGATGTCCATTGACTATAACACTCGATGAAATATTTGTATAAAATAGTTTAACCCAATTGATCAAGTTAGGTCGACAATACTTTATACATGAATTTCCATGATAGCGAGTCAAAAGCTGTAGCAAAATCTAAAAGTAGCAGCATTCCAGGTTTGTTATTTTTTCAGCGTAGAACATTATGTTGTATATAACTCGTATGTTGTCACCTATAAAGCGTCCTGGAGGAAACCCACTTTGATCTTCGTTAATGATATTTGGTAATACATTTTTTAAGCGTGCCGCAATAGCGGATGCTGCAATTTTATACGATATATTTAGCAGCGAGATTGGTCTCCAGTTTTTTAGATATTATTTGCTTTTGTCACCTTTTGGAATACATGTTATGATACAAAATGTACCTTGCTTGAGTGTTACAGATAACTCTTTAACTTTACAAGCTTCATTGATTGACCTTACTAAGAAATGTCCAATATCATTCCAAAAGAATTTATAAAATGAATTTGTAAAGCCACTACTTCCAGGAGATGTGTTATTCTTCATCTTTTTTAGACTTGTGAGTATTTCGTCATAAGATAAATCTTTTTCTAAATTTCCCTTTTCTATTTCATTTAGTTTTAAAATGGTGTTATCAGCAATTAAAGAGCTTAAATCTACGTTGTCGGTGGATATATCTGAATAAAGTGATTTGTAATGTTCTTTGGTTTCATTTAAGATTTCAGATTGATCCTGCAGTACGCTCCCTGATTTAGAGTATAGTTTTGACATTGTTTTTGATACATAGTTTCTATTTTCTAAGTTACAGAAATAATTAGTCGGTTTTTCGCCTTCAGTGATCCATTTTGCACGTGATCTTACAAGTTTACCATTTAAATACTTTTTTCTAAATTCTAATAATTCATTATTTTTTTCCTCAATTATTTGTGAGTTGTTTCTATTTTCATTTTGTAGATTGTTTATTTCATTAACTGACTTCATTTGTTTATTTGTGTCGAGTTTCTTTTTATGAGAAGCATAAGATATTGTTTGACCTCGAATCTCCATAAGTAAAGTTTCAAGAAATAATCTGTCATTTATTGTGAACTCAATATCTTTTATGTGAATGTTTTTTATTTCTATGTTTAGAGCTCGATCTTCCACAATGTATTGAGCTTTCACCCTATTGATAGTTTCCTTTACCTGGGTTATATATTCTGTATCTTTTAATAAAGAGTCGTTAAATTTCCAATAAGAGTTTCCTCTAGTTATAGTCCCCATTTTAATAGTCAGAGTGATCATTGAATGGTCAGTTCTATACCCTGGGTTAATAGTTGTAGCATCTACCTCGGTATATAACGTATTTGAGATAAGAAAAAAGTCGAGTCTTGCTTGCTTAATTGGGTTTTTTCTATGCCATGTATATTTTTTTTCTTCAATGTGATCTACACGCCAGCAGTCTATAAAATATAATCCTAAAATAATATCAATTACTGTTTCTCTGGAATTTGGGTTGTTGATATCAACATAAATAAAAAAATCTTTTGTAGGGTCAATTACTAAGTTAAAGTCACCTACTAAGATACTTTCATTGTCTAAAGCGATTAGTTTTTCTTTTATATTTTCATAAAATAAGGGTTCATCTCTATTTGGACCATAAATGCATCATAGAGAGATGTTTTTGTCATAGTCGCTAAAGTGTAAAATAATCAGATTCCCATTGTTATCTTTCTGGATATCTTTGTATTTAAAATCAAAGTTATTATTGATTAAAATAGCAACGCCTCTAGCTTGTGAGCTAAAGTTATTGAAATAACATTTATACCCCCATTGACTTATAATGTATGCTGAATCTTTATCAATAAAGTGTGTGTCTTGCAAACACTTTATATTGTAATTTAAGGTTTTTAAGTAATTTCGGACATCTCTACGTTTTTCCTTATCTCCCAAACTGTGTACATTCATAGAGGCAATTTTGAGTTTATCTACCATTAAGTGTTTGCACTATGGATAATAATCGTATGGCAGCACTGTGATGACCCTTATACTTTATACAAGAAATATACAATCCAGGAATTCCCCAGCCAATGTTATGACAGCAAACATGAAAGACATCATCTACAAACAGAGACAAAGTATTGTACACTGTCTGTTCTTGACAGATGACTGTTGTTACCCTTGTTAGCAAGAAAAGATGTAATATATGTAAATAAAAAAGATACGTGCACATTAGTGCATATGTAAGACATTTTAGGAGGAGGATACATGAAAGAGATAAAGACTGATACAGAAGTGTAGCAGGTTATTTTGCAGCTGGTAATTGTTTTGTTTCTATATTTACAAACAATATGTCGCATATACAAATTTTTTTTTTGAAAAGGGAAAACACCAGTTTTACTATCTGAAAATCTAGTAATACAATTAATCTCGAGTATTAATTTATCCCTAGATTTAAAAATGGCATACTTTATCAGATACTAGCATTTGTAACAAAAATCTAGGTAAAATAACTTTAATTGTGACATAAATGTATACCTTCTCAAAGGGAGGTGACTCACACCGAATTAACAACAATACCCCAGTATAGCTGGTGGCAATACATATGCGACAAAATTATACATAAAAATCGCACTAATTGGGACATACATGTAAACCTTCACAAAGGGAGGTAACTCACACAGAACTAACAGCAATACTCAGTATAACTGGTGATAATACATAATATGACTTTTCAATATCCATCATAACAAACCTTACATGTTACCATTTCTATTTATAGACATAGTGTTGTTACTACATGAAACAGAACAATATTGAAGTACATTTTGTATACATGAATTCTTTATCCGCCTGGTCGGAAAAAACAGCTAATATTTGTTTTATCAAAAACCTGTATGTACATTGTACATTATGTCAAATGTAAGTATGCATTAATACATGTTGTATTGTTATTTCAATACAGTGCAGCAGTTCAGTTAGTTGTTGAATACTTATCTACAGACATTGATATTAAAACTAACAGGAAATATTCAGATATGTAAACATACACAAAGGGAGGTAAATCTGGATATTTATGACATGTATACAGATCAGAGAGAGGTAAATCTAGACAACTTGTGTATACATTATATTACAGACATATGATAAGATATTATACAGATTAATATGTATACTTAATGTAGAATAGCAAAACAAAACAATGCAACCATTTGAAACATGATCACATTTGCCCTGGGTATAAACATACATAAATTTTACAAACAGGCATACACTTGACGAATGTTCTAAGTACACACTTTTAGAACTAGAATAAATAGGAACATAATCATCTCAACTCAATAAAACTGTTAAGATAGCATATGTTGGTGATTGTCTTTAATACAGAAGAAGAAAAACCAAGATCTACGTGACAATCATTGATGCGTGACGAAAATGACAAAATCACATTTTTCTCTTGCTCACACCTCAAATGTGTGTAAATGTGTTTAAATCATTTCATACACGATTAACATTCGACCGCCAAACATAAAGCCATAAAAATAGTTCGTACCATTTGACGCAAATGACGCTTGAGGAGTGCGCAAGTGCGATATGAATGCTTGAAATTAGCATGCTAATAAGACTGGTAAGATTTAATTCATTAATTGGCTGTTTTGGGGTTCTTAACACATGCACAAACTTTTTACTGTGGTTGTTGCATTGAATTCTCGAAAAAGCTGCATGTTTCTATTGACCCGATTTAAAATTGAGACGTCACATGGCGTCCTTTACATTTAGTCCTTAAATTCGTCAAAACACGTTTATGACAACATCTGACTGATGGTTGTATCACATAAAGATTGTGAAATAATGTGGAATCGTTGAATTCAACAGAATGAGTCCATTTTTTTGTATGGAGCAATTTGAAGTTGAGCATGGAAGTAACTTTCAATAGGCATTTGTCATCCGAATTACTACTACAATTTAACAAAAACTCACTGTTTTCGATCAATCATGTATTTTGTAAGATATGAGCACATTCTCATCACATGGAATTTGTTCCTAATGAGGTTGCACGATTGAATGCCCGCCTTGTAGCCGGGACCAAAATCCGATATAATACGTCTGGGATAAGTTGGGGCGACGCATCCGAGCACGACGGCACCATAACGTACAGGAACTCACAACGAACCCTTTACTAGAACGGAATGCACTCCAGCAGCAATTGGTACACATCATTATCAATTTAATGCCTCTGAGAATGTCAGGCTATCATCAGGGCAGACGGTGGTCATACATAATATTGATGTGCGACTTTGTTGTTTTAAGCAGTGAACTAAATGGTCATTTTCTAGTATGTTGTTATTATATTTCAGAATGGTGATTAACTCAACTTGATAGACAATAGTCTCCTGATTCCAAAGGTGTATTCGATTCACTGATAGGTCTAATACTTTTCATGTTAAATGAAAATTACAAAGTGTGTACTTAGAACATTCGACTAGTGTACATATATGTAAACATATAAAAAGGGAGGTAAATCTGGATATTTCTGACATGTATACAGATCAAAGGGAGGTAAATCTTGACAACATTTTTATAAATTATATTGCAGACATATGACAAGCTATTACGTTTGTCTAAATTGCATTACAGACCAATGATAAGCTATTACATAGCTTAACATTTATACTTAATGTAGAATACCAACTTAAAGACAGAATAATGCAACAAGTTGAAACTCAATCACCTTTGCCCCGGGTATGAACATACATTCAAAAATTTGCCCTGTGTATTATCAATTATATCGCAGACAAATAATAAGCTAGTACACAGCTTAAAATGTATACTTAGTGTAGAATAACAAAACAAAATAATGCAATAAAGTTCAAATATGCTTATTACATTTAAGCATCATCAGGCGTCCAAAAGTTTTGTCACTAAGCCTGCAGATTTCTGGCCTAAAAAACTTTCCTGCAATGCTGAACAACCACTTAACAGGAGCAGAGGTGGCAGGTACCACAAGATATTTTCTTGCCAGGCTTGCGAGTGTTGGAAATATTTCACTATGATCCTTCCAGTAGTGTAGGGGGTCAATGTCAATACATTCTGACATCAAATATACAGAGATGTCCTGCTTTACAGGATCTTTATTTCCAAACATATTTATGGACATGCAGGATAAACTATAAATTAAATATAAACTGTATGTTCAGATCTTGTCAGTTGTGTTTCTTAAACAATAGTGTGACACTTAACCCATATCACTTATTTTAACTAACAGTACAAATCTTTGCCCCAGGCAAAATACATGCAGCTTTGAGTATGAAATGGGGCACATTTAAATAGGTGAGAATTGTCAAACAAAATCATTAAGTGTAGGCCCTAATCTTCTAACACACTGTCATGTTATAAACATGATGTGATATCTGTTATATATACAAACATTTTATTGCACAAAATGCCTTTTTACAGCTTAGTACATGCTTACATTATGTATATATATACTTAATTAATATTAAATAACTAATGAATTATTGACTGATAATTCACTAAAAAATAGATTTAATTCTATTTAGTTTTGGTAGTTACAAGCATTGTGTTTTTGTTACTGAAAACATATTTTCTGCTGAACATTCTCATATATAAACACAAAGTTATTATAAAGTAATCGTAAAGTAATCATGATTACAGCCTTTTCTTCATCAATAATCGATTAAATTATTAATCATTAATCAGAAAAATCCATGATTACTGATTAATGATGATTACTTGGAAGAAGTAATCGATTATTAATCATCATGATTACTTTAATCGATAACTCCATGTCTGCCTGGTAACCTTAGTGACTAAAAGGCAGATGCTGAGCAAAATAAAATTGGAAATGTTTATATTTTCATGCAATCTTGCTGATGATTAAATTTGCTTTCCAAACATATTATATGCACAGGTAACAGTGTTATTAATAAAGAATAAACGAAACAAAAAGTGTTTTAATAAAACTTATAAAATAAAATACACCAGCAACAACTTACATTGAAATTATTTTCTTTAATTAACACTCACATACATGTTTCGACCAACATGGCCTTCATCAGTGTGATGATGTTTATGACATATACTATCTTAAATAATAAATAATAATAAAACTTATACTATCTTAGAAAGATTTATAACACGGGAAATTGACCACACTGTCACTGACGTGCAGTTTGTTATTAATAAACATTTAATTAATACTAGTGTTATTTTAAATATATTTACGTAATCAGAAGCTAGAGAGATAACCAGAAACTTGAGAGCTTCGTCTTTAATTTGATATCAATAATTTAAGAATCCGTCCGTAAATAAGAAAATAAACACATAGGGCGTAAAGCTACCGTAGTTTCTTTTTTCTTGTTTAGAATGTTCATTGGATGTTTTATATCTTGTCGCATTGTGTCGTCTGACTGTCTATTGTGTGAATCTATTTATATCCTGAGAAATCTTAGTCACTCTCTCGAGAATTGTCTCCCTTTCACTGCTGTTCAAGTGTTTCCCAACTTTCTGCAAAAACTTATCGGGATGCCATCGGACTTGTTGTTCACGTACATATTTTCTATCTTCTGCATTTTCTTTATCTACTCCATCAAACAAAATGTCTTTATCGCCTTCTTGTCCCGCTTTACTCGGCCACGGTATATCGTCATACCTTAATATTAAGTTTTCACCCCTTTCTATTGTTTCGACCAAATTTTCAAAGTGTTTCAAATACTCTTGTCTTCGTTTGATGTTCAATTCTTTCTGTCGTAGCCTGTCATTGAATATCTCCCGCAAATTGGCTCTAAAAACTTCATCAAATAGACTTTCCGCATATCGGTTGAAATGACTACCAGTATGTGTGTTACTTTCTGACGAGCGAAAATGGGGCTTGGGAATTTCCTCCGACCCAGTGTCTTCTTTTTTCTCGTTTGACCGTCTTTCTTCGTTTGACTGCCTTTCCTCGTTTGATGGCCTTTCCTCGTTTGACCGTCTTTCCTCGTTTGACCTTCTTTCCTCGCTCGACGTTCTTTCCTCGTTTGACTGTCTTCCTCTGTTTGGCTGTCTTTGATTGTTTGGCCGGTTGCCCTGTGCTGAAATGACAATAGCCAATCCTCTAAGTATGTGTTGTCCAGTTTATAGCAAAGCACAAAGAGAATAAGGTAACTAATAAAAATAACATAAATAAGTAATGTATAAAATAATTTATCAATGTCCATTTCCATTAACTGGTCCTTTCACCGGTTGTCCTTGAAATGTTCCTTTCTTGTTGCACGTGCCTTTTTGCAACTTTGAGGTAAAGTATTTAAAAAAACACGCTCGCAGTTTCTGTCGGGTGCTGTTTAGTAGGCTGTCCTTATGATGTATGGCAGTCATTGTGAATCGTTGTTGTCTGCAGGCTGTTATTTAAGTTATGTTTGACTGTGACTGTCTGGGGCAACCGACTATTGGAGTAGGTCGATAATTGTTTCATTTTTATTGATCATTTACTGTTTTAACTCGTGGCTAGCGCTTGTGATTATGTTTGTACATGTCCAACTTCCCGTCCCGCGGGATGCGAACGATAAACCGGTCTGGACTATTGATTGTTGACGCAACAATACTTTAAATACTAAATAGCCATGGAACGGAAACTTGGGTATATTATTGTCAAGCTGTCGATACTCTCAAGACAAGTCCCAAACGCAAACTGAACATACTTCATTATTGACAGTTTGTTCATAGTAAATTTTGTATTTTGAAAAAAACAATAAAGGGTTGTATACATACTCGCATACTTACTCATGTCTGGTGCTGTTTTTATGACACACCAAATCAACAGGCCAAGGCTTACAGCTGCTAGTAACAATGCCAGAACCTTAAAAACATGATTAGGTTAACGTTGATCTTTCGACAGAAGTTTGTACGGATTCTTTATACATATTAAAATGATGACATGTACATGTGACAGATACTGTGAGTAAACATACACTTATATTGGTTTCTTATGATCTAGAAATATAATTATGATTGACGAGGTGCAATTAATTTCAATATTTTTTGTGAATATTAAGTGTATATCTAAATGAGGAATACGATTCATGGTTCTGTTAAGTTCGCTGTTTTCGATCCTTTTACTACACCGAGTCGGAAATCGTATGAATAACTCCCAGGTAATCGCTACGGTAATTTTCGTAACTCAGCCTACAGCTGTCAGAAGGGCGCGGCTTATGTGGCATGCATTGATACTCTAACTGCTACGACTCTATGTTAGGGCGGCATTCATAGAATGTAGGTTTATTTTATGTTGTATATAGTGTTGTTATAGGCATGTTAAGGCGGCTTCCATAGAATGTAAGTGTAATATGATGTTGTATATAAATAACATGTTGTTATAGACATGTTAGGGCGGCATCTATAGAATATAGGTGTATTCTATGTGGTATATAATGTTGTTATAGACATGTTAGGGCGGCATCTATAGAATGTAAGTGTATTCTATGTTGTATATAATGTTGTTATAGACATGTTAGGGCGGCATCTATAGAATGTAAGTGTATTCTATGTGGTATATAATGTTGTTATAGACATGTTAGGGCGAAATCTATAGACTGTAGGTGTATTCTATGTTGTATATAATATTGTTATAGACATGTTAGGGCGGCATCTATAGAATGTAGGTGTATTCTATGTTGTATATAATGTTGTTATAGACATGTTAGGGCGGCATCTATAGACTGTAGGTGTATTTTATGTGGTATATAATGTTGTTATAGACATGATAAGGCGGCATCTATAGACTGTATGTGTATTCTATGTTGTATATAATGTTGTTATAGACATGTTAGGGCGGCATCTATAGAATGTAGGTGTATTCTATGTTGTATTTTATGTTGTTATAGACATGTTAGGGCGGCATCTATAGAATGTAGGTGTATTCTATGTTGTATATAATGTTGTTATAGACATGTTAGGGCGGCATCTATAGAATGTAGGTGTATTCTATGTTGTATTTTATGTTGTTATAGACATGTTAGGGCGGCATCTATAGAATGTAGGTGTATTCTATGTGGTATATAATGTTGTTATAGACATGTTAGGGCGGCATCTATAGAATGTAGGTGTATTCTATGTTGTATATAATGTTGTTATAGACATGTTAGGGCGAAATCTATAGAATGTAGGTGTATTCTATGTTGTATATAGTGTTGTTATAGACATGTTAGGGCGGCATCCATAGAATGTAAGTGTATTCTATGTGGTATATAATGTTGTTATAGACATGTTAGGGCAGCATCTATAGAATGTAGGTGTATTCTATGTTGTATATAGTGTTGTTATAGACATGTTAGGGCGGCCTCTATAGAATGTAGGTGTATTCTATGTTGTATATAGTGTTGTTATAGACATGTTAGGGCGGCATATATAGAATGTAGGTGTATTCTATGTTGTATATAGTGTTGTTATAGACATGTTAGGGCGGCATCTATAGACTGTAGGTGTATTCTATGTTGTATATAATGTTGTTACAGACATGTTAGGGCGGCATCTATAGAATGTAGGTGTATTCTATGTTGTATATAATGTTGTTATAGACATGTTAGGGCGGCATCTATAGAATGTAAGTGTATTCTATGTGGTATATAATGTTGTTATAGACATGTTAGGGCGAAATCTATAGAATGTAGGTGTATTCTATGTTGTATATAATGTTGTTATAGACATGTTAGGGTGGCATCTATAGAATGTAGGTGTATTCTATGTTGTATATAGTGTTGTTATAGACATGGTAGGGCGGCATCGATAGAATGTAGGTGTATTCTATGTTGTATATAATGTTGTTATAGACATGTTAGGGCGGCATCTATAGAATGTAGGTGTATTCTATGTGGTATATAATGTTGTTATAGACATGTTAGGGCGGCATCTATAGAATGTAGGTGTATTCTATGTTGTATATAATGTTGTTATAGACATGTTAGGGCGAAATCTATAGAATGTAAGTGTATTCTATGTTGTATATAATGTTGTTATAGACATGTTAGGGCGGCATCTATAGAAGTAGGTGTATTCTATGTTGTATATAATGTTGTTATAGACATGTTAGGGCGGCATCTATAGAATGTAAGTGTAATATGATGTTGTATATAAATAACTTGTTGTTATAGACATGTTAGGGCGGCATCTATAGAATGTAGGTGTATTCTATGTGGTATATAACGTTGTTATAGACATGGAATTTATGTTGTATATAGTGTTGTTATAGGCATGTTAGGGCGGCATCCATAGAATGTAGGTGTAATATGATGTTGTATGTAGTGTTGTTATAGGCACGTTAAGGCGGCATCCATAGAATATAGGTGTAAAATGATGTTGTATATAGTGTTGTTATAGACACACCTACATTCTATGGATGGCTGGATGCCGTCCTTACATACTTATAATATTATATAATAATACAACAAAAAATAAATCTACATGCTAAGGATGGTGTCCTTATCTGTCTAAAACAACACTATACATGTATAGAACGTGTATTCATACACATACATTCTATGGCCGCCGTCATTACACGTCACAACTATTTCCATCCTACAACGGAAAATCCAATACAGCCATAACCTAACACGTGTTTGAGCTTACCATGTTGAACGTTGTAAATGTTGCATGGCCTGTTGCTGGGTACTTCTTAACTGTATCAATAACAAACAAACATAGTACATATATATGTTTATCAATATATATTACAAATTAATGCTGTTTGACTCTTGTATTATATTGTGAAGGATGAAATTCAGTTAAATTTCGCGATGTATTCTCGGTACGTGAAAAGGTATAAATATAAATACAAAATAACAATTGAACAGGTCAATGTTATTACAATAGTTAAGTCCAATACATCTTTAATGTTTGGCATTCAATCATAGGTTTGCAAAAAGCAACGTCTTGCGACACGGAAGATTTGTCATATAAGAAAATAAGGTGTAAAACTCCTATAGAAACCGTTCATATTAATCGGACTACAGTCCATCATAATTGGATAAGAAATACCTCTTTGGCAAAATTTTCCTTCAAACCCGTCCTCACAGATGCAAGTAAACTTGTTGACATCCTGTATGCAGGTGGCATCGTTTTTACACGGATTTGAGGCACATTCGTCAATATCTACATGAGAAAAAAGCTTAAACTCAAATAGTGAGTGTATTTTCATTCGGCAGAAGGATGTTTATGCAATATACTTAGCATTAGTGTACATTCATGATATTCCCCTTGCTGCCAGCAAGGTCTAATGAGCTTTGAAATCAAATAACTTAAATATGATTATAAATTTAACCGCAAGGTTTTAATTAGTCGACATGCTTTTATGCTTTTAGTTTACCAATTTCACATCTTTTTCCTAGGTATCCACGCTTGCATTTACATGTGTATTTATTGATTCCATCTTTACATGTCCCACCATTCAGACACGGATCCGAAACGCATTCGTCCTTTTCTGAAAACAAAGATTTAGAGTCACTTAAAGGTCACTTTGGATGTAATTTGTCCTAGTAACACTAATGCAGTAATAAAAAAGATAATAACATACCTGACAGAGATGGCAGCATCCAACTTCTTTTCTAAGAACGCATGTATTACAAGTAACCAGGGCAAAGATAATATAAGTGATAAAAATGATAATAGAAAATCTAACAGGAAAGGCAGCACTTAACTTAACCAGCCGAGCTCAGAAAACATCAAAAACGACACAGACCACAACTGCACGACACAATGCCCAACAAACAGCTGAACAAGAACATGAACTTAACCGCTGAAAGTCCAAGTTTCAGCTGTAAAACTGACATCGAAAGCCAAAGACATTACATAACCTGTAACTGCATGCGTGTGTTTAATGGTTCTCGTAAGCGAAAAAAAACCAAATCTGACAGGGTGTTAATGACGTTCTTCCGATAATAAAGAAACATTACTCCTACCCTAGCAGCGTTGATCCATTTGGAAGTATACAAGGGACATATACTCGTGTGTTTACTAGTCATGATCGGAACATGTCATGTTGCTCAAAATAAAGTAGAAAAAGCTTGTTTTCAATTAGAGTAGTTTTGAAACAGTTTTTTTCTTGTTTTCCATAAAGAACATTTTTGTAAGTACGACCCTCTTCTTTAAGCCATCGATGTGAATAATGAAACGTTCATACTATGTTACCTTCACATCGGTCGCCCTTATAACCTTCTTTGCAAGCACACCAGTACTTGTTTATACCATCAACGCATTGACCTCCATGATGACATGGGTTTGAGCTACATTCGTCAGTTTCTGAAAATGAATATTTCCCTGCTAGATAATATTAGAGATTCGACTGAATATCCGAATATTCGACACTCGAAACCAGTCGAAATATTCGAATCCAGAGTTCATATTCGAATATTCGAATTTTATTATCCAACAAGTAGGTTTTATATAGAACGGGGAAATAAAAATGTTTGTCAGTTTTGGAGATTATGGAAGAGAACAAATATGTAAGATTTGAAACGAGTATCGAATATACTCGAATAGGCATTTCTAATATTAGAATACTTATTAATTGGCATCTGTTTCCATCTCTATATACTATAGACATGTGTTTGATGTTGTATATAGTGTTGTTATAGGCATGATAAGGCGGCTTCCATAGAATGTAAGTGTAATATGATGTTGTATATAAATAACTTGTTGTTATAGACATGTTAGGGCGAAATATATAGAATGTAGGTGTATTCTATGTTGTATATAATGTTGTTATAGACATGTTAGGGCGAAATCTATAGAATGTAGGTGAATTCTATGTTGTATATAATGTTGTTATAGACATGTTAGGGCGAAATCTATAGAATGTAGGTGTATTCTATGTTGTATATAATGTTGTTATAGACATGTATTCTATGTTGTATTTAGTGTTGTTATAGGCATGTTAGGGTGGCATCCATAGATGATAGTTTGAGCTACATTCATCAATTTCTGAAAATGAAAATTTCCTGTTAGATAATAAATGTAGTCGGTGATTGCCAACAGGTGTATGTCCACACATTGTTTGCAGAAACAACCCGTCTCCTTTTTATTGTAATTAAAGATAAAAATGTACATGACATTGTATATATATAAACAAGACCTCCCTAATTTTGATGCATCTAAAACGGTGCATATGTTGTTTTTTTCAAATATCGCAAAAATAGCGGTAAACTCTGAAAATTCTACACTCAACAAAACTTATAAGTACACATTTTTTTATTTACCCATAACTCGGTCAATACGGGTTTGATCTTGCTTAAATTTTCAACATATGTAGTTTGGATGTTTGGAATTACAATACGATTGATGTTTAACATCCAATTGTCACGAACAGAATAAACAAATGACGACATCAACAGAATCTAAAGTCACACATTTTGCCATGTGTTCATCGGGCGATTGTCAGGTTGCTAATGCAGATAGGTGCCCGTATTGCTAAAATAGTGTATGTTCTTATCACGGAGACATAAATAAAGATTATAATGCTAAGAACAAAGCACAATTTAGGTTTAGAAATACCGACTTTACATTAAAAATGCAATTTCTGACATGGTTACTCCCCTTGACCATAACAATAAAAAAATATTTTTAAAAGTTAAGAACAACCATATTGTTAAGTGAAAAATCGAATTATTTTGTGGTTTTTTTAATGTGCCGATATATCTAAAATTTAAATTTACCATACGTAAAAATAATTTGCACCTACGGATCAATTTCTCGGTAATTTTACGGTTTTTGATTTTTCATGGTTCAATGAACCGCTGTATTTCATTTTGAAAAGAAAACTTCTTAATCCGACCCTGTGATAGTCAATACCATGTACACAAACTTTCATGTAAAATAATAATAAATACAAAAGTTATAATGAAAAGAAAACACGTGTGTACTTATAAGTTTTGCCGAGTGTATATAACTTATATTTTAAGGCCTCCGGCAGGTTAGTCAGTTAGTAAAGGTGGCAGCTGTCTACAGCGGTCAACCCAGTAATATCTATTTAAGGTCTCTGGTAGGGGTCGTTTAATATCAACAAAGTCTACCTATTTGACACTTATCTCCAGTGTATCCCCTTTTACACACACAAGAATATCTGTTACTTCCGTCAACACATCTGGCTGTTTTCGGACATGGATTTGAAGCACACTCATCTATTTCTACAACATAAACAAACATATAGTAACAGATGATCAACGAATACATATTGACGACATCTTTTCAACGTGAACGTAAACTGACAACACATGAAACTATAATCATATTCTTACTTCATAAATTCCTCAGACAAGCAAAGATAAAAAAAACAAGATCGAATATTTATAAAAACAAACTGAAACGCTTGCCAAATAAATCGCTGTCTTAAAATTGGAAGGTGGTAAGTACAAAATCAATATTTTGAGAAAACAAGAAAAAAAATGTCTGAAAATTACCCTTTACTTATGGAAAAACAAGCTTTTTAAACTTCAGTTTGGTCAACATGACCACTTCCGATTTTCATGAAAATAGGCTCATAAGAAGCGCCTTGAGATGCAGATTTCAAATATGCACGAGTGTTATAAGGTCGTACTTACGACCTTCTCATTCTAAGCCAGCAAAATATTGATAAATACAGAATCTAAAGTTTAAGGGGAGAGAGTCAAATCTATAGAGGGATAGTGAATGTTCTGTCAAAAGTGTTTTTCATGTTTTTGTCTTCTAATTTAACGTGTTGGATACAATTAGCATTGCATTACGATGCAATACATTTACTCTTGAAGCTGGACAAAAAAGAACATACTCAGTAGTCTTAGAAAACTTTTGAAAACTGGGTCTGAGTTCTGGACATGATATCAATAAAGCAAATTTATTGAGCAAGAGAGTACATTCATTGCAAATCTTGCTTGTTTACAAACAAAGTCATGAAGAGCCATGAAGAGCCAAAGTTTGTTGTTGGGGACAGAGTCAATCAATAGTAAAAGGAATACACTTGTACAAAGCAATTATTATGAAACATGTTTTTGTACTTGCATCATGCAAAACTTCAATGACCTTGCAAAGCGAAAGTAGATAAATCGTAATGTTTTGTTGGAATACCGTTTAAAGCATACATTTTTCCGTCATAAACTCAGCAATAATTTATATTATTGAGTTATACTAATTATATACATTTTAGCAAGTAGCATTTGACAGTTCGTGTGTTTGTGCACGAGCAAGATTTGCCATGAAACTTTGTGTTAACTTTGTGTTTTAGGTCCATATGATGTCAGGGCGAAATCACAGGTAACTGTATCATGAATAAAGAGTAAACAAAACGAACATTTTTGGAAAATTTGTAATATCTTAGATATTATCAAGTTTATAAATCCAAGCACTGAGAGTACTGGTGGGAGGCGATCTGGTTGCTGCTACTAAAGCTTAAACCGACTTTACACGTTTAATGTTCGTTTTCTTACTGCCGATCTTGTCTTGAATGTCAAAATAGGCATATGTGACTATATAGGCATGTTGGGTATCTAAATAATTGTTAAAAGGTGCATATTAACTTATATGTAATACGTGTATTGAATGCGTATATCAAAATTGGCTTTAAAATAATACTACGCGCCTATTTATCAGATTCGACAGTACCGTCTTGTAATCACTTCCCTCACAGCGTGAGACAGTCTATAGAAAGCGGCTAGCTAGTACAGCGACACCATATGATTGCATAACAGTACTCTTTGCAGACCGTATACGATTCATTGATAAAACCATCACTTGACCGTAGTCTGAAGTTTCTAAAAATAGCTTTACAGCCGGGACATTTTATATCGATTTAACGAACAGTTTCACAATAATTTTTGATCTTAGAATAAACAAATGTTGCTGCTTGGCATAAATCAGTTAAAACATTTGGAGAAACATATGTAGCAGTATTGGGAATGTTGACAGTTTCTGGAACTACTTGAATGCGGATTCACATAGCAGCCTAAAGGCGGTTAATTTTGTATTAAGAAATGGGCAATGGTAGTAATGAGAGGCTTAAACGCCTCCCAAAAATGTTTTTGTCTCCTCTTTATTAATGATACAGTTACCTGTATACGAAATGATAACATAAATCATCCGCTATAGTCACCTGTCTGACATCTTTCCCCTGTAAATCCCTCGTGGCATTTACACCAGTACTCGGCAACACCATGGTAACAATGACCTCCATTTAAACATGGGGTTGATGCGCAATCATCAATATCTGCAAAAACAGTGGCGGAATTGTTTTTGATTGGTTATGGCAAAGCCAGCAAAGGAACACATTGTCATGTACCATTTTTCATAAATCTCGTTTAGCATTTTACATTCCGTTGAAACTACTGCTAGTGTTATGCAACAGTCAGTATTTTGCCCGCCCGGGGCCAGCTGGCGACCCAGTTGAAAATTCAATTAGACATTTTGACTAAATCCCCACCCAGGAGACTATGCTTACTGTCTAAATCTCAACAGCGGGGCATAGTTTTTCATCCGGGTACTTTAATAAAAACACTAGTAAAAGTATCACTGTCGTCTTTCGGGGTGTCGGACGAACGTCTATTCGCAGGTACTCGGAGTCGATAAGGTCGTCTAATTCCCGCCTGTCGGGAAGATTCGTCTGTCTAATTCCCCCTGTATCGTATCCACGCCCCCGGGCGGGCATAACATTGACTGTTGCATTATTCCTGTATAGGTATGTGCCGTAATAAGCACAGCCATTCTAGGACAGGATTTCATATGGAGATAGTCTGGCGCGACAACTATTAATTTGAGTCACAAACTCTTACTAAAACTGATACTACTTATATAAATATAATTTATAGAAAAAGATTATCAGACTCTGCTATTTGAGTACAACAACAACAACAACAACAGCAGCAGCAACAGCAACAGCATCAGCAGCAGCAGCAACAACAACAACAACCTGTTTGACATCTTGTGCCTGTGTATCCATCTTGACATCTGCATGTATATGTACCAGCATCACTGTCGCATGTTGCGTCATTGAAGCAAGGGTTAGGATCGCATCCACTGCTCACTATAAAACATACACTGTCTAGTTAGTATAATGTGAGAGTGACGTGTTAGTTTATGTGTACACAAAAGATAACAACCATTGTCTGAAGTAGTTAAAGTGGTCTCGACCACTGCGTCATTATATTAGTATGCTAACTAGACAGTATGAGCGAGTTAAGCTGACTTACCAGGGTAAACTCGATTAACTAGAGTTACAGCAAAACGAGTCGAGTTTCAACCCTCGATTGTACTCGAGTTCAACCCCGCTGCGAGGCTAAGTTACTGTAGTTCCAATTGGGGCACCTCGGAGTATTTCTTATGAATCACGTATAAATGCCGTACGGACCGTACCAATTGCTGTAGTTCCACATGTCTGCCATGTTTGTTTACACAGTAGTTCAATTTTTTTCGTTTTGCTGAAGAGCTTCAAGAGTTAGTTTATTTTTAGATTCTTACGTCACTAGAGTTAACTCTAGTAGGACAGCTGAACTCGCGCTATGAGTATAGTCCGCCCACGGCGACAATATCCTTGTTCAAAGATAAGAATCGATCTTTTCGTTCGATCACCTGCATAATTAATTTTAAAATATAAAATATTTCGAGCTACGTTAGTCGATCGTGTTGTGTTGATATTATCAATTTGGAACATGGAAGTATTTTATGAAAAATTTATTTTATAGATTCTACTTAATTTAAAATATTGAACACTTGCATATAAGTATCATAATTTACAAAGTTTAAATTGTATATCAGTTAGTACCACAGTTGACAAAAATGTACGGTTAGTTTTCAAAAATTCATTGAACAATTATTATATGACCGTGCCCCCGTGGTCAGTGCGCTGTATTTCTTACCAAGTCAAACGGGTTTGATTCCCAGTCGATGAAGGCCATACACACTGGCTAAGTGAATCGACAACCGTGCACTCATAATTGAAAATGGTTTAGAAACAGTGGTCCATAAGAATTTTAACGAATGTTAACAGGACGGACAGGTCTTTAAGAAACAATTATGTATTAAGCAATTACATGTGTGTTCAACATTAGGGCATTCAGAATTATATGCAAGCTGCCCAATAAATACACGTACATGTATGTAATAATTGTCACTGAAAAGACATGAACACACTAACGTTGAGACGGTACACCTGTCAACAGGCCGTCGTTTTACAACCAGCAGTGTACACTAAAAATAAACAGTACGTGTAGGGATATGACTCACCGGAAAATGTGATTCGGCTAAATATAAATATAAGAAAACCAACAGCTGGCAGTTGTTCAAAACACACATTCTGAAACAAAGTAATTGACGAGTTTAATCAACTATAATAAAACTGTACTGATCTTAAAGGGACTGCCTCACATATTGGTGTATTGCAAAAATAAAATAAAATTGTCAAATATTCGCGTATTAATTTTGGTATAGTTGCCTGTATATCCCATGAACAACCACACTGACATCTAAAATAACTTTAGGAACTTCGGCATTTAGTAGTTATTTAGTATTTTTACATCAGAAATTCTATAGGGTATTAATACCCTATAGAATTATTACTAATATTACTTAAATTGACTGAAATTTGATGAAAACGAATCGAAAAATTAACAAAATGCTTCACTGATGTTTACGCTGTAGTGAGTTGATGTTACAGTTCGATCACGCGTGATTTACATAATTTACAAAGCATGTTGGAAGGAAACTTAGCGTTTTTTCAGCAAGAAATAAATACTCAGTAGGCGATATCGAGAGTGGTTAGAACTGCTTATTTGCGCCAATTCCTTCATAAAGCTACCACCAGTGACTTTCTATTACATCAATACTTGGTTAGGTTGGAAAATCACAATATACAAAAAATTAAGCCCAATCTGTGAGACAGCGGAAAATGGCTTAATATGATGACACAGTACATGTATAACTGGTACATGTATATCCATTGGGGTTAGACTGGTACCACGTGTCTCATTTTCCGACTATACCATATAGGAGGACACGTGGCACCAGTCTCATTGGGGTGGTCCGGTGTGCTAACGGCATTTAGAGCTGTGTTGTTTTGTAACTTTAACTATTGTAGTCGCAACTATGGTGGCTGATTTATGCCATGTCGTACTTTCCCGTTTTCGCCACACCAAAGCGAAAATGCCAAAAAAATCGAAAGTACGACAAAATCAAGTTTGTCGTTTCTTTACATTGTTGCATTTTCGCATTGTTGCGGCAGAAAAAGCGAAAGTACGACCTGGCATTTATCAGCCACCATAGCTATGCGTAAGCATTCTGATCACCTCGGCCTTTTGTATTTACCTGAGACAAATAAAAATGGCCGCGCTTTCGCGATTGATGCGTAAGTACAATGCATCGCGATACTTATCGTGATACAAATGCAACTATCGTGATAATATCGCGATACGTTTTTAACGGCGATCCCAACTCTTATATCCATAAAGGGAAAATATAAATGACAACATGATTGCAAAGTCAAATACGAGATTCATGATTGTGATCAAATTATTAAACTGTTCCAACATCGCATAAATACCAGAGAGGACGTAGTTTTTAAAAATACTTTTCTAATTAAATGCCATCTTCGATCTATAATTAAAGTCCCATGTAATCTTAGTTTATCACCACACACCAGGCACTGTTTTATCAAAGCACTAACGGAAATATTAAAATTACGTCCACAGTTAAATAATTTATTTAGATTTATTATATTTACAACAGCCAATTGTCGTAAATGGTTTTCCAATATTAACAATGATTCGGTTAATGAACTGCTACAAAATTACACCAGTCTTAAATGTGTAGTGGTAAAAGCAGTCTAGATAGAATTTAAATATGATCGTAAGTTGAAGTTTGACTTCAGCGCTTTGATAAAACAATACCCTGGACGGTCTTTGGATAGACTCACTTGAAGAACGCACGAATATTAGTAATTCACCAATATCAAAACAATGCAACATTCTAACAGCCTCAATTTATTCAATTACTCACCATACTAATGCCTTGATCCCGAAATCTCCACACGAAATAATATGACTAATTATTAGTTTCTATATCTCAGCACTGGTGTTCAATGTTTCCTTAACTGTTCTAATATTCTCTCAACCATCTACGTGTATCATACATGTATTACTGGTATGTTCTTTCATAAGTCGTTCCAATGTATGAGCTGTAGCTTAAATTAGAAAATGGGATTCCAGTATTCAATATTGAATACTATTTCAAAAGCTATGACAGGTCTATAAAACACTGCCTTACCTATTTCAATGACATAAGTATGCCGTTCCTTCGATAGTTCGATATTTACCATGTCGATTATAAGTCTTTTCAATATAATAAATTATTATAACGTATAAACTAAGATTAGAAATTGGAATCCCAGCATTCATCATTGTAGGGTTAACGCATGCTTTTTCGTGCTTTAACATCTGCAGAGTCCCGAGGGACGGTTGGTGCCCAAGCCCGTCATTTATGCGTTTGTATTTCGAAATATTTACATTTTGGCGGGACATTTTGTGGCGACGTCGTGAAAACAAACGTTACGTCGCAAAAACAAACATTACGTCATAACAGTTTTTGTTATGAGCGTCGACTTCCGGGATCGGCAAATAGCAAGAAAACATGGATAATGCGGGTTTGTTTAAATTTATTATTTAAATCTTATCGAAATTAATTAGTAGTTACAAATAAAATGGGAATTGCAGTTCATAAGACGCTGTAAAATCGTTTAATTTCGTCGGTGAGGCCCTGGAATATGCATACGTAAAACTGGACGTTAACAGCGCGTTCTCGCGTGAATCTTTATGTTTACGCATGGTTTTCGTTCCGTTAACGTATGGGCAAAATCACCGTTTTTATGCTATACTATATCGAGTAGCAATTAAAAGCGGCACACGAAGCGTATGTTAAGGATGCTAGATCGGTTTAGTGCGCATGCGTCATTTGTCATAGTACGCAAAGACCTAAATATACAAAGATTGGAAAATCTACCAAATCTCACAATATCTCGCGGCAGTTTTCTGAAATCTCGCGAAATCTCGTTTGTTCTTAATACCTTATATCTCCTGTTTTAATATACATAGGAAAAAACTACGTTTATGCAATAGATTTATTATTCTGCTTTAAAATGATAAAATGTACCTAATTTATTGAAATCAGTTAAGGAATAAAACAAAAGACCTCACTCTCATTTTAATGGAAATTCCAATTTTATCAGAAATTACCCGATCTGCCTCATTCAAACAATATTTTTTTGATTCAGTAAGAGATAGAAAAGAATTAGTTACATCATGCAGTAGAAGAAGCTTAGGTCTTCAAAATGAGATATTGGTCATTAAAAAAGGATGACGAACAAAAGTGTTCATGCAAAATATCAGAATCTGCTGCGTGCTATTTTGTATTTTATCTCCGTTTTCAATTAAGTGTCCAATCTGTGTATATTTAGGTCTTTGTAGTACGTTATGAGCCTTATACTTGTAAGAATGTGTCAAAATAATCTAAAATATATCAAATTGAACAGTTTTGATAAGTATTAAGCAAAAAAAAAAGAAAATACCAACCGAAATGACGGTTGACATACCGAAAAAAACATTGCATTACAAAATAGGTGGGTGGGGTATAATAATATAAATATATTTATGCCAAATGACTTTTTTGGGAGTCCGGTTCGTTTCGTAATGTTTGTTTATTGTGTGTTTATGTGTTTTTGCAATATTTACATGTTCAGTAAATATTTTTAGCGTTTTCATTGATTTTCTCAGCATTTTAGCCAAAATAAAAACAAAATTTGCGAAAAAGATACCTCAATGACATATGTTTTTTATTGCATAATTTTGAAGATTTATATCATTAGACAAATAGTGAAAAAAGTTAAATACCGGCTTAAGAAAATTTATAACTTCCTCTTTCTTAATCTCACTGTAAACACGCACGTTAATTTGATCAAACTTCATGGTGTAAATTATTGCCATTTAGGTGTGCTGGTATTTTGGAGACATAGAAACGAAGTATACATGTACATGTAACGAGACATTCATCATTCTACTAGGAGTTTTGCAAACACCAGGGGTGTTATTCAATATTGATCTTTTTTAGTTGGACAATAAGGATAGCCAATCATATCGGCTGTTACTGACCAAGAGTTTAATATGGTGAGATCTGATTGGTTGTCATTATTCTTAAGTCAAGTAAGATCAATATTGAATACCACCCAGGGTACTGTTTTATCAAAGCACTTCATAATGAAATTCTTAAACTTACGTTCAAATTCAAATTCTATATGATTCTTTAACATATGTAAATTGCGATAAAAGGTTGTTCAATATGAATTATGCTTCAACGGTTACCAAACTCCTACAAAGCATATCTGTGTTGATAACACAGTACCAAGGTCCCATGATAAAAAACTTTTCTCATGTTAAGCTCTATTTCATGCTCCAACTTCAAATGTGTCTAACAGCAAAAAGTCTCATGTATGACTGAAACTTTATTTTTGTTTGTTGGATACTAGTAGCCACACAGAAAATAGAGTAACCTTTTCTAATACAGTAAAGATGGTTTAATTGAGGCACTGTTAAGGAGCCTATCAAATTCCATGCTCAAGTTGAGATGAGCGTGAAAAAGTCTTTATAGTAGAGATGGGACCGAAAATTCGAATATTCGAATATTCGGAACCGAACAAATATTCGAATCCAAGTTCAATATTCGAATATTCGAAAAAAACACGCAAATTATATGTTAATGTTATATCTTTCATAATGTGTACAATTATTAAACTGAAACGTGCCCGATCATGATGTAATCGATGTGTAAAAGTAGTCGGTGTACATTTTTCTCACAAAAGTCGAACGATGTGCATTGATTTTAGATAACATGGGCAAACACTTGGCAATAAAGTGTATGCGAACGCTAGGAAAGTTAATCGTAATAATAAATATGTACAACATGTCATTATGTTTTTGTATATATGATGCCGTGAAACCGGCCGTCTCGTGCTGTTGTGTCGACAAGTGCGTGATGCGACACAGTCAGGTGTTGGGTGGCGTGTTCAGTAAAGGTGGTTGTTGTTTGAAGTAGAAAACTATGTAGAGAGGTTGATGATGCGGTGGTTGTTATGTACGTCGCTGGTTTGTGTGGTTCTTTTGTTTGGTCTGGTTTGTTCTTTAGCGAACTAAACCGACTGTTTAATGATTGCTTGTTAAACCCTGTAAGCAGGAACAAGAATATTTTGTATAATTCCAAAATCTTTATTATGTCGTAGCATAGATGAATATCTATTACACAATGCATACAAGATGGAATACGTATAACATTGCATAATAACATAGTAAGAACAAAACATTAATTAATTAACTAAATACTAATTAATTGGGGAAAATCAATATGTATAGAATGAAACACAAATATAAGAATAACCTAATAAAATACTGGGGAATAATTTAACTCGCTGGGGAATAACTAAACTCGCTTTGCATGACATGAGAGGTTGTCCGTGACAACGCAAAATAAGTATTACTTCATTACATTTGTAATTATAAAAATCATAATTCAATAATTGATTTATTTTAATATATAATATGACAGTGATCATATATAAAATTGAATTATACTAACTTCTACTGAATACTATTTATATAATGTTTGCTTACGTCATGCTAGAATTGCGCATGATGTTAAACTATGTAAAAATATGACAAAAATCAATTATGGTAGTAAGATGCAATAGTTTTGAATATTACAAATTCTATAATTTGAATATAATGAATAAACTGTTTGTTTTTCAGTTATTACAAATTCTATGATTTGAATATGATTAATAAATGCTTGTTCTCATTTAAGAACATTTTAAGAACATAATATTTGAAAATACTTATCGGTCATAAGAACATGTAGTAGTTTACTCAAATATGATAATAAGATGCAATACTTTTACTTATCACAAATTCTACAATTTGAATATGATCAATAAACTGTTTGTTTTCATTTAGGTGCCTCATATCATATTTGCTAATAAACAATCATTCAGTCTAAAAAGCATAGTAATTCATATGAAAAATACACAAATTATAAACATAAGTTAGTTACTATTACTTTAAAAATTTCTAAGTTAGTTAGCATTAAATGATAAATACATAATGTAACATACCTGTAAGCAGGAACAAGAATATTTTGTATAATTCCAAAATCTTTATTATGTCGTAGCATAGATGAATATGCTGATCTTGGAATTTGTTCCAGCTTTTATACAGATAGATGGGCATATGGTGTTAGCCAAACATCATTATGACATGATTAACATTTCCTTTGATTTATTTGCTTAAACATAATTGAGCCGTCCTGCTTAACACTTATTCAGGAAGTTTGCGGACCTTACGGCTAGAAGTTGACGATGTCTCAATTGAGAACATATCATGCCGCTATTAGTATGTTTGTACACTGGACAAAGAGGTGTTAAAATAATCAAGAGCTAATATATTTGTTTGCATACTATAGACAAAAAGGTGTTTACTTTTTATGGAGTAAGGAAATGGCTTACTGTGAGATTATTCTCAAACAAATTGACAAAATTGACATTATCAAATAAATCTTATTACAAATTATTGATACAAGTTTGAAAAATTGGAAATAATTTACATCATTGAATTATTAATTAAAATACATGTTTGATAATAGACACGAATGAATTGCTGAAACACATAAAATAATGCATAGTTTTACACTGCATTTCACAAAACTTTACAGCAAAATATGGGGCATTATAATTCCCCCTAGTTGGTAGACTTTAGTCCCTAAAGTTTGAAAAAAAATACATGTATGTGAACAATGAAATAATTGCTGAATTATACAATACAAAACATGGGGCAATATAATACAATACAAAATATGGGATAAGTTCTGAAAGAAAACAACTAACAATTTCAAATGGTAGAGTATATAACTGGGTTAGTGAGGTGAGGGTTCAAATCATTAGAACAATGCTCAGTTTAAAACAACACTTTGTTGATGTCTATTACACATCTGGTTTTAATGGCATCATGATTCCGTGATGCATTTTGTATAGATATACATGATATGGTTTTTTTAGAATGGAGGCTAGTTTGGCAGCTGTAATTGGATCTATTCTTATTTCGCTTGGAACCTGAACAATCTTGTCGGTCATGATATTAGTTACTGTAAAACCAGGCCAAGACACATGTAACTTAGGGAGCAAACAACCTTTAACAAACAGGTTGTTGATATCCTTTGGAAAACTAACGTTGAAATAGGTTGGGCACATAGACAATTGAATCAAATCAACCAGAACGCATTGTTGACCGCACGTAACTTCTAGACATAGTTTGGAAACACGTTTGAATAGAAAATATCTATATATCACAACTAAAATGAAGCATACAATGGAGCAAAGTAAAATGAAATTGACTTGATCAAGTGAAAGGTCAAGAGATAAGTCCAAACTACCATTCTCATTGGAATCAGTGGGCTTCCTAGTGTAAATAAACGACGGAATTGTGGTTTTATAAGCATGACACTTGTTCGAATTCTGCATGGTAGCGATAATTATTGCCAACTTCCTTACTTTGACAATTGTTCCCAACAACAAAACTGTTAAGACTACAACACAACCAGCAGAGCAATAGACTATAATGTTATCCATGTTTGGCCAATCACTATCAAGCTTAATTTCACCATCCAACAGTGGTTCTGTCAAAGACTGAAAAATAACTGCATCTTTCTTAGCAACTTCAGCCATTTTTGACAAACTTAGATGAGCTTTTTGATCATTTGCCAATACATCAGACATTTTATGTTTATACAATTTCAGTTCTGGTACAGTTATATTAACAGAGTTCTTAAAGGTAGTATCTGCAAAGATACTTTTAACAAATGCATTGTCGAAAAAGTGCTGTAATAGAGCTAAATTAACTGGATGCACAGTAGTTACCTCGTCCACGTGTTTGTGACAAGAACCTAATCTAGGAACAAAGTAAAAATTATTGGTAGACACTGAACATCTACAAGGTAGATTAAAGATGCAAAAATTACAACCCTGTACCATTTTATGTTCCTGGGCACATTCCATTGATAATAAAGGAGTACGATACAACAATAGTGAGTTAGGAGATATTTCAACAATCTGAGGTTTGACAACATTGTGCACAAATCTGAAATCACATTGAGAGATAACCATATCTTTGTCATTAGCATACAACGAAAGTATGCAAGAAGAATAAGTAACAGGTGACAAAGCAATATTTCTAGAACAATACTTAGTTTGTTTGCCATCACAGTCAGATATATCATATGCAGTGACTGAAGCATAATGCTGTTCATTACGTGAAATAACGAAGTATTCTGCCAGGTCAAGCACCTGAGTAGCATGTGATGATGTGTCATTGATTGGCACTGGTAATGACATAACTTTGTACATTTTCAAAGAGTCCTGAAAGTATGTTACGGGAAGTTTGAGGGTGACATATAATCTAGTTCCATTCCTGGCAAACAAGAACTTACAATCTGAGTACACTGAGCGTACGTCATATATGGCCAAATGGAACCCTGCATATTTTGTTTGCAACAACAACCTAATGTCCTTTAAAGTGTCTGAGATGACACTTTCAGGAATCAACAATGGAGAAAGCTGACCATTAACTAAATCCAAAACACCTATCTTAAACTCCTCAAATTCACCTAGTATACTACTGGCAGTTTTAATCTGATCAACTAATATTCTCATAGAGTACTCAATGGCCTGTTCCAAGTTAACTTCAGTTGAATATACCTGACTTTGAATAAAGCTAATGGCTAACATGTTGTCCTTGATACCTGTCAACAAATTGTCCATTTTTGAGGTAGCAGCATTGATGTAGGAACTGAGATGATCCTCGTGTTGGGAGATTGCATTAGACAAGCCTATGCTCATTTTGGTAAGTTGATTCATGTGTGATGCCAAAATATTTACATCATCCATTGTGGCTGTACCGAATAATCCCTTAGAAAGTTTCCCAATAAAGGGAAGAAGTGATCTCTTACTTCTAGACTTATGAACTTGTGTTTCCGGAACAAGTTCAAATATTGTGTTCTTGGTCTCATTCAATCGAGACAAAGTCTCAGCTCTCAGACTTGTAAGTTGGGTTATTACATGGGAGATGATTTTACAACTATCATTACTGAGTCTACATGGTGGGAGATTCGGAGCTTCAAACAAGTATGGAATTTCGAGTTCATATGTGTGGTACCAAGAGTCTTGAGCAAGAATTATATCAGACGTCTGTTGGAACACCACACCGTAATTAATGCGCTGTATCACTGAATTTGATCCTTCCGTCACATGGGTAACCGTCAACATGACAAGCATTCCAAGCAGCCAACGAAAGTAGGGAAATCCTGAAAGTAATGAAGAATGGATGAAATGCCAGTAGTGAACCAAGAGAGAGGGTTACATGTAATATGTAAGTCAGCAGAGAGGCTGTTGGGATTCACTACTGGTATCCCATATTGGTATAGAAAAGATAGAGTGTGGTACCAAGTAGGGTTCCCAGGTATCATTAGCTACTAAACAATACATCAGTTTAGTTACCAGTGTCATGTGTGAAGAATTTTCTTTTTGTCGGCTTGCGTTTACGCTTGCGACCAGCCTTAGTGTAGCGTTTTAAGTACAAATGGACCATAGCTGGTGGAACTTGATTTTCATATTTCCACTCCCTATAGTATCGTCATATTCAACTCTGTATCTTTGGAAACCCCCTTTTCTACTTGCTTGCATAATGCGTACTATTATTTTGTTATTGGGATTTGCAGAACCATCGCCGTTATTCCTTTTATCCACTGCAGCCTTTTGCTGGACAGTTGGAGTGTTGATGACAACTGGATGTTTATCTTCACCTGATTGAATCGGATGATTATCTGTATGAGTCGTTGGAGCAGTAGGCGGCTTACTATCTACTGCTTGCGGTTTACTTCTACGACCATCTTCCGGAGTCGATGGAACAGTAGGGGGTTGAGCAACTACATGTGGATTAGCTATCGGGGCATCTACATGAGTCGGTGGAACAGTAGGATGTTGATTAGCTGCTGGCTGTTGATTATTTCTCTCTTCATCATCATGTTGACTGCTAGGGCCAGGGACATCTACGTCTGGGATCGCCTGATCATCCGGGGCTACATGCGGTGTTTGCCTTTCAACATAAGGTGTCAAACGCGCAGCATTTACCAGAGATTTATGTAGCTTTCCAGTTTCAATGTTCCTTATCTTATAAGTGAATGATGGACCTAACTCTTCAATAACAAAAGGCCCACCTCGCTTATCAGACAGCTTACTACATTGCCCTAGAGGAATCATATCTTGTTTAAGCAATACTCTATCACCAATCCTAAATGTAGGTACCTTCGATTTCTTGTCATGGCGTTCCTTGGCCTGAGCCTGTTTATGTTCTTGATTGAATTTTGCAATCTCAGAAATAACCTTAAGCCTAGATGTAAAATCATTGAAATATTGCTGCACAGAATTTGGCAGACTTGGCCTCGGTATTAGTGAGGTATCAATTGGAAGGTTCATCTTTTCACCAAACACTAATTCGTACGGACTGAACCCTGTCGTTTCAGTGCTGGGCATTGACCTGAAAGCCATCATAATACTAGGAAGCAGCTTTGGCCAATTCATTTGGTCTTTATCAACATACGACTTTATAGTTTGAAGCAGTGTACTATTAGCACGTTCTACTGTTGCATTTGTTTGAGGATGATAACTACTAGTGTGGTATCTCTTGATCTCAAACAATTCACAAAGAGCACTAACCAATTTAGACATAAAGTTCCTCCCCCTATCCGAGACAATCGACCTAGGAGCCCCATAACGAGTTATAACCTCATTGTACAGGATGTCAGCAATTTCCTTTGCTTCCTGAGACCTTAGAGGAAAGCATTCTGTCCACTTAGAGAAACTATCTACAATCAGCAGAATATATTGATAACCTTCCTTCGTCTTAGGTAGAGAACACAAGATGTCAATATGAATCCTTGAGAACTTATGCTCAACTGGCAAAGGATGGAGAGGAACAGTATGACCCTTTCTATTTACCTTAGACCTTTGACACACTTCACATGACTTAATATAATCATTGATTTCTTGCCACATACCTGGCCAATAGTACTTTTGTCTAATAGAACCCACAGTCTTTTTAATTCCGAAATGACCTCCACCAGCTAAACAATCATGATAACTTTCTAACAGAGTGCTTCTTAAAGACTTCGGAACTACAACCTGCAGAACCATTTTGTCAGGATCATCCTTTAAAAGTCTACCCCTTGGAACATATGTATGATACAAAACACCATCTTGCATAACATAATAGTTTCCACACTGCTCATAAAGAATTTGCCTTCTCTTTGCATTATCTGGATAAACATCATTTTCAATAGCATTGATAAATTCACTACAAAATTCACATTCCCTTTGCGATTTAGCTATACCATCAGTACTAATTGAACCAATCAATGGAGTGTTCTGATATTCTAATGTAGTTTCAATATACTCATCTGAGTCATTAACTACCTGCTCTAAGAATACATTTCTACAAGAACATAATGGATCAGATTGTATACCATGTGAAGATTCATTTGACCTATTAGGAACTACAGCAGAAATTTCCTCAACTGGATCTACATATGATAGAACATTTGAAGTTGCCAAACTACAAGTACTTTTTGACACGTCTGATACTGTAACAGATTCATCATCATGTGAGTCAGGGACCTGAACATAATTGATGTTAGTTGTATCAGAGTTTGTTAACCTAGTATAGTCTATCCTAGAGATTGCGTCAGCATTTTGGTTTAACAACCCTTTCCTATGCCTGATGTCTAAATTAAATGGCTGAAGTTTTAGTGCCCATCTATACAGTCGACCAGCTGGTTCCTTTTTACTCATAAGACTATTCAAGGCAGCATGATCGGTATAAACAGTGACTTTATGAGATGTCAAATAATGTTTGTATTCCTCAACACCGCTAATTACAGCAAGACACTCTAAATCAGTAACACTCCACTTCATCTCATCAGGTCTAAGAGCTCTACCACCATAAGCAATAACACACTCTTTACCAGATTCATCAAATTGTCCTAAAATGTAACCAATAGCTGAACCACTGGCGTCAGTTGTGAGTATGAACTCTTTATTCATATCAGGAAATTTGAGAATTGGCGGACTAACCAAACCACGTTTTAAAGTTTCGAAAGCAGTCTGACATTCATCAGTCCAGTCAGATTTAGATAATGTTCTTTTAACATCCTTCTTCAACAATTTATTGAGAGGCACACAAATTTTTGAATAATCTAACACGAACCTCCTATAATAATTGCATAGACCAAGAAAACTACGAAGTTCCTTTTGAGTTTTTGGCACAGGGAAGTTCTGAACTTTGTCTGTCTTAGCTGGATCTACTTGAACACCTTTGTCTGAGATAATATGCCCAAGAAACATGACCTTATCAACACCAAATTCGCATTTTGAAGGCTTTAAAGTAAGTTTGGCTTCCCTAAGCCGCTGAAAAACTTCGCCTAAGTGTTTTAAATGAGTTTCAAAATCAGAACTAAATACCAAAATATCATCTATATAGCATAACACAAACTTCCAATTCAATCCCTTAAGAACCATAGACATAAGCAATTGAAAACTCATAGGAGCATTGCGGAGCCCAAATGGCATCCTTGTGAATTCAAAAACACCTTCATGAGTAACAAAACTAGCCTTATGTCTTGTTTCTGGATCTAACTCTATCTGAAAGTAAGCACTGTTTAGATCAAGAGTGGAAAAGATTTGAGCCTGTGATTCACCCAATGCATCAAAAACATCCTCAATTCGTGGCAACGGATGTGAAATTGGTATCGTAACACTATTCAACTTGCGATAATCAATAGCAAACCTCCAAGAATCATCTTTTTTCCGAACCAACACGACCGGGCTATTCCACACAGAACATGACTGTACAATCAGACCTGAATCTTTCATTTCACCGCATTGTTTTTCAATTTCCTTTTTTTTGACTGGATCAGCCCTATAGGGCGGCAAATGCACAGGAGTAGCGCCTGGGATAGTCTCAATTTTATGAGTGAATATGTCTGTTTTACCAATGTCAGACAGTGAAGTAGAAAATACATCAGAATTTTCAGACAAAAATGCTTTGAGCTTTTGTTTTTGAAGCTCACTTAATTTGTCATTTTTAATATCAAAATGCAGAGTAGATTCATCAGATGTTTTGTTTGTACAGTCAGTATCTGTCTCAAGATTTGAAACATTAGAACTAGACGTAGGCTTGACATCAAATGTATGAATTTCACCAGTATCAATCAAATTGACATTTGCTATAACAGTCCTAGGAGAAAGAGTAATCGGTTTATCCGTTGGATTTAAGACTCGCATGGAAGCCTTACGGTTTTTTGTGGTGACCAGACATCGAGCCCCTGCTAACATCATATTTTGTAGATTTGTGGAAGGCTCAAGCAAAGTGGTATCGTTCTTATGACCGCCAGAAAGTTTGATTGGTATGACACATTCTGTCTTTGCATCAATAACCACTCTTTGTGAAGGCCTAGCATAACCAAATCTACTATCACACACTAAACCAACAGTAACAACATCATCACCAATTGTTAATACGCCATGATGAAAATCTATACGAACATGATTGTCCCTCATGAAATCTAACCCCAAGATAATTGGATGCTGAAGAGGTTCAATAACAATAAAAGTTTGATGTATATGCAAACCAGCTATATTAATATCCAGAGTGACTTCCCCTAAAACTGAAATTCGTTCACCGCCAACACCTGTGACATTATATAACCTAGAACGCTGTATGTTAATTCTATGATTGCCAGAGAGTTTGTTAAGTGTAGATTTGCTTATACAACTAACACTAGCACCGCTATCTACTAGTGCTTGTTGCATCTTGCCAAACAATTCAATGACAATGGTGTTCCTAGTTAAGGAAGTGGCAACATTGACCTCTTGAACATGATCAACCTTACGAGACCTAGTTTTGTTCACATGTGAGTTGTTAGCCTTTTGAGCATGATCAACCTTATGATACCTAGTTTTATTCACATTAAACCTAGTAGGCTTAGAATGGTTATATTTATCAACCGGAATGTTAAGCCTACTGCCTATGTGCCCATCCGCATTTGGGGTACGGACAGGCGCGTACCCCTAATGGTTAGCACCAGAACCACGCCTATCACAGACTGCCTCAGTATGATTTCTACCATTACAATACATACAAATTTTACCAGTAGCTGGGCATTGTTCTAAAGTATGAAAAACCCTACCTTTACATTGTCTGCAGATGAAGCTTTCTGTTGGTCTTCTATTCTGACCACGACTTCGGTAGGTGGGTCTTTGTGGTGCCTGTGGCGCTTGGTTGCCACAGGACTTTAACTCATTTAATGTTCTTGTTAGTTCGTGAATCTGGGGCACTATTTTCCTTTGTAGATCCCGTTAGCAGTAAAGTTCTTTCTGCTAAAAGTGTTGTTTTTCTTAGTTCATCCATAGTTGATGCATTTTGTGGCATTACAATTTTTTGAAGATTAATTGTCAATCCTTTTAGTACAGCCGGAATTAAAAGTGAATCTGGGACGTTGTTCCCACGATTTATTCTATTTACTCTAGCAAAATACTCGTCAACATTCTCTGTGGGCTGCATCTGCAGTGTCCACAAGCCTAATCCTTGTGTTAGGCTGTCATGGCCACAATACCTTTTTTTCATCTCTTCTATCAACTGCGCATTGTCGTCGCGCACAGCACTTGGTAGTTGCTCGTACCACTCCTTGGCGTTACCTTCAAGGTAAAATGGTAACAACTTCTTGCCTTTGTCGGCATCGAACCCACATACATCGACGTAGTTGTTGTACCACCGGAGCCATTCATCAGCCCTGTCTCCAGTTTTTCCGGCAAACTTGGCAAGGCTTATGTGTTTTGCCATATCTGTCGTTTCTTCAAGAATAACACTATCACCTTCAACACTAACACCTGGGTCGGTAATCACTTCGTCAGTTATTTCGAGCACAGTATTGTTTTCCTCAGCGTCACTTATGTCACTTAAACCAAGTGAATTGTCCAGTGGGTCTGGTTCACAATGGTCCTCGACACTTCGGAGATAGTAAGTTCTATTCTGTGGCGTTGTCATCGATCGTCGGTTACCCCACCAAAGTTATGATGCCGTGAAACCGGCCGTCTCGTGCTGTTGTGTCGACAAGTGCGTGATGCGACACAGTCAGGTGTTGGGTGGCGTGTTCAGTAAAGGTGGTTGTTGTTTGAAGTAGAAAACTATGTAGAGAGGTTGATGATGCGGTGGTTGTTATGTACGTCGCTGGTTTGTGTGGTTCTTTTGTTTGGTCTGGTTTGTTCTTTAGCGAACTAAACCGACTGTTTAATGATTGCTTGTTAAACCCTGTAAGCAGGAACAAGAATATTTTGTATAATTCCAAAATCTTTATTATGTCGTAGCATAGATGAATATCTATTACACAATGCATACAAGATGGAATACGTATAACATTGCATAATAACATAGTAAGAACAAAACATTAATTAATTAACTAAATACTAATTAATTGGGGAAAATCAATATGTATAGAATGAAACACAAATATAAGAATAACCTAATAAAATACTGGGGAATAATTTAACTCGCTGGGGAATAACTAAACTCGCTTTGCATGACATGAGAGGTTGTCCGTGACAACGCAAAATAAGTATTACTTCATTACATTTGTAATTATAAAAATCATAATTCAATAATTGATTTATTTTAATATATAATATGACAGTGATCATATATAAAATTGAATTATACTAACTTCTACTGAATACTATTTATATAATGTTTGCTTACGTCATGCTAGAATTGCGCATGATGTTAAACTATGTAAAAATATGACAAAAATCAATTATGGTAGTAAGATGCAATAGTTTTGAATATTACAAATTCTATAATTTGAATATAATGAATAAACTGTTTGTTTTTCAGTTATTACAAATTCTATGATTTGAATATGATTAATAAATGCTTGTTCTCATTTAAGAACATTTTAAGAACATAATATTTGAAAATACTTATCGGTCATAAGAACATGTAGTAGTTTACTCAAATATGATAATAAGATGCAATACTTTTACTTATCACAAATTCTACAATTTGAATATGATCAATAAACTGTTTGTTTTCATTTAGGTGCCTCATATCATATTTGCTAATAAACAATCATTCAGTCTAAAAAGCATAGTAATTCATATGAAAAATACACAAATTATAAACATAAGTTAGTTACTATTACTTTAAAAATTTCTAAGTTAGTTAGCATTAAATGATAAATACATAATGTAACATACCTGTAAGCAGGAACAAGAATATTTTGTATAATTCCAAAATCTTTATTATGTCGTAGCATAGATGAATATGCTGATCTTGGAATTTGTTCCAGCTTTTATACAGATAGATGGGCATATGGTGTTAGCCAAACATCATTATGACATGATTAACATTTCCTTTGATTTATTTGCTTAAACATAATTGAGCCGTCCTGCTTAACACTTATTCAGGAAGTTTGCGGACCTTACGGCTAGAAGTTGACGATGTCTCAATTGAGAACATATCATGCCGCTATTAGTATGTTTGTACACTGGACAAAGAGGTGTTAAAATAATCAAGAGCTAATATATTTGTTTGCATACTATAGACAAAAAGGTGTTACTTTTTATGGAGTAAGGAAATGGCTTACTGTGAGATTATTCTCAAACAAATTGACAAAATTGACATTATCAAATAAATCTTATTACAAATTATTGATACAAGTTTGAAAAATTGGAAATAATTTACATCATTGAATTATTAATTAAAATACATGTTTGATAATAGACACGAATGAATTGCTGAAACACATAAAATAATGCATAGTTTTACACTGCATTTCACAAAACTTTACAGCAAAATATGGGGCATTATATATATAACCTTAGTATTTTACATTATTCTACCAACTTTGTTGTGTTTTTTACTCTTTTTTACTTTTTTCGTAGTCGCAACTATGGTGGCTGATTTATGTCATGCCGTCCTTTCCCTTTTTCGCCACACCAAAGCGAAAATGCAAAAAATAAGGAAAGTACGACAAAGTCAAGTTTGTTGTTTCTTAACATAGTCGCATTTTCGCATTGTTGTTGCAGAAAATGCGACAATATATAATGTACTATGTGCTGAGAGTATCAAATAAACTGTAGAACAATGCGAAAATGCAACAATGTAAAGGTACGACAAATTTTTATACTTTCGCTTTTTTGCATTATCGCTTTGTTGGGGCGAAAAAGCGAAAGTACGACATGGCATTTATCAACCACCATAGCTTTGCGTAAGTACAAAGCATCGTGATACTTATCGTGGTATAACTGCAACTATCGTGATAATATCGCGATACGTTTTTAGCGGCGATCCCAACTCAATTATCCATATAGGGAATATAAATGACATTTATGAATATATGATTACAAAGTCAAATAATTAATGATTTTGATTAAATCATTAGACTGTGCCAACATCGCAATAATACCAGAGCGGAGTTAGTTTTTAAAATTACTTTTCTAAATGCCATCTTCGATCTATTAATAATGTCCGATGTAATCTTAGTTTATCCAAATACCTAAATACACGTATATTTAGGTATTTGATTTATCACCACACCCCGGGTACTGTTTTATCAAAGCACTAACGAAAACTTAAAATTACCTCCACCTTTAAATTATTTGTAATTCTTTTTACAACTACACATTGTGGTAAATGGATCTGCAATATTAACAATGATTCAGTTAATGAACTGCTACAAAATTACACCAGTCCAAAATTTGTAGTTGTAATTAAATGCAGTCTAGATAGACTTTAAATATTATCGTAAGTTAAATATTTCCTAAGTTAAGTGCATTGATACAACCATACCCAGGACAGTATTGGGATAAAATCACTTGAAGAACGCATTCATGAATAAAAAATTATTAGTGATTCACCAAATAAAACAATGCACCATTATAACAGCCTCAATTTATTCATTTACTCACCATCGTACTAATGTCCTGTTCACGAAATCTCCACAACAAATAATATGACTTTATTATTTGTTTCTATATCTCAGCACAGGTGCTCAATGTTTCCTTAACTGTTCTAATATTCTCTCAACGGTCTATGTATACATGTGTAACCGGGTGTGGGGGTAGAGATATAACACCAACTCAATTCGTCGTAATTCAATATATATAATTAATATATATATATATATACAAGAGCCTAAAATAAGAGCAACATGAATTAGTTACAAGAAACAGAATACTCTTCATTGATGATACATGTATACCAGATCGCGAAATCTAAATAAATTAAAGTTATCATAAATACATATAATTCATCGCGATTTAATTCATAATTCAAGCGAAATACAAGTAAGTAATTCAAATAATTTAAATAAGAACTTACCAGGACCAGTAGAAAATATTACTCTAATCACTTGTGAAAGTGAATAAATATATTAAGAATCAAGAATCTACAAGTATAGTGGAATAATTTATGACAAGACTGTAAAGTATGTCTGACTCATTCAAGAGTATTGAAAGGAGTGCCTGACTAAAGAATTGCAGTGCGTTGTCGCTTAAATTAGAAAATGGGATTCAAGTATTCATTATTGAATACTATTTAAAAAGCTATGACAGGTCTATAAAACATTGCCGTACCAATTTCCGCCCATCCCCAACTTTTTTAACCATCCGATATTGGAAACCCGATAGCCGTTTACATATTTACATAAAGAAGTAAGAAGGCTATAATTAAATAAATCGCGGTAACTTGTTTTACGTTTAACACACAAAATTTGTTACTATCACAAATGTTTATTTAATTTATCTGCCTTCTTATGAATATTTTTTCATTAATTTAAAATAATGAATCAATGGTCCTACATAAGTTTAATCAAAGCACTGAAAGTACAACTGTGTGGCGTACTGATGCCACTAAATCCAATATCGAATCCAGGATGTATCATAATTTTATGTCCCAGTTCTGATAAGCCCACTCTTACTTAAACATTTGTGCTGCTAAAGACACCAAGAGAACCAGCAGTTACCTGGAACTTACTTAAGTAACTATGCTGAGCATCAATGAAGGGATATTTACAAATACCATTTTTAACGACTTGGAGAATTCGACCAGTGTCAAGATAAGTGACTGTTTATTCTCCGTATGACCACGCATGTTAATTAAATGTATATGACACTCTATATTAACGTATGTAAACATGGCGTCGCTCACACATATCGATCGGCCGATTAATGCTTTAAAAACAAGTTTTACATTTTATAAAACCTTAAAGTATTAGCTTTTAAAACAAGCTTTAATGAACAAAATCGATCGAATATTAAATTAATAATTGATGATTTTCGACCGTTGATTGAATTTTTATTTGGTATAAAACGGGATATTTTTAACTTACTTTTACGCGGAACGGATTCTTACTCGTCGCCGTGGATTTAATAATTAGGGTATCGTGTTGAATGTTGTCTAAAAGAGAGACATATATCTCTGCTTCATTACAAGCTTTAAATATTCAAAATCGGATAATAGATACGAAAATTATGAGGTCTTATATAAAGCAGGGTAGAAATTGACTAGTGCGTTTAACGCTTACCGCGGTAACATTGTTAATCGGCCGATCGATATGTACGTAGAACTATTTCAGTTCCCCCCACCAGCTATATATAGCATCAATGTTTGTATACAACATAATTAGGTAGGTTTGTATGGCGTACGGTTAGGGTCAAAACTCGTATTTAGTAGGTACCTACTTAATATATAGTAGGTACCTACTAAATGATTAGTAGGTACCTACTAAATATTTAGTAGGAACCTACTATATATTTAGTAGGAACCTCTCAGATTTAGTAGGTACCTACTAAATATTTAGTAGGTACCTACTAAATAACTAATATTGACCCTTTTGTACGCGAAAGTATGAATTCTAGTTCTGAGGTTCCACCTAAATCGAATTAGTAGGTTCCTACTAAATCGAATAGAGGTTCCACCTAATTCGAATTAGTAGGTACCTACTAAATCGAGGGTCAAAACTCGTATATAGTAGGTTCCTACTAAATCGGATAGAGGTTCCACCTAATTCGAATTAGTAGGTACCTACTAAGTCGGATATGGGCGTACGAAGAGGGTCAAAACTCGCATTTGGTATGTATCGATATCGTTATCTCTGTCCAATCACACACATCCTAACAGCCAATCAGAACGACCGATATTTGTCAAATAGCGTCTGCTAGATACGGAGACTTTCTTATCATACTTTCTTATATAATTTATAGTATGTATTATATATTGTTTTATTTTACCCGTGCATGTTAATTAACATGCCTGATTTTACCAAAGATCTAAAACACACGCGTTTAGATCTTTGATTATACAATCAGGAGCTATTCAATTATAATGTATACATGGCCCCTGAATGTATTCTTAAACCATCAAAAACTTATTGGGGGCTAACTAGATCCATTGCCACCTATCATACTGATCAGTATATTGGACAGAAAATATGTCATATTGTTTAAATATGTATATTGCCCCTCAGGCATGTCTAATCCAGTAATTAACGGGATGGTGTGATTAATGCAATTTATATATTTAAGTGTGTTATGGTCAGTCAGAGATTATATAGTTTTGTCAATCGTTATCACCATTAATTTATTAGTAATAAGTTATACTAGTAAAGATCACATAAAAAAGGTAGGGAGAGACAAATTATTTGTTGCTGTTTTTTTTTTAAAAAATCATCTCGTTGATCAATAAACGCAAAGATCTAAGATCTTTGATGAACGTATTCAGGATTTCTATAGTAGTTTACTGAAATATATATTTTAAGTATGCAACTATTTATTAGGAAGTACATATTGTTTATTACATTAATTGCAGTGGCGAGAGAGTGGTTCTTATTATGTCTGAATGATCTTAGTACCTCCCGATTACTTTCATTCTACTAAATACGAGTTTTGACCCTAACCGTACGCCATACTACTAATTATTTAGTAGGTACCTACTTATTATTTAGTAGGTACCTACTATATATTTAGTAGGTACCTACTAAATACTAGTTTTGACCCTAACCGTACGCCATAGATTTAGTAGGAACCTACTAATTCGATTTAGGTGGAACCTCAGAACTAGAATTCATACTTTCGCGTACAAAAGGGTCAATATTAGTCATTTAGTAGGTACCTACTAAATAATTAGTAGGTACCTTCTAAATAATTAGTAGGTACCTACTAAATCGGAGAGGTTCCTACTAAATATTTAGTAGGTTCCTACTAATGATTTAGTAGGTACCTACTATATATTTAGTAGGTACCTACTATATACGAGTTTTGACCCTAACCGTACGCCATAGTAATCGTCTGCAATGTGAAGCGGCGGAGTGATTTACATACGTTACAGTATACGATTAAAAACCGTGGGAACTAGTTTAGATTCCCGCCACCAGTGAGAACATTCTTTGGTAGTAAAAATATAGTCCGTTGCGGAATGATTTGCTATAAATATCCTCTAAAAATAAAAGTCTGATATAATTGTTGGTCTTAATATAAGTAAATGTTGGTGATGTAAACAAATCAGGTCCAATGATACGTGTAACCTGTGTTGCATGCTTGTAATATTGTTCAAATCATAGAACTATTTATTTGCCGAGGCCTAAGTGGTAATATCATTGTGTGGCGTTTACGCCACACAAAAACTGCAACTCTTCGTCTTTATAACGGCCTTTACTTTCTATTGAAAACCCGATAAAAATGCCAATTTTTGTATTTTTGTTCCGTTTTGTTTTAAATTTACACTATTTTGTTAAAATGTGACAATAAATGTTACTATGACATTGTCTTGGTAATTTCTTTTTCTTTTAAGATATATAAAAATAATTAAGCTTAATAGCTATCTTTGCGGTCCTAGTTAACTTTTAGTCAACTGACATTTCAATTTAAATAAGAATTTATCGTCTCGGAAGTACTCGGTATTTTACGTAGACTGCCGAAGATTCTAATATAACGACCCTGTTAATTACTTTACGACATCCCCCGCTGTGAATAACTTGTATACATCGCTGTAGGGGTTTTATTGCTGATCATAAATTAATGATCATTTATGAAGTCGTTATTTTCTGAACTTTGGTGTAAGTTCGGTGAGATTGATGCTGCCTTTTTAATATCTCATAAATAGGTGAGTGGGGTATAAAAAAATATATATTTATGCCAAATAACTTTTTTGGGAGTCCGGTTCGTTTCGTAATGTTTGTTTATTGTGTGTTTATGTGTTTTTGCAATATTTACATGTTCAGTAAATTTTATTTTTAGCGTTTTCATTGATTTTCTCAGCATTTTAGCCAAAATAAAAACAAAATTTGCGAAAAAGATACCTCAATGACATATATTTTTTATTGCATAATTTTGAAGATTTATATCAGTAGACAAATAGTGAAAAAAGTTAAATACCGGCTTAAGAAAATGTATAACTTCCTCTTTCTTAATCTCACTGTAAACACGCACGTTAATTTGATCAAACTTCATGGTGTAAATTATTGCCATTTAGGTGTGCTGGTATTTTGGAGACATAGAAACGAAGTATACATGTACATGTAACGAGACATTCATCATTCTACTAGGAGTTTTGCAAACACCAGTGTACTGTTTTACTAACATTGCGTAAATGTCGCGTAAGTTTACGCATATATTTGTCACTTACGCAAATCCTTAAGTGTGTTTTACTAAACGATCGCAAGTTGTTGCATACATTTACGTAAACATATTGAATATTGAACGTAGACCGGGCCACAATATTACCAATATAACGGGAACCAGAGTGAATAAATATACATAAAAGTTCGATAAGTTTTGATGATTAAACAGGTTTATATTACTATAGTTCAATTTTGAACTCTGAGCCATGACCTCTCCGAATAGTCCATTTTGGCGGGTAGACTATGATTCACTACGCTCGGAGCGCATTTTTAATGATATGATTCTTACGGATATCTCTTTACAATCAGATTACAGTTTAGTCCAGTCAGCAACGTTCAGTATTTCTAACCCAAAAGTCGGTGGTTCGAATCCCTCGTTCTGTCATTTTTTTTAATTCGTTGATTTATGTTATTTGGAGAGATTGTAAGTTAAAGATTTTGTTTATATTTTTAATTTATCCATTAAAAAGGTCTCGATTCATTATATTTATCATTATCTCTCATTTCGATCGTTGGTGTATTTCGAGCTTACTGACATCCTATATTCGGTTGATTAGCCTTCATAACGTTCTACAATATACATGTGACAAATATGGTTTGTCACATATACTAGTATTACACGGATTTTACAAGTTGTGTGCATTTAAAAAATATAATAAAAATGAAAAACTATTTTGGTGGGATTCGAACACGCCCTGATCGGAAAAAAGTTATTTTACAATGTACCAAGCGCTTTACCGTCACGACCAACCAGACACATGAACTATTTGGCCATAATGGTATTACTTATCGTACTGGTCAAACCTAAACCAACCTATATCGATTAGTGGTTAAAACCTTAAAAGTGCTGTCACGGCTCAATGCTCGAAATCGAACTATAATCACGGTCTATAACAACAACTGACGGTCGAAAATCAACAGTGCGTGACAAAAACTCCTCACTACGTTGATATTTGCTATTTACGCTTACTCCGACCTTGCGTAGAATTACGCCAATACTTACGACAAAACATGAGAAAAAATATCTTAGTAAAACGCATTTGCGCAAATATTATCGACGTACGCAATATTACGCTAGCGTAAATGCATTGATAAAACAGTACCCAGGGGTGGTATTCAATATTGATCTTTTTAGTTGGACAATAAGGATAGCCAATCATATCGGCTGTTACTGACCAAGTGTTTAATATGGTGAGATCTGAATGGTTGTAATTATCCTTAAGTCAAGTAAGATCAATATTGAATACCACCCAGGGTACTGTTTTATCAAAGCACTTCATAATGAAATTCTTAAACTTACGTTCAAATTCAAATTCTATATGATTCTTTAACATATGTAATATGGTTGTTCAATATGAATTATGCTTCAACGGTTAACAAACTCCTACAAAACATACCTGTGTTGATAACACAGTACCAAGGTCCCATGATAAAAAACTTTTCTCATGTTAAGCTCTATGTCATGCTCCAACTTCAAGTGTGTCTAACAGCAAAACGTCTCATGTATGACTGAAGCTGTTTTATTTGTTGGATACAAGTAGCCACACAGAAAATAGAGTAACATTTTCTAATACAGTAAAGATGGTTTAATTGATACACCGTTAAGGAGCTTATAAAATTCCATGCTCAAGTTGAGCTGAGCACGAAAAAGGCTTTATAGTAGAGATGGGACAGAAAATTCGAATATTCGGAAACCGAACAAATATTCGAATCCAAGTTCAATATTCAAATATTCGAAAAAAAATCAGTTTTGTGTCATTCTCACAAAAAAATGTCAACATCTTAATTATTCTCGTACGCTGTTAATGGCCATGTAATACGTAATATAATCGGGTCCCTTATTGTACTGTCTCTGCCCTTATCGACATTTTGTTACAACGTCTGTATTCAAGCGTCCTGATAACCCGGATTTTATAGTTATGGGGCCTGACAAACCATGGTTCATCTGTTAGCTTCTCAATATACATATAATCTACAATTAAAACTGTCACTATCCATAAGAACAATTAAAACCGTCTTTATTTTGTCTTTATTACTAGATTGAACATTCTAACATAGCACGTGAGATTTGCCTTCTTTGCGTATGTTGAGCTTACCATATTTTATTACCGCGATAAAATATAGCTGAGTTTGACGTCATACACTATGACAAATGACGTGACGGTGACGGTAACGTTCCTAGGAAAGAAAGTAGTTTGACGTCAATCTGTCTTGTTGTGCTATAAATGGCAGAGCATTGGCGATGTTAGAATCGAAATAATAAATAGGAAGCTGTGCTTTGTTGTGTTATAAATTATAGGCACTCGTTTGAATACGTACATTAAATCACTCGTGCTACGCACTCGTGATTTAATTACTACGCATCCAAACACGTGCCTATATTTTATTACGCAACAAAACATAGCTACGTATTCATTATTTCTAAATTCTAACATAGCACGTGATATTTGCCTTATTTACGTATATTGAGCTTACCATATTTTATTACCGCGATAAAATATAGCTGATTGGTGACGTCACATTTGACGTCATATGATATGACAAATGACGTCACGGTGACGGTAACGTTCCTAGAAAAGAAAGTAGTTTGATGTCAACCTGTCTTGTTGTCCTATAAATGGCAGAGCATTGGCGATGTTAGAATCGAAATAATAAATAGGAGCTGTGCTTTGTTGTGTTATAAAATATAGACACTCGTTTGAAAATGGTGCAATGTGAGATGCAATTGGGTGTTTCTGTAGACAGGTTTTGTTAGTGCAATGTTATTGGGGTCGGTGCTAGTAGCAGATGGTCTTTTACACAGGCTTCAAGACTGTGCAATGAAGTCTTATAGTGGGGTGACAATCAGCTCAAAAGTGGCTTATTTAAGGAGTAGGTGACAACTCAAGTAGAACAAGCAATGTTATATACCAAAATGTTCGCCTATGTCTGTACTATATGGAACTGCCGGCATAAATTGTCAACGCGTGGTGCGGACACGGAAATCCAAGATGGCGTCCAAGATGGCCGCCATAATTTACACATACACTTAAAATTCTATGTTCTCATGCAATTTTTTTATTTATGTATGTAGTCACAAATATTTACTTGGATATTATTCATTTGATAATGTACATCAAATGGACATACAAGACTGACCACTTTGATGTCAAGGTCACGGTCATGTCAAGGTCAAATTACGAAAAATAGCTGAACAAATTATGTTTCCTCACTTGTTTTCTTGTTTTAGCATATGTTTTATATTCAAGTTGGTATTAAAAGTGATAGAAGTGTTGGTAAGCACATATTCTCTTATTATTAGTTGAATTTTTAGTTCAAAATATTGAAACTTTGTCAAAACTGACATTATTATGTATGTACATGTTGGCCGAGATGGCATTCTTAGATTGCTGATTCCCTATTTAAAATTTTAGTATTCAACTATTGACAGTATTATTTCTAATGGTATGATTAAATGTTTGTCTAAACATTATTAACTTTGTATTGTACTCCAAATGGACTTGAAAAATGACCACTCAAGGTCAAGGTCAATGTCATTTCAAGGTCAAACTACCAAAAATACCTGAAAATTTGATATTTCGTCGCAAATTGTTATTATAAATGAATGCTGAACATTGTATTTTGTTTTAGATGTGATAGCAGGTATTCTAATTGTAAATTATTTCATTAGAAGTGATATATTTTTACTGCAAATAGAAAATCTATTTAAATTTTGTGACGGAACATAAGCGATTCTACGTAATGTACAATATTGCAGCCGTGAATGGTTTTTCCTTGATCGTTGAATCTCTATATTTGACAGTATTATTGTTAATGGTTTGACAACATTATAACATATTAGACAGTTATTATATATAATAATGCACCTATCAATATTTTGCCCCAGGGTGGGGGAGTGGCGGGCATACAGTGGACTTTAGACAGAAAACAATTCCCAACGGACAGGATTTTGACAGGCCCTTTGATTCCTGATCCCGGGAAATAGACTTTGGCTGGATTTTAGATTCTGGGATTGGGGAATTTAGACACAGCAAAAAGCAGACTTGCTGCAACCATTTAAAGATGGCAGGCCATTTAATATACCACGCATCTCCTACTGTGGGAATTTCAACAAAACGTTTGGACATGGTGAGTCACCTCTAGGGCCTAAGATGGCTGAACTATGTGATGATTAGATATCCCTTATGGCCTGATATGGCTGAATTTGTATTGGTAAGTATTGCTGCACTCGATGTGGGGGGAGTACTCCGTATGGTATGGTATTGCTTTAGTTAGGTGGGTACTCAATAGGGCTTGGGATGGCTGAAATCTGTGAGGGTGGGTACCCAATAGGGCTTGGGATGACTGGATTCTGTGATGTAGGTACATAATAGGGCTTGGGATGGCTGAAATCTGTGATAGTGTGTACCCAATAGAGCTTGGGATGGCTGAAATCTGTGAGGGTGGGTACTCAATAGGACCTGAGACCATCATCATATGGCCTAATATATGATGGCGGGTACCCAATAGGGCATGGGATGGGTGAAACCTGTGAGGATGGGTTTTCAATGGGCTTGTGATGGCTGAGATCTGTGATGGTGGGTACCCATTAGAGCTTGGGATGGCTGAAATATGTAAGGGTGGGTACTCAATAGGGCATGTGATGGCTTAATCTGTGATGGTGGGTACAAAATAGGGCTTGGGTTGGGTGAAATATGTGATGGTGGGTACACAATATGGCATGGGATGGCTGAAATCTGTAAGGATGGGTACTCAATGGGCTTGGGATGGCTGAAATATCTGATGGTGGGTACACATAGGGCTTGGGATGGCTGAAATATCTGATGGTGGGTACACATAGGGCTTGGGATGGCTGAAATATCTGATGGTGGGTACACATAGGGCTTGGGATGGCCGAAATCTGTGATGATGGGTACCCAATAGAGCTTGGGATGGCTGAAATCTGTGATGATGGGTACCCAATAGAGCTTGGGATGGCTGAAATCTGTGATGGTGGGTACACATAGGGCTTGGGATGGCCAAAATCTGTGATGATGGGTACCCAATAGAGCTTGGGATGGCTGAAATCTGTGACGGTGGGTACTCAATAGGGCCTTTGAAGGCTTAATCTGTGATGGTTGGTACCCAATAGGGCCTGGGATGGCTAATATCTGTGATGGTGGGTACACATAGGGCTTGGGATGCCCAAAATCTGTGATGATGGGTACCCAATAGAGCTTGGGATGGCTGAAATCTGTGAGGGTGGGTACTCAATAGGGCATTTGATAGCTTAATCTGTGATGGTTGATACCCAATAGGGCCTGGGATGGCTAATATCTGTGATGGTGGGTACATTATAGGGCATGAGATGGCTGAATTATGTGAGGATGGGTACTCAATGGGCTTGGGATGGCTGAAATATGTGATTACAGGTACTCAATAGAGCTTTGATGGCTGTACTCAGAGGTGGTTGGTACTCAATAGGGCTTGGGATGGCTGAAATATGTGATGATGGGTACTCAGTAGGGCATTGGATGGCTGAAATCTGTGAGGGAGAGTACTCAATTATGAGGGCCTTGGATGACTGTATTCAGAGGTGCTGGGTACACAATAGGGCCTGTGATGGCTGAAATCTGTGAGGGAGAGTACTCAATAGGGCCCTGGATGACTGCTCAGAGATGGTGGGTACTCAATAGGGACTGGGATGGCTGAAATCTGTAATGGTGCATACTCAATAGGGCCTGTGATAGCTGGAATTCATGTGGGTGGGTACTCAAATGGGCCTTGGATGACTACTCAGAGGTGGTGGATACCCAATAGGTCTGGGATGACTTTACTCAGAGGTAGTGGGTACCAAATGGGGCCTGGGATCGGCTATTCTCTGTTGTGATGGGTATCCAATAGGGCCTGGGATGGCTGTGCTCAGAGGTTGTGGGTACCAAATGAGGCATTGGTTGGCTGTTTTCTGTGGTATAGGGTAGTCAATAGGGCCTGTGGTGGCTGTACTCAATGTGGTTGATACCAAATGGAACCTGTGATGGCTGTTGTCTGTGGTTGTGGGTTTCCAATAGGGCCTATGACGGCTGTATTGAGTGGTGGCGAGTACTCCATAAGACCTGGTATGACTGTAATTGGTGGTGATGGGTTCCCAAATGGGCCTGGGATGGTTGAACTTTTGGAGGTGAGAACATAAATTGGCCTGGGATGGCTGTTCTATAGGCAGTGTTAAATACCAAATAGGGCATTGAATGGCTGGTCCAGTAGATGGGAGTATCCTCAGGCATAGTATGGCTATACACAGTGGTTGTGAGTAGGGCATAGGGCCTATGGTGGCTGTAATTGGTGGTGGTAATTACCACATGGGATCTAGTATGGCTGTATTTAGTGGTTGCAACTAACCCATAGGGATTAGTATGGCCATAATTAGTGGTGGTGAAATACCCAGTAGGGCCTAGGATGGATGCATTGTACCTGGTATGGCTGTACTCAGTTGGTCCAAGTACCCCTTAGAACAAAGTATGGCTGTATTCGTCGGTGGTAAGTACCACATAGGGTCAGGTGTGACTGTACTCAATGTTTATTGGTGGTGTTGATTGGGCCTTGGATGTTTGTACCCTTTTGTTGTGACTTGGGTGTAGCCCATAGTACCTGGTATGGCTGTAATTCATTGGTTAAGAACTTAAGAGCACCCCTATCGGGCATGGAAAGTTGTAATTATTTTGGATGAGTACCCCTTTGGGCCTTATACGACTGTGATTTGTACTAATGAGTAACCCATAGGGCCTTTACAGCTGTGCTCAGTGATTGTGAGTACCATATTGAGACTGATATAGTGGTGATTAACCAATACGGCCTTGGTTGGCTCTACTCTGTGGTTGTAAGTACCCCATTTGGCCTCAGGTATAGCATTGAGAACTCGATAGGAATGGTTGTTATGGGCAGTTGTAAGAACATGACATGTACTCCATTGGTTACAGAATGTACTTGTTGGTGGTTAGAACCCATTCTGGCCTGGTATGTGTTGGTGATGATTTTGTTTGACTGTACTTTGTATATAGTACCCTTAGGACTTAGTATGACTTTAACACGTAGTAGTGAGTACCCATTATGGCATGGGATGGTTGTACTTGACAGTGTTATGTACCCCATATGGTCTGGGATGCCACATATAGGAGTTCAGTGTAAATTATTATTTTTAATGAAAGAACTCTGATCACATCAATGATCTACAACAAAATATAATGTTCACCAAATTTCATAATAAGAAAAAATGCAATGAAAGATCAAATTTTCAGCTATTTTTCGTAATTTGACCTTGAAATGACCGTGACCTTGACATCAAAGTGGTCAGTCTTGTATGTCCATTTGATGTACATTATCAAATGAATAATATCCAAGTAAATATTTGTGACTACATACATATATAAAAAAACTGCATGAGAACATAGAATTTTAAGTGTATGTGTAAATTATGGCGGCCATCTTGGACGCCATCTTGGATTTCCGTGTCCGCACCACGCGTTGACAATTTATGCCGGCAGTTCCATATAGTACAGACATAGGCGAACATTTTGGTATATAACATTGCTTGTTCTACTTGAGTTGTCACCTCACCCCAAAAAATCACCAATTGTCACCCCACTATTAGTATCGGTCTTTGCTTTTCAAGTCATTCAAATTATATCTTCACTTAATATGTAATAATTCCAGCTTTAAGGCTGACTTTGTACTGCTTAATTGTGGTGTGTGTCGTTTTTATTTTTCTGTGGTCGGTTAGTTTAGTTGAGTGCTGCCTTCCTTGTCCGATCTTCTATTAGTTTCTTGTCATGTTAAATAGTGATGTTCTGTATTTTAAAAAAAACGGGTTAGTGAGATCTGGTAAACTACTTTTATTGCGCAGGTATGCGCATATAATGTAATTGGGAGTTTTGGGAATTCGGATTTGGCAGTCTGCCAATTCGGACAGGCTGAGAAATTGGTATTATAACTATGGCCTTGGGGCTCCGCCCAATGCCAACAAGGTTGGATAAAATCTAAGATTTTTTTCTCCCTTAAAACATCACTTCGTATAATAAACTCGTGAAAGTTGTTGTTCACTGATTTATTTGTATAAGGCATCGTATTAAAGTATAAATTATTAATGTGAGAACGGCTTCAGCTATGAGAAGGTATATGTAATACATTTGTGTAAAATTGTCCATAAGATAGCCATAAAATAAGGGAAGAACAATGTTGAAAGCCGAACTACCGATAATATACACAGAAGAAATAGTTCCTGTAACTGTCAGTATGCTTTCCGCCGTCCATGTATACACAGACGGAAATATCACTGACATACTGAGACCAGCCACTGCTGTGCTTGCCCATATCAGTTCCGTTACTGAATACTTAGCAGCAACTAGGAAAGTAACAAAGGAAAGTATTAGTGAAAGTAGATACGTAAGAATCATGGTTTCAGATTTTAAGAATTTTGTTACTAAGATACCCAGCAGACGACCTGTTGCAAACATTCCCCAGAATAGTGACGTCATGTGTAAACCGACAGACGTTGACCAATCTAAATAGTCAGTCAGGAAAGTCGTTAGTAAGGTTGAAAATCTTGACTCAAGACAAGCATAGTTACTTATGAGAAACATCAATAATGTGACAAACATTATTCTCTTGCAAAGAGACAAGACTGGTAAACCATGAACATGTTCGTTTTCGGCCGAAGCCTCGTTCTCAGCTGCAGTCTCGTTTTTGTGTTCGAATGGTGTACTGACTTGAGAATTATAGTGCGGCGGGAGGCAGTACATTATCAGAAAAGGCAGTGCTGATGTAATACTAATGACTCCTGTAATCAGGAACGCATATTGGACATGAGTCTCGCCATAAACATCTACACAGTCCATAGAATGGTTGGCGGCTGGCGTGGTTGTGTTGATAGTCGAGTTTTGAAAAACACAGGTCTTCGTAGCAACAAATGGTTCTGCAATCAGTGGCCCAATAAACGCACCAACACTGAAACCGAAATGGACAGCGTGCATGAATGGTCCCGATGCACCGCCCCAAATAGATGCAACATGCGCGTTTCCACCTGAAATGAGAATGTAGTAGTCAGTGTATTATGTATTGTCTGTCCCTTTTTAAGTTTTTAGGGTACTGTTTGGGTTCTACAGTATATTAGAGAACCGGAATTAGACAGCGTTCAACATGAACACCATATTGATATCAAGTAATTGTGTACTGCCAATGAGCGTCAATTTCTACTTTATAATTGTTTGTCATTTGTGAGCAAATTGCCATGTCACAACTTATTCTGTTTTCAGACACATTTAGTTTTATTTCACAAATAAAATGCATGGCTGCCTGAATAGTTGTATACCATATTATTATTACTGTTGCATTACGATTGCCATGTCATTCTACCCGGACAAGTGGATGGAAGGTGTTATAATTCCATTACACAAAAAGGTGATTTAATCGCCGTCAACATTTATAGAGGTATAACTTTAGTGAGTTGTCTGTCAAAATTATTTAATACCATATTGAACATAAGAATTGTCTCTTTTTGCGAATCTACCCGGACAAGTGGATGGAAGGTGTTATAATTCCATTGCACAAAAATGTGATTTAATCGACGTCAACATTTATAGAGGTATAACTTTAGTGAGTTGTCTGTCAAAATTATTTACTACCATATTGAACATAAGAACCGTTGATGCATTGTTTATATTATCAAATATGGTACACAAATATTTGTCTGAAAACAAGAGATTATATTGTGTTTTTGTTGATCTTCGCAAATGTTTTGATACTATTTATAGAAATGCATTATGGGTGAAACTACAAAAAATGTATATAAAACTGGTATACAAGGTAAATTGTTCAGAATTATAAAGTAAAATCATATGCCCGTAACTGTGCTAGCTATTCGTTTTTTCTCTCGAATATTCCGTAGGTTTAAGACAAGGTGAGTGTTGTTAAAATAAAAAAAATCACCAAAAATGTCTTGAAGGTAGGTTTTTGCATGACCTGGCCCATATTTATATTCACCAAGAGCCACCCTGTATACCCGGACAAGACGTGTTACCCTGTCTTCTATCGTACTGTGTTGCGGTATAATTCACAGCTATCGAGAGGATTCTTATTTTAAGAGCATTGATGTTCCTTCGATTGTTGACAGACACGAGTAAACCCCTCGTGATTCTGCTATTCCAGCGACAAAATACGTCACTCCTTATGAGCTAGTTACATGAAATTATCGAATTTAAATCCATAGATCTTTTTATTTAAGAGGGCACATAATTATGTTTTACAATATATATTTTTTAATCGTGATGAAAGCGAAATATTAGGTGGAATCGTAGATCAGCGCACTAAATGTCTATGTTCGACGCCATTTTGAAGATAGCTTGTCTCGCATAGTTACAACGAATACCCGTTACTATGGGGGCGTGGCTACGATGTGTCTGCAGAAAGGTCAATTAAAAGTTGACTTACAGCAATCCATTGCGCCACCGAACATGTTGTTGACGAAGGACACGGCCAACATTGCAGGGAAACTGTCACACCACGGATACACGATAAAACAGATTCCATTTAGAGCAGACACACTTGTAAGTACCAACATACGATTCAATCTGAAAAATATGTTAAGGTAACTTGGGTAGCTGAAATTGACCACATCAGTGTATAACCATATCAGGAAATATCAAGTCGGCATCAGGTTTTTTAATAAAAACCATTATGCTACATTGAAAGTATACATATATGTAAAGGATATTCATATCAAAAACATATTTACATTATAAGTACATTTTACAGGATTTTGACACAAAAAATGACAATTTTCAATTGTAAATAAAACACCTTTCATAATTTTTTTTTTCATTTTTTTGATATGAATATCCTTTACATAATATTATATGTATACTTTCAATTTAGCATAATGGTTTTTATTAAAAAAACCTGATGGCGACTTGAAAAAATAAATTATTTTCTGATATGGTTATACACTGATGGGTTCAATTTCAGCTACCCAATTTACCTTAAACGCACATGTACTTTGTTTAATGTTTCACAACTACATTTTTTATTTGGTTTAATTGTACCAAGTAAAGAGCGGGGTTTATAAATATTTTCAAACATGTTTCCCAATCTTTAGCATTTGTACTTAATACACAAGTACAATGTAATTAATCACAATTGGACATTTATATTTAATGCATACCTATCAAATATAACTCCGGCGAATAGAGCACCAAACATATATCCAATTGCAGTTGTTGTGAATATCCACGAGGCTGTCTCCAATGTTTCATTGATTATAAGACGCAAGTCAGGAAAGACTCCACCCACCACGGAATTAAGGAAGCCCTAAAATAACAACATTGTACGTACAAATGTCGCAAATACTATTCCACATTTTATATTTCAATATTAAAGAAATTATGCAAAATTAATCAAATATCTAAAAAAAATGTATTTTTAGATCTTTGAATAAATGTAGAATATTAAAAGCATGATTACGAGTTCGGATGCGTAGTAATTACAGCACGACTTCGTTACACTGTTGATTTAATGTCTGCATCAGAACAAGAGCCAGTCACCGTTCTTCATTATAAAACACCGGTACATTTTTCTTATACCGATTCGAACAATATTAGATGCATTTGACCATAGAAAAAGACACGACAGTCGTTGCACTACTTTTTTCCTCAATGTTAAAAATGATTTTTATACAACACTCTCGTCAGTACGGACCCGCAACCTCCACCAAAATGATTTGGTAGGTCTTCATCCCGTAGCAGAAGTGCATGGAAGTCCGTCACCCCTCATCTAAACATCCCTATCACCTCTTCAAACCCCGATTTCGCCTCCTCCCTTCCTTTGAAAAATCCTAGTTACGGCCATGATCTGAAAATAAATCACCACGCAGTAACGACAGTCTCGGTCGTAAATAATAATCGTAAATAAACAATCGGTAGACAAATAAAATGCACTTACCAAAGTGATAAACATCCAAATTACAGCGCAAGTATGCAAACAACGTATGCGATATGCATAAGTGTATCTAACTTTTTGTAGAAACGTCTTTAGCTGTCCGTTGTTAGAACAACTCGTGTTGCCACTGTAAGTAATAGGTTGATTGTTTGAGCTTGTGTCGCGAGTTCCAGCTTCATCAACATGTCCTCTCTGATAACCCGCGTTGTCCATGTTATACCGATATTTTGTCAATCATCTAATAAATGATCAAAACTCGTTAATGTTTTGTGAAAACACTGTCGTAGAATATAACGTAAATTGTCCTGCATATATGTTTTGTTTTCTGACGATGGATACAGTCGTTAACCTGTCAAAAGTTGGGGTTTAGTGAATTTACATTATTGCGAAACACTTTACTGAACATATTTAATTAACGGTCGTAATTAGATATAACTTGACTTTAACTGTCCATTGCAACATACATCACAGCGTTACTTGATGTCATAAAACTACAAGGTTTGAAATACATGCAAGTTTTTATTTTGGAAGTCACGAACAAAACAATGACATAGGGAATGAAACCTCTAAGATGATCGTCAAGACCCTGTCACAACTCACACAGTCAGTCACTTAGTAAGTCAGTCACTTAGTCAGTTTAGCCGACGTTACACGATCAATTTTTCTAGGTCGATGTGCGAGAAAGTTCAGCGAAACATTTTTATCTTTGTTATTTTTAAAAGCAGTAGACGAATTACGTAGATTTTTGTATTAATATCAAATACATCCAAAAAAATGTTTGTGTGATTACTAAATGGGTCTGTATATATAATAAATAAAAAAAAAAAATTACAGTCGCGTAGCGGGAGGGGGCGTGATCCAGACCCCAAGTGTCTGTGATACTAACTTCCCCCACCACAAAGGTAAGTATCTCTAGCATTACACAATATATAGTGCTGACAAAGTTTGTTCCCTTGATTTCTAAGGGATGCCACTATCATGACAAGAGTTCTACCACTTGACGGAAATAGAGAAGTAACTTGTACCAAGACATTTATCAATGAGAAAAAAAACTCTTTACAAATATCCTTGATTTCTTATCACTATGTAGAGTAATATCCATTGATTTAAATGGAAAGTTTACAAGTTTATATCCTGGGTGTAAGATTGATTACAATCATGGTTGTGATTAAAGCAGGCAGAGTTCCTTCTTATGTTTTCAAAGGGAAATTACTCTGTCAGACTTGAACAAACATGGAGGAGTGGATTCCCTTGATTAAAACATTTTTTAGCAATACACGGTGTCTTCCTTGATTTGAACAGAGACTATAGATCTATAGTCTCTGATTTGAAATGGGAGTAAGTATGGCACTGCAGAGTTTTCGTCTATATATTTAAAAAAGATTTAACTATTTCGAATTTTTAATAAGCCGGACAAAATTATTTCTCTTGATTGTTAAGAAAAGCTGCTCTTGTAAAACAGTGTTAACTTCTTTGGTTTGAAAGGATGTTACTCTTGATATCAAAATTTCATTCCTTTGATTTCAAGGGGCATCCGCGTATCACAACGTATCCCCTTCGTTCTTTTAAATAAAATACCGCACTGAGTTAGTACTTTCCCTGGTTTCAATGGGTGTAACTATTACTGCTGACGTTAATATATTAAAGACATACCAAGTTCATTTAAATGATTTCAAAGGAATGTTACACTTGCTCTTCACATTTCTTACTATGAGGAATTTCAATAAAACAGTAAAATTGCGATATTAACTAATTGTTTCCTAATTGTAAAAAAGGTGTATTACAAAATAAATGTATATTTTTTTACAGTTTTCAAGCCTTATGTAATGAGTTACTATTATTACTAAGAAAACATTTTAAAGTTACATGTATTCTTCAATTTGCAGGAAATATGCACATTACATAATTCCATCAAAATATTTAAGTTTTCTACTAAGTTGCTTCGTGAGTACCAACCCAGAGCTTTATATAACATTGGGTAATTTGCAACCACTAGCTGTTTACCACACTTTTTAAGTCTTGAACTTTGGAAGAATTTATTCACAGTGCAACTGGAATATTTTAGATGCCATTCCGTTGTATGCATAAGACTTGTACAATCAATCTTAATTTACCGACACTGCATGTTGTCAGCATTGTAAAACAATAATTGAGATAATCCAACATTCTCAGAATCGTCACCATATTTATAGAACTAACACAAGAATAAGTCACATGTAAAATGGTGGATATAATAAATAAATAGTCGATTTCAAAGGGATGTAACTCCTGTACTTCAGAGCTATGTCCCTAGATTTCAAAGGGAAACAACCTTTGCACTGCTAACTTCCTCCATCACAAAGGTAAGTAACTCTAGCATTACACAATAGATAATGCTGACACAAAGTTTGTTCCCTCGATTTCTAAGGGAAACCACTATCATGACAAGAGTTCTACCACTTGACGGAACATGGGAAGTAACTTGTACCAAGACATGTATTATTTCTCTTTCAATGAGAAGCTATCATGTGACATCAATACAAATATATTCGTTAATTATCTTTCAACGTCCCGTTCCGCTCACAGGGTATTGACACATATTATTTCATGCGTGTGCGACCGCCTTATATCTCATATACGAATATTCGTATATGAGATATAAGACGGTCGCACACTCTTAAAATAATATGCGTCAATACCCTGTGGTTCAGCTCCCACACGTGTTCACAGATGTTTCGTTTCTACACAGTCATCATCAAAAGCAATGTTATCTACACAATTTACGTCATTTTGTTTGAACTGTACATTATCATTTAACTGAATGTGTCCATTGTGCGTTGACGATATGTCTGTAGCAATCTGCAGAGTTGAGAATGACGTCCGGCGGGAACCGGAAGTGACGGTTAAGGAATGATTGCGATCGTTTGGTCGTCTGCGCAATGAGTAACGTCTAGTCACATTCTTAAAGCTAATTTTGAGTTGTGTCTGTATCTGTAACAGAATAGAAAGACGTTGTAATTAAGGCAGGAACCTGAATGACTAGAACACTTGTGTGTCATTATTGGTTTAAAACATTGTTTTGAGCTTGTCTTTTATTTCGCGATATTCAGAATATTTATGACATGTTGGTCATAAGTCAGAGCTTGCCGGTCCTTTGCTCTAACATTTACATACAGAGGTTAACCTTTACAACACACGATGTTTCATGTATACACCGATATTCTCTGGTATATGTGTTGGGAGGAGCAAGTTTATACTACATGTAATTTATTTCAGGTCGATTGTGAACCATGTTTCTCGACACCTCATTCCTGATGTTATCCATCGCCACGAGGGTATAAGAGAAACAAAGCCAGTTTCCCATTTATTCTGGGCGTCTACCAAGGGAATTAATAGTACCATTTTTTATTTCGTCATTGGTATGACGCGGCAGTGGATCGAACCGGAACCTCCCACAATCAAGCAGACACTATAACATCGAGAAGCTGCATTTGTGTAGTGTAATTCCTTGTAACAACCTTCCCGTAGACCACTTCTTTTCGGATTCTTTTCTCATGCCCAGCACATATGGTTTGGACGTTCCCAAGTGACATTGAAGGGAGTTCTTGTTTTCTTTCTTTATTGATCGTAAGTTTCGCACACTACAACCACGTTTGCGACTTATGGGGGCGTTTTTATACGTGCCTTCTGTTGGTCAAATTGGTATCGCTGGTCATCTGTTTTATGGAACAGCGCAAGTGCGTGGTCATGCGTTTTTTTGCTGCCAAACTGGCCTGTGACTTCCAACTTCGAGGGAAATTAGTCGTCTGATTCCAGTCATTAAAGTACACGCTCGGGTGTACATGTAGCAACTCGTGTTCAAGTATGTCGATTAACCGAATTAACAACACTACAATAATTAATATTTATCTTCCAAGTCGATCAAAGCAGACTGCAGAATAATAAACCAAATCTAGCCTGCAGACAACTGGCATTTTACACAGAATTATGTGCTACGTACTTAACATATTCACGTAGAAACCAAATAAAAGGGTTGAAATGTGTATGTATTGTCGTAAAATAAACATTATATTAATAACTTAATATCTTCTCTCCAACCCACTACAGAATAATGCCGGTCGATTGTCATAATATCTGACTGCAAGCACTTTAAGAAACACGTTTTGCGTATTGATTTGAAAACTATAAGTCTTTGATACGTATATACTGCTAACAACTTCCCCATTGCCTGGTACACTAAAACATATAATACCACTTTTGATAGTACATAGTACTTTATCCTACCAGGGGTGTAGCCAGGCTAGAATGGATGTTACGCACAAAAGCCTTGAAGTGGGTGATAGGGATAGTGAGTGTCTCATGTTCGTTGAGATTAGGGATTACATGTAAAATTGAATGATTTGTTTGGTATGATAACCGGCGCGGGTGGCTATAAATATTGTTTCGTAGTGGGGTGGATTTGGGAGGGTTGTCCCCTCCCGTAGAAGATTTTTTTCAAGTTTTGAATAAAAATGGTGAAATTTCGTGTTTAAAAAATCGAACTTCAAGATATAAAATACAACGTCCCGAGATTTTGACTTTAATGTCATTTTTTGGCTGTATTGAATTTGATTCTTTTACTTTTTAAATTGATGTTACGCACGTGCGTAAGTGCGTATGGCTGGCTACGCCCCTGCCTACAATGCGCAGTAAGTGGTTGTACTCCTTTCTAATTGTTAGAAAACACTCACCTCTTTATTGACGAAACAGAATAGGACAGATACTAACAACCCCTGTAAAAAGAATAGACAAGGTATTAAGGAACTGTCAATTGCTGTTAGAAATCAATGGATATTTCAGGGGGGGGGGGGCGGATGATGGTGTACGCCCCCTGAAATTACCAGAGGATTGTTAATTTGTATTTTGTTCTAGGTGAAGAATTATGAATACATGTACATGCATGTTTGCGCTTCGCTTGCTCAATTTACCTGGGAAGGGATGTGGGTATGTTTATATTTTCGCCCCGCCCTAAAACCAAACCATATAGCCAAATAAATACGTTATAATAAATTGATTATTGCTTACCTGAGAATTAAGAATTATTGCGCTAAATATTTCATACACGTCATAGCCGGTGTCCTTCTCACTGCCCGGTCTATATACCAGACAGAACTGGTGCAGCCCAAACAGTGGTACTAACAAGAAAGTTGCTTTCAGTGTACGCCTGAAATACAAGTTGTCAATCAGACATTGCGTCGTTTAGATTTTTAAAAAAATATAAAGTTTATTGGTCATTTATATGTGCGTCAACTTACGATGGACCAGGTGAAAATATTTTTAAACATGAACTGGTATACCAATAGTATAACAATATTAATGTTCGTGAAGTTAACAGGCTAGCGGCCTAGCGGCAGCGTGAAGTTGGCAGCCTAGCAGCCTACTGTAGCTCACAGACAATCCAAAGCCACACAAAAACGACTGCGGCACCTAGCCACACACACAAGAGTCAATACTTCAAGTTGAATATGAAATATAATCAAATGCGAAGCCAATTTTCAGAACGTTTACCCAGCCACAGTGTATGCATTTGGTAAAAATTGACCTTTTTGAAATTGTTCACATCCGCGAGTGACTCAATATAATACAGGTACCAAACGTCAAGCAAGAAAAGTTAAATAATAACTCATGCCAGAAAACTAATGTTACTGGTTGTAATATGCATGGATTTCGAGAGTTTGCACCTGCCATTAATTATGTTACATCCTTTTAAGTCATGTAGGCCCCTACTCAGTTGTCTGGATACCTCTACAAGATACAATGACATGCTCGCAGAAGTTTAAGGTGGCTCGCTGCCATTGCGCGACGTCATATATTTTTTCGATTTCTCACCCATTTATATGAAATTTTCAACGCTAAATCTGCAAAATCTCTAGTTTTTTAAGATATGTTTTTTAAAAAAAATCTATTCTCGCATTAAATTATTATTTAACGCCCCGTGCGTGTATGGAGATGTTAGCGCGTTTGAAAGTTTTGTGAAACGACCTCTGCATACGCTACTCGATTGTTTTATAAAAATATGACGTCGCGCAATGGTAGCCAGCCACCTTTAACAATGTGTAGACAAAACATTGATTTTACATTGTCTGGTACAAGTAAGTTTTTAATGCCTTGACTCTTACCTGAATCCATTTGGTTCATTTGGATGATGTATCCTTTTCTGAATCAAAAGCTTTAATATGTTCACTAGAAACAGCATATTACCCTAAAACAAGTACACGAAATATCTAGTTTAATGACGTCATGTCCCCAAAACACATACAGGATAGAGTCTAGGCACGTAAACTGTCATAATAAATGTAATATTTAACAACACCATTGCCTTTGACAGAACATACATGTACGTGCGTGTCTGAATAAGAGCTATGCCTAATTTATTTATTGCGAATAAACTGTAGTTATATGCAAGTACACTATTTTGATATTCGGTGAAATATTAAGGTAAATTTCGAACATTTTACACGTTTGTAATGTAATGTTTGTCGGTGAGATAACATTAATAAAATTATACATTTTGTAATATAATCACTTCATACGTTTGTTTTGCTGGTATTTATTCGATGCTGGCAAAGATATCTACAACAATTCTAGCTTTACGTTATTTTTACCAGTATGATTTGTGCCATAACTATAATGAACAAGTAATTAAGAATTGCAAGCAATACAGAAGTCCCCTACCGGTTTGAGGCCATTTTCAATGTTTCTGTTGCCATAGCAACCACAATTTTTGTCAAAATCAAAATATTTTTAGACATGCATAATCCCCTTATTGCCCCCTATCCACATATCAAGTTTCATAAACCTAGCTAGGAAACTGTTTTAGTTATGTCAGGTCCCAGATTGTTTGGCGGGCGGGCGGGCGGGCGGACGGACGGACGGATGGACGGCAAACCTATAGTCCCCTCCGGCCAAAAACCGGTAGGGGACTAATAATTATATTCACCTACTTACCAGCAGACAGACTATGGTTGGTCCATATATCAGGAACCAATCTATTGTCTTTTTGCTGCCCTCTAGCGGAAGAACCCAGCATGCGCTGAAACAATAACTCAAAATACTGAAATGAAATCTTAAATATCTCGGCATTTCAGTCAGCATCCTCATAATTGAAAAATATGATTGGAAGTTGAGGAAAGAAGAGCCCACGCTATAGTGAGATTTAATTTAAACTCTACAGTAATCGCAAATCACACAAATGTATATAAAAAGTTGAAGCTTTCTTGATAACAGAAAATTGCAAAAAATGTAAGGAAAATGAACCATTCACGCCCTCGATGTAACTAATATGCTAATTAGAGGTTAATACACGACAGAGCCGGACAGGGGGGATAATCCGCACGGAAAATTAATAATTATTTATTCCGGGCGGATTATCACCTCACGACCAGGCTCTGAAGTCTATTACACGCCTGGTAATCACTGGCACCACAACAATCGCGTTATGTGTACAAAATGTTCCAATGCGATTTCCGTTATAGTGCCAATCGGCAAAGATTGTTGAAAACGGTGAGTGAAATAATTTGCTTTTCTTCACTAAAGACATCTAAGCCTGAATTTTAAAAATCGGGGAATGTAGTGCTATGCAGGTATGTACAGGCTTTGTTGTAAACGCACAATTGTCAGAATAAAATCCGAGTCTGATCTTTTAGAGCTCGCACAAAATGTGCAGTCGGTGTGATGATCAGACCAAAATCTGAATTTTATGAATTTTTTACTGATTATGCATGTTATAGCTACTAGTAATTAACACATACGATAGATATTGACAATTTGATGTTTTTCTGTAAAAAACGGCATTTCAAAGGTCATGTTTGATGGCATATGTCTATTTTTTAAACCGTTGTGGTTCCAATCACTACGATGTAGTCCCAATACTGTGTTGTGATTCTCAGCAAAATATAGAGATATCTAATGTACGTGTATTGATGTTTTCATAATACTTAAACCGTATATATTTGATATTATTTTACATGTATATATACATGGGAAAGCAACATTAACCACAACGTTCAAATACTAACGGGTATTCTGTCATTTTTGTAAACATGGCCCTTAATTGTCAATTGAACATTACTTTATATATCTATCTAAAACACAACATGTATGTGAATAATCCATTGAAATTAATGGAACTTGTACTTAAATATTAGTGCTAATGTGTGTACTATTATTGTAAAATAGCACTTCAAATCCGGGTGGAGGCACACATATGCCTGGCTTGCCATATTTCAGTATCATTATATACAAATGTACATCAACACCCTGCAGATCTGTTTAAGGCGGCTCGTGACGTATTTATTTTACTGAAAGAATCGGCTTTAAGTTGAGACAACTGCAAACATAGTGAAGTAACAATACCTTGTCTTGTTACATGTTTTAATAACTTCAAATGAACACTGAACAGCTTATACAGGTACGTTGGAAAAGTTTAAATACGATCTTATATCTCTAAAGGATCGAATATACGTTATTTTCTTACGACCTTGTAACACTACATGTGTATAATTTTACACTTACGTGCACCTGAACAATTGGCAAGTGCATGAGAAACGCTGGCATAATTATTTGTTTCTTGGTCGATCCTACCATGATTATGCTTAACGCACATGGTCATACAAATTACACTAAAGTACGTATAAACGCGTGCGTAGCGCCCATGATAATGCGAAACGTATACTCAACGCTAGTCGAACTAATGTCTAACTGAAAAGCAACACCACAGAAACATATACCATCGCATTTCAGGCTGGTTGTAACTTTTGTTAAACTAACCCAAGACAAACATTTGTATTCGATGTGCACCAGCGTATAGTTTCTAAACACTAACTAGTACATTCGGCAAACATTGACCAGTGTTAATTAAACTTTGTCGTGATACTGGTCAATTACATACATAAAATTATGTGCATACTTTAGTAAGATTGTTAGATCAAGTTTGGAAGAAATTCGTAGCATTCGACATTTCCAGTACTCGAACCGTGACATATGTTTTTATTTCTTCCAGGCCGTATAATGGAGCGTATATCAAAACACTACAAAGCTTAACAGCTAACATATTACGGCATTGTAGCATTTGTTTTCACTTTTCAGTAATAGAGTAACGATAAAATTATCATGAAAAACACTCGTTACGAGATTAGCTTGGTAAATATTCGTCGTAAGTTTTTCCAGAGTATTTTAGGTTCACTTTCGAATAATTGACATGCATTTATCTAACTACATGTATCTATCTTCCTCGTTATTTACTATATTTTGCTGGGAACCACAACGCCGTATTGGGACTACAACGAAGTGATTGGAACCACAACGGTTAAAAAATAGGACATACGTCATCACAATTAACCTCACAAATCTCTACATTTAGCATAAAGCATTCAAATATCAATAATTATCGTATACTATTATAACTAGTAGCTATAATATGCATAATCAGGAAAACTTGTCATAAAATTCATATTTTGGTCTGATCAACACTCTGACTGCACATTTTGTGCGAGCTCTAAAAGACCAGAGTCTGCTTTTATTCTGAATATTGTGTTTTTACAAGAAAGCCTGGATATATCTGCATAGCACTACATTCCCCGATTTTTAAAACTCGAGTTAAGATGTCTTAAGTAAAGAAAAACACTCACCATTGTCAACAATTTGTGCTGATTGGCACTATAACGGAAGTCGCATTGGAACATTTTGTACACATAACGAAACGTGGTGGTGCCAGTGATTACCAGGCGTGTATTAATCGGTTATATGAGCACATTGATTAAAATTAATGTATGAATAATCTTCACGTGCTAATTACGTGGACTGGCCTGGAGGATACTCTATCAATTAATGTCTTTAATGAACAATTACCTGTCGTCTGCGAAACATTTCCTGAGTACAGCGTACAAACAGCCTAGCAGTACAGGAACACCTGTTACATGGAAACAAATATATGAACGTCCATACAACTGGTAAAATGTCATCAATTTTACATGTCATATGTACCAACTGACAAATGAACAGTGAGGAATTTATTTATTTTGTAAGCGCATTAATCAGAGAACGAACCATCGGAACGAACCGGATTCTAGATTTTTCCTAACTTAATTTTTCACAATCTGACATCGTCATAGATTTTTACATTACGTAATTAAGTATTTATATATATAAAGCATTTTTAATTCGCAATGATACTAACTACAGATAAGGTATCTTTTCAAATTTGTATAATGATGTTATGAGCCTAAATTTGTACAGAATGTGTTGTAACATGTGTATTTGTACGTATGTACATGGTGTATGTGTGCGCATTGGTGTGTGTGTGTGTGTGTGTGTGTGTGTGTGTGTGTGTGTGTGTGCGTGTGCGTGTGCGTGTGCGTGTGCGTGTGCGTGTGCGTGTGCGTGTGCGTGTGTGTTGTGTTTCATGTGTGTACGTGTGTGTACGTGTGTGTACACTTTAATATTTGCATTGTATATATGTTATGTATGTCCACATGGGTCTGTGACCTTCTGGAAATTCAAATAAATTATCTATCTACATTGCTTTGTATTCGTATTAAATACATATATTAGGCATTGTTTGCGAGTAACTACTAGATTTCCATGTTATACCTCGGTCACACATCACCCGGACGCCGGACAGCGGACGATGACTGTTTATCCGATGTGTACCCGATGTTTTGGCTTCGAGTGTACATTCGCCGAGCGCCAGCCCCGATGCTCCGCTATAAATCATAGACGAAGGGTGCCGGATGATCAAACGATGTCCGTCCGTCCGTCGGGCAGACATCGCTGCGTCATCGAAAAATATCTGAACAAGGGTGGCGGACGGGTATCGGCCCGTGGTCCTTCGATGTCCGTTCAGTCGTCGGGCAGACATCGACCGATCATCGAAATTGTCACCGACAAATCTCTTATGACGCCTCCATTTTATTCGACAATGCCCGAATGCCCGAGGTCAGTCTTGCCTCGAGTCTGATTTGCGAAAAGGTGGTTTTTTTTTTATTTTTGATCCCCTGCTATTTTGAGGTATATGTAAAACAATTCTGGGGTGGTATTCAATATTGATCTTACTTGACTGATTGGTTGTCCTTATCCTTAAGTCAAGTAAGATCAATATTGAATACCACCCCTGGTCCATTGTCAAGGAGCATCTAATAACATAGGCCGACTTACAAGCGAGTATATACGGTATAATTATACATACCCCACCCAATCACAGGGAATTGACGCATATTATTTTATGCGTGTGCGACCGCCTTATATCTCATATACGAATATATGAGATATAAGGCGGTCGCACACGCATAAAATAATATGCGTCAATACCCTGTGCTTCCAATAGCATAGGCCGACTTACAAGCGAGTATATAATGGTATAAGTATTCATACATACCCCATCCGTACAGACAATAACCCGACAATCGACGTGGATGAGCAAATGCATTGATGAGAAGTTGATGTAGGTAGAAACCTTCACATGACATCCAGAAGAACATACTAGCACGTGCAAACCTGTGCACCACATTGAGGACTTTGCAGAAAACCTTTCAAAAGAGAAAACACTTATATAATGCATTTATAAATGCCACCATGACAACGTATGAAGAACATATTAAACACGTTATTTCGTTTTCAAAACGGTTATAAAATCACAAGTTTTATTCTTGAAGAAGGTTGAAGGTTAGATCACGTGTATACAACAACGTATCGATGCCTTAATAATGATACTACCGGTGCCCCGTAAGAGGAGCTGCATAGAAGTAAGTCGAAACACGAAACAACGATAGTGAAAAGTCGATACTACGATAGTGATAACACGATAGTACGATAATGAAAACACATAACAACGACAGTACGATAGTGAAAAGTCGTTTTCATTATCGTACTATCGTTGTTTCGTACTATCGACTTTTCACTATCGTACTATCGCATTTTCATCATCGTACTATCGACTTTTCACTATCGTAGTATCAACCTTTAATAGCAATGAAGCGATGGCCCTAACGGGACACCGTAGACACTATTGTTAAATAAACAACTTTGCCTCCATAGCTCAATGGTTAGCGCGCTTGCCGTCTAATCTGGCGACCCGGGTTCAAATCCGGGTGGAGACACATATATATTATATGCCTGCCATATTTCAGCAGAAAGCTGACTGGCAAATAAAGGCTAAGCTCGGCATTTAGATTTATTTTCCAAGCATAAAGCAAGGGGAGTTAACCAGTAACTGCTTTCACGACTACAACTTTGGTATGTCGTGGCCTTGGATCGAACTCGAAGCGATCGCTCTACCACTAGGCTATTGAGGCGGACGGTACCAGTGTAGCTTCATTGCGTAGAGTTAGAACTAGTTACCATGGCACAATACTGTGACTGTCCGGAATGTCTCCCAAGTGATCGAAATAATGTGGTTAGGACTTTTACCTCAATTACCTCGCCCCTTACCTTAAGCCCGAGTACCCCGCCACGTCCCTACCTTATTCCAAGAGGACCCCGGCCCGACCCCCTACCTTAAACCCCGAGTACCACGCCCACCCCTACCTTAAACCCCGAGTACCTCGCCCACCCTGAGTACCCACTACATTAAGTCCCGAGTACCCAAGTCCCATCCCTACCGTTAACCCCGAGTACCCACTGCACATCCCTACCTTAAGCTCCTAGTACCACGGCCCGCCCCTACCTTAAACACCGAGTCCCCCTGCCTCACCCCCTACATTATCCCCGAGTACCCCGGCCCACCCCTACCTTAAACCCTAAGTACCCCTGCCTCATCCCTACCTTAAACCCCGAGTACCCCAGCACACCACCTACCTTAAGCCTCGAGTACCCCGGCACACCCCCTACCTTAATCTCCGAGTACCCCCGGCCCACCCCCCTAATTTAAACCCCGAGTAACCCCTGCCCCACCCCTACATAAGGCCCCGAGTACCCATTGTCCCACCCTACCTTAAGCCTCGAGTACCCCGACACACCCCTACCTTAAGCCCCGAGTACCTGTTGTGTGTACATGACTGAATGTGCGTGGTCGTTGTTCAATCTGTCCAGGCGCACAGCAACATCCCACACCAAGGATAAAATGGCGGCGATCAATATAGACCCGAATAAATTTGCATGAATCTTGATACGCTGTTGTCTTCTTAGAGAACTGAGATTAGAAATGATATTCCTTTAAACAGTCTCTGAAAGAGTTGATGGCATAACCGCAAATTTAAGGTAGGTAAATAGCCAATAACACTGTTATATGATATTTATTCGTCCCAAGTATTTCACTCATTATAATTACTGATCTTCAGGAAGCCGTCGGCGACCAATGGATTTATATGATATAACCACAAATAACAATTCGCAAGAAGCTCCATGCAAAATGCCGAGCTCTTTTCTAAGCCAAGTACCAAACGTATTGTCCTTATTCTGTTTGGTAAAACAGTACACACGAAAGTAAAACTACAGGTGTTAACCAGATAATGTGCCTTCGTGAGAGGGGATCAAACATTTACGACAATAAATTATGTTCATTATCTTGGTTTGGCAGTCCCATGTGACATTTATAATGTCGATGACGTCATCACATACGTGTAGTATATTATTTTAGCTGACAACAACATACTTATATAATACTTTAGTATTGTCATAAAAATATTTAGCAAATAATCTGGTTGGTTATAGCGGGTACATGATACATAGTCAACACCTGTGACTTTGTTGTCGACTATATTATTGTTTGTGTTTGTTGCATTCGACTGAGACAATCGTAAGAGCATGGTCACCTGTGTTTTTCCTTCAAAATTGGCAAATGGCGTCCTACTTCGAGGGACAGTAATACTGTAAAGCATTTATACAGTGTAGCAATACCACGTGACTTTTGACTACAGTTACAAGAAGAAATTTGTAAAATAGCCATACGTATTTTATTTCTTCGTCGATTTCTATGAAATATACGCCACGCTAAGGGGACAATTATTTGCTTTCCATGAAATATAAAACCTTTTTCAGCGACTGTGCCGTTTTGTCCATTACCTTGTGAAACCGTGGGACGTGTAGGTTTCACAGGGTAATGGACAAATCGGTAAAACTGCTGAAAAAGATATTATATTTCACGGAAAGCAAATACCTTTCCCCTTTGCGTGGCGTTTACTTTCTAGAAATCGATGAAGGAATATAATACTTATGGCTATATTTGTGTTCCATTGTTTACAAATTTCTACTTGTAACTGTAGCCAAAAGCCACGTGGTATTGCTACCCTGTTATATACGTCGGCATAAATAGAAATATCGTTTAACCATGCCCTCGTCGATTTTAAAATGCAAAAGATGAATTGAAAGGCAATAAATAGGATATTATAGTTCGTGTATCAATCAGTTCATTCTGTACTTCATTAAGTGAATATTTCTGCGGGTCAATACCTTATAACATTATTAGCGAATTTTGAATATCAGAATTTCAATAGCGTGCGGAACTATTTAAGCGATGTTTATTTGGTAGAGGTTTTTTGTAAGGGACAATTTACGTCTGATAAAATGTAATTGTATTTGGTGAATTGGCGAATTCTATGACACTAACTTAACCACCTATAAATATAGTACGTACGTGAACTCACCTGTATATGAGGAAGATACTTATAGATGGAAACAATAGAACAATGCCAAGCACATTCAAGACAACACCAAGAACGATAGATGTTCGGTAAATCTAAAATGTATTCACAAACAATCAGGATTGTACATGAAGGTCTTCAGTGGCTTTGATGTGACTGGTGAGATTTCTTTTATTGTACAATAGCTCTAAAACGTACCTGCATAGCATCATAATGCAAACGGTCAAGGCTTTGTGTATGACGCTCTACATCGAAAACGTTGAACTCGAATTGAATTGCTCTTTTTACATATAAAGCGTATTTAAGACATTGATAAAACATGTTGCAGCTACTCAACTCCTAATCACTTTTCCATCACAAATATATCAGATATAGTTTCTTCTAGGCCATTTTATATTGATCTTTAGTGGGTGCATGACATTGTATTGAATAAAATTCATATTTGTTAAAATGAAGTATTTCATTCAATCGTGAAAGCTCGGCCATTTCCGTTTGTCTCCGGTAAATATACTATGGTAATGCGTTAATGCCGATGGGATCAGAAAGGTAATTCATTAAAACGAATGCTAAGAGTGACCCGGATGTCTGTAGCGCATGTTTGCAGGGTATTTGCTATCGTTATATCTGATTATTTTTTATATACATAGAACGCAGCATTCTGATCAACTCGGTCTTTATCCATTGTAGTTTATTTACCGGAGACAAACGGAAATTGCCGAGCTTTCACGATTGAGAACGCAGTGTACCTGAATGTCGTCACGTTTTGAACAATTATCATAAACTGTGTATTCCAGACTCGTATTCACACAAGTTTCCCATCGGCCATCTGAATTACAGGTTTTAGAACTGACTGCATCTGAAAATCAGACTTCAGTATTTTCACAAATATCCTGAGCGCTACGATTACATGTAAATATACGTTTAGTGATAGTAAAACACATTAAGTTATTAAGCTAGAAATGATTCGTATTTTTAAGAAAACTGTGAATGCACAATTGTGTTAATTATATTTGTTTGAATAGCTAACAAACCGATTTTCAGGAAATAACCATCAGAAACTACACTAAATTGCACATCCGTAACCAGCTGAAATTGAGTTCTTGTAGCCAATGCCAAAAATGCCTTAACTCTCCCATGTCCAAGCGATATTGCCTGACACAGCGCTTAGCCAATTTAGTTGTGATCGCAAAATACATACATGTACAAATGTATTTGTGAAATTTCCTTTCCCAAACCTTATTTGCAAAGATTCATTACCAAAAAGATAACAGAAAATTGGACAGTACTCAACTTAATCAGCCGAGCACAGAAAGTTTTATTTATTGCCAACGACTTTAGAATGTCGCGGACCCACAACCAACGGTGCCCAGGCGGAGGCGGAAACTCTTCTAGAACTCAAAAGTCGGGCTTTGGATGTTTTAACACTTGGCCTTACGAACTTAACTTCAACTTACTTTTGTTTGACGACAGGAATGTAGGACATGATTGAGTGACTGTGGTGTTAGCAGGTGTAAACTCCCAACAATCCCAACCATCAAATGTCTGCGGACAGTAAACAGCGCCATCTGTTGGCCTAGTCCGTAACAACTGTTGCTGACAACACTTCCATGCGTCTTTACAACACGTGACCCATCTGGTACATGTGACGTCATCGAGCGTGTCACATATTGTATCTACAGATGTCGTGTTGTCGAAATTCGGGTAAATAAGTTGTTTGGCAGTAGAATCGACAGACGACAACAGAAATGGATGGTTATGTAATAGTTTCACTGTGAGTTTCGGGTACAACACAAACTCTGGATTGTCTAAGGCCAAGTAGAAATAACACATAGCACATGAGGAGATCTTGAAATCGTACGGCCGGAAGTACCCGAGTCGATCTCGGCATACCTCGGTTGTTTCCGTTGTTATTTCTGTACTATGGTATCCAACAATGAACGTCAATACCTAAATGAATAAATATAATTCAGTTAAAACTCAACAAAAACACAGGCTTAAAAAGTGGTCATCTTACTGAGTCTAACTGAAGAGTTTGTAGTGGCATTTTACAAGCCTAAATAGACTGCCTCACATTTTTGTGTATTGTAAAAATAAAATAAAATTGTCAAATATTCGCCTAATTGTGATACAGTTGCCTGTATATGCCATAAACAACCATACTGACATCTAAAATAACTTGTGAAACATCGGCATTTTGTAGTTATTTAGTATTTTTACATCAAAAAAGAATTAACACTACTATTACTTAAATTGCCTGAAATTAGTTCGCATTTGATGAAAACGAATGGAAAAACGAACCAAATACCACACAGATGTTTACGCTGTAGTTTGTTGATGTTAAAGTTCGATCATGTGTGAATAACAAAAAACACAAAGCATGTTGGAAGGAAACGAAGAGCTTCTTTTTCAAGAAAAAACTACTCAGAGGGTGATATCGAGAGTGGTTAAAATTGCTTATTTGCACCAAATATTTCATAAAGCAACCGTCAGTGGCTTTCTATTACATCAATACTTGGTTAGGTTGGAAAATCACGGTATATAAAAAATTTAGCCCATTCTGTGAGGCAGCACCTTTAAATGATTTTTTGAAAAAAATTAATCCAGTATTCATTACTGACGTATTATCTAATGTAAAAATTCCGAAGAACCCATACATGCTAATACAAGTAATGTACGAATATTTGATAATTGCCGATTTAAGCATTTTTGGGCGGGCTCATAATTTACATGTAATTATAATATTTATTTTAGCGACGCCGCTATATAATTTACCACTCCAACGCCCATTCCAATGCAGAGCGGATGCGCAAACCACTAAAACGTCTAGTTCGATGATATGAAGGGTCACAGACATACAATACATAATTATATAATAATGTACTTAGATTTATTTATTTCGAACAAGAAAACAATGTTAATTAAAACATAACTCACCATTAATATGATCTCGATTTGTAATCCCATTTTTACACAATCCCTTTAAAATTATATCCAATATATAAAGTTTTATACTATTATCATTATCCTCTATCCTGAAAAATAAAACAACAAGAACATGTTCAAGTTATGCCAAAGCTTGTCAACATGTCGGAACAAAAATAAGCAAACTCATAACCCATCAGATTTTTTCTTAATTAGATGTCATTAACTTAAGATTTTCATAGTTACTGGCAAAAAGTTCTGCACAGGAATTTTTATTTAAGAAATACAATCCCTTGATTTTATGTATAATGTTGATATATCTATGATAAGAATATTAATCAGTATAAAGTATGTACTTTGTTGACACGAAACAGTTAAGTACCATATTACAGGAGACTACCCGACTAGCGAATGTAGTATAGAGGACTCCATTGTCACCGGACCGGGCCAACCAGGGTTGATTCTCAGGTTTGTCACGTCTTTCCTCGACATTCCCTTCAGTCATGTTCTTCACACATATAGAGAAGTTGTGAGTTGGTTAATGAAGCGTACAGAATGTACATTAGTACCGATTTATCTTTAATTCCAGACAACCTGATCATGCCAACTAACCACCGTATATGTGTGTTATCAGCCTCGATAGCCCAGTGGTAGAGCGTCCGCTTCGAGTGCGAGAGGTCTCATGTTCGATCCCAAGCCGTGACATAACAAAGTCGTTAAATGATACTGGTACATTTCCATAGCTTGAGGCCCAACATAGAAATTACAGATAAATGCAGGTTCGTCCGATTTCAGGATAATGTGACTAGGTATAAGCCTTCTTCATATGTCTGAAATACTGTAGACCATGCAGTTAAGAAAATGGTGTTAAACCGCGTAAACAGGATGATTACGAAAACAAAAGTTGTTTACTTACTAGCTCCCTAGAATTCCAACCAGGATTAAAACCTTGCTAAATTCTTAACACAATCGCCAGTGTATATATGGGTATAAGGTGACTCCATATTTGTGATGGGATCACGTTTTATCGGGATATAAAACACACAGAGAAAACAAAATCACTTTGATATAAATGGATGCCGTTCAAAACTAAACTTGGATACAAAAGGCTGAATTCTATAGCAGCATGCCATCATCAATAGACGGTAATCCTTGTTATCAGGGTTCTGTCCGGTTTTGGGTTTGATAACATTGCAAGTTTCATTGAAATATCATAAAATATATGTTTATCATTAGATTAGAATTGTAACTTTATTACCCCCTTATCTGCAATGTAAATTACTTCGTGTAAAATACAATAATTAAACTATACTTTTCTATCTATCGGTATTTGGGTAAAAAATATTCAAAAGTCTAGTTTTTTTGGTGTCATTCCAGCGTTTGATTTTTATTTTTTATTTTTGATAAAGCACTTATAGTGACCATGGCCGATAAGTAAGGGCACGAGCAGTGATCTGGGAGGTACTGTTGGAATAAAAGATAGGTGTCGCATAAAGACATATATATGTCGAAATTGGCCTGGCCTTTTTAGGGTGACACTATAATAACAAAGTCTTTACATTGTCGTTTTATAGTGTGGAGGCATTTAACTGACATTAATCATTATTCTGTATCTATCCGCCATCCTACCGGATTTGAACACAAATAAATCAAGACATTCTAACGGTACAATACCGAACATACACGAAGATTGACGAGTTCCATGAAGTTCTATATTAATTTGCCACACTATAGCTGAACGGTTGTGCATATAATTTTATGTAACGCGAGTTGGCATTCCGTCCGGTATATTGCGTCTTTTGGAAATTAAGTATAACTAGCACACTTTAAAACTATCAACTATTCTGCCACTTCGATAGTCTAGTGGTATCTAGCGTGGGTGCACTTCGAGTGCAAGAAATCGCAGGTTCGATCCCAGACCGCATCATACCATAGACGAAATAAAGATGGTATAAGTGAGTCCCTTGCTATACGCATCGGCATAAATAGCTTGCACCTTAAAAAAGTTAACTTACCATTTTTCTAGGGCTGCTTTCAGCAGTTCAGACCTTCGAGCAACCCTTTGACATTTTTACTTCCCCTGATCATTGGGCTATCTAAGGAAACCAGCGTTCGTGTCTCCCTGGTGGGTGTAGCCAACATCGATATGCGGCGCCCAGGAAAGTCGAACATGTACAGACATCGTCCTCACATGCTGGTACCAATTCACACCATGGTCGAGTGGAGCATATGGGTTATTCTTGCTAAGAGGCATTAAGCAGTGGCGCAGGCGGGGATCGAACCCGGAATCTCTCTATTCCGAAGCGCACCCTACCTCTAGGCCACCGCTCCCCACAGTGGAATTCGAACCTAACTGCACCATCATCTAACAACGCGTTTTACGAATGCATTAGACCGCTTGGCTGTCGTAGAATTAAATGAATTTTGATCAGCGTGCTCTCAGCTATGTCTTTTAACTGTAACATAAATTGCTTGACTGACTGACATATTGTTTGAACAGCCTGCATAAATTGAGCAACAGTATGTCCGAAGTCAGTATCAGAAATTACAGATAGAAATCATGAGGTTATCGTTAGTCGCGAACATAGCCCTAGATTAAAGTAGATATCCGAGTGTTAGTTCTCTACATATTTAGTATCATAACTCAACTGAGGGCATGTAGGGTGTGGTTTGAGAGCATAGTGGGTGTGGTCTAAAGGCATGGTGGGTGTGGTCTGATGGCATAGTGTGTGTTGTATGAGGGCATGGTGGTGTGGTCTGAGGGCATGGTGGTGTGGTGTGAGGGCGTGGTGGATATGGTCTGAGGGCATTGTGGGTGTGGTCTGAGGGCTAGGTGGGTGTGGTCTGAGGGCGTGGTGGATGTGGTATGAGGGCATGGTGGGTGTGGTCTGATGGCATAGTGGGTGTGGGCTGAAAGAATGATGGGTTTGGTCTGAGGGCTAGGTGGATGTGGTGTGAGGGCATGGTGGGTGTGGTCTGAGAGCATGGTGGGTGTGGGCTGAAAGAATGATGGGTTTGGTCTGAGGGCTAGGTGGATGTGGTGTGAGGGCATGGTTAGTGTGGTCTGAGGGCGTGGTGGGTGTGGTCTGAGGGCATGGTGGGGTGGTGTGAGGGCATTGTGGGTGTGGTCTGAGGGCGTGGTTGATGTGGTATGAGGGCATGGTGGGTGTGGTCTGATGGCATAGTGGGTGTGGGCTGAAAGAATGATGGGTTTGGTCTGAGGCCAAGGTGGATGTGGTGTGAGGACATGGTGGGTGTGGTCTGAGAGCATGGTGGGTGTGGGCTGAAAGAATGATGGGTTTGGTCTGAGGGCTAGGTGGATGTGGTGTGAGGGCATGGTGGGTGTGGTCTGAGGGCGTGGTGGGTGTGGTCTGAGGGCATGTTGTCTGTGGTTTGAGAGCATGGTGGGTGTGGTCTAACGGCATGGTGGGTGTGGTCTGATGGCATGGTGGATGTGGTCTTAGGGCATGGTGGGTGTGGTGTGAGGACATGGTGGATGTGGTATGAGGGCATAGTGGGTGTGGTGTGAGGGCGTGGTGGATGTGGTGTGAGGGCATGGTGGATGTGGTATGAGGGCATGGTGGGTGTGGTGTGAGGGCATGGTGGATGTGGTATGAGGGCATGGTGGGTGTGGTCTGAGGGCATGGTGGGTGTGGTCTGAGGGCATGGTGGGTGTGGGCTGAGAGCATGGTGGATGTAGTCTGAAAGAATGGTGGGTGTGGTCTTACGGCATGGTGGGTTTGGTCTGAGGGCGTGGTGGGTTTGGTGTGAGGGCGTGGTGGATGTGGTGTGAGGGAATAGTGGGTTTGGTCTGAGGGCGTGGTGGATGTGGTCTGAGGGCATGGTGGATGTGGTCTGAGGGCGTGGTGGGTGTGGTCTGAGGGCATGGTGGGTGTGTTCTGAGGGCGTGATGGGTGTGGTCTGAGGGCATGGTGGGTGTGGTCTCAGGGCATGGTGGATGTGGTCTTAGTGCAAGGTTGGTGTGGTCCGCGGGCATGGTGGATGTGGTCTGAGGGCATGGTCGATGTGGTCTGAGGGCATGGTGGGTGTGGTCTGAGGGCATGGTGGGTGTGGTCTGAGGGCATGGTGGGTGTGGTCTGATGGCATGGTGGGTGTGGTCTGAGGGCATGGTGGGTGTGGTCTGAGGGCATGGTGGGTTTGGTCTGATGGCGTGGTGGATGTGGTGTGAGGACATGGTGGGTGTGGTCTGAGGGCATTGTGTATATTGTATGAGGGCGTGGTGGATGTGGTCTTAGGGCATGGCGGATGTGGTCTGAGGGCATGGTGGATGTGGTGTGAGGGCATGGTGGATGTGGTCTGATGGCATGGTGGATGTGGTCTGATGGCATGGTGGGTGTGGTGGTAAAACATCTCGTGCAGTATTGCAGTTATTGCACGCTTTTTCAACTATGATACAAAACGGTGATGCACTTAGTAAACACTGTTCATGTGCAAACCTTGACCATATCAGTTCCAACACATGCTTGTAAACACTATTTCATACGACCTTCAATCAAATCCAAGATAAATTATCTAGGTTAGTGAATAAAAGGTTGAAAAAACGCCTTTTAATTTAGAATGTGTAGGTAAACGAATATAGATATGAAGCCAGCAGTTTACGAAAGAGAACTCGAACACAAAAAGAAGAGGTCACAGCTTAGCGTTTTTTTTATCTATTTAAATCGTGTTTACATTAATTAAATGACACTACGGGTCGAACGGTGGCGAAGTGATTAGTGCTCTCGACTACCAATCCGGATGCCCCTGGTTCGAATATTGGCCGGGAACTGGACATTTCAAAAACGCTTTTAGTGTTTCCCAGCCAACTAGAGATTAACTGGTTGGAAACCCAGAGATAGTGTCGCGTGTATCGGTGCTATACCCTGTACACATTAAAGGAGCAAGGAGTCTATTTGGAATAACCTACGGCAGCACATCCGGATTCCTTGTATCACCCACAGACTTTCTGTATCTTCCTCGAAGATCATTGGACACTTAGACAGGTATAAGCCCGAATGGTCTTTTAAAATCACTCGTGTCAAGAAAAGTTCTCATCAGCAAAACTTTGACTCATATTGCCTTTGTTTGTGAACGAGCATGATTTGCCATGAAAGCGCTGTCATGCTTCGTTAAATTTGCTTCAGTAATTCATGTATATTCTACCAGTAATAGTATTAATTTTTTAATTTAGATTTAAATAAGGGCCATGTTTATATTGCTCTACTTATTGAATCACGAAATTAAATGTCAATAAGAAGAAAAACACGATTTGGTCAAATTGGAAAAGAAAACATGCGCTATATAGATTGCACTATGTTACCTTAAATGTTTAAGCGTGATAATTACACAACAACATATTTGTCATAACAACCTGAAAGGAAAATGGAACACAATCAACCCAGATTTCGCCTCATAGGATCGTCAATGTGAAATAAATGTTAAATCATCATTTTAGTCTATAGTGTGACCTGGAAATGTCAAAGTCATGAAGAGCCTTATCTTCTTATCGCAGGACAGCTTGTATATGAAAACTATATTTAGTAACATCTACGTATTAAAAAATCACATTGTTCAGGGCTCTTATTTGACGAATTTTTTTTTGAAAATCAATGAAGAGCCTTAGTAAATGCTGTTCAGCCATTGCTATATCTGTTGTTATAGCTTGAAATTGGCTTTTTGTTCATTTAATATGTATTACCTTTATAATACTATTGATATTTATAAAAGACAAAATTCTCCTTTTTCTTCAAAACGACGCGAAATTCCCCTACCTGAGTGCCCCTGGTCCCAGTCCAAAAAGTGTAGCGAGAGCCCTGTTGTTAGTTCCTTGATCGTGTCCGTATTTCTCCAGCAAATATACGTCTATTGCAATTGATCAGAACGATTGTTCCTAGCCCAAGTTTTGTCAAGGGTGCGTTATGTAGATAAAGAGGACAAACGACAATATTTCGCTGGCTTACAAGGTGAAGGTCGTAAGTACAAAAACGCTATTTTGAGAAAACAAGAAAAACTTTCTGAAAACTACTCTTTACTTATGGAAAAAAAACTTTTTCAACATCAGTTAAGACAACATGACCTATTCCGATTTTCATCATCAGAAAATAGACCCATAAGAAGCGTCTTGTGATGCAGATTTCAAATATGAATGAGTCTCGTAAGATCGAAAGTAGCACTTACGACCTTCTCATTCTAAGCCAGAGATATGTGAAAAGACGTCGATGCGGTACTTCATCGCCCAGCTAAGCTGTATTAGCAAATAAATTGTACAAACTCGATGAAACATGATGCATGTTAAAAGCCCAGCAAGTCAGTCACATTCACATCCTTCAGACAGTCACATTGTATGTATCCATTTTCAGACTGCTGAGTTTGCATGCTCAAAACCTCTATGGATAATTTTAAGATGACAGTAAGCTATCCAAGAATATCACTATAGTTAAGGGAAGAGATGGTCATGGAATAATCAATGAACTTACATATATTTGTACCGACAGAACTTCGCTGACTTGGAGACTATCAAAACATGATAATTCACATACACATGTACGATATTTCTATAAACAATAGTAGATAAATACACAGGAAATTCGTCAAAAATCGCTTCTAGGACGATATAATCTTATGTTCTATGTAAATAAAGCATACATATACACAATTTACAAAAATAAACACCTAAAATAGTTGTATTCATTAACGGTTTCCAGTGCCTATTTTTTAATGTGAAATGTTTCGCCCATCATACCCTTTGAGAATTGGCAAACATTTACAGTACGTTTCCAATTGTTACAGTATTCTTTAGAGTGTAAATTGTAAATCATTTTCATTACTAGTATGTAATATAACTGCTTGGCGTTGAATGCAAACGGATCGCCCTGGTTGGCCTAGTGTCAGGATTATATCACTAGGTAGTCACTATACGACTGAAAAAATGCCAGATTGACTTTAAACTCACAATTAAAATAATTTAATTAATGGAACCTAATTATTCAGGGCAAACAGCTGATATTTTTATTATGATACCACCAACAGTCTTAATGTCATAATACAGCGCTTAACATAGTTTGGCATGTGTTTTCTTGAAAACAAAAAACAATGAAATTTCAAACGGGGGTTGATTACCCAAAACAAAAGTATGTAATAGATTTAGCTAATAGAAAACACCTTTCGCAAAGCTAATCTTATTTCTTGAATAGTATTTAAGCATACTCGTTCTTCTCAGATAACAACTCAATATTCATTATTTAATTGTAATTACTTGTAGCAGCGGTAATGAAGTAATCGACTTACACTTAACTACATATGCATACATCATTAGTTAGGGAACACACTTGTAGTCGGTATTTCAACTTTGCTTGACCTTTCTTCAAGGATTCTCATCATAGTAGCGAACAAGCGTCTTAGATCTATCATGCATTTACCACCACCACAGATCGACCATAAACATGATAATTAACACACTGTTTTTAATAGACTAATCAGGAAGCTTAATTAACGAAGCTTACTGATGTGTTATTTATGTTACCGTAAAATGTTGATGATGAATTTCATTCTGTTATCATTAAACGTTTGTTACACTCCTTCTGCTACAATTCAAACCTTGTCTAATAATGCGTTGTACGAGTAATAATTGCACATACTGATACTATATCACATATTTACGATAATCTAGTTCACCTGAACGCAAATCTTTTAAATAGGCTTCATCCTATAGTGTTGTTACGTAGGCTAAACATTCTAAATGAAACCAGTACTAGTATTAATCTAATTATAATACATGCATATCAGATAAATAATGTTATGTATGTTTAGCCCGCTGACGATAACACTAGCCTTTGTTTACAAATAAAAATAAAAAATAAATGCAAGTTTTGATGTCAATTTTTGTTCAACTTCTCTCTTGTGCATAATCACTATTGAAGCATATACTCTTTCAATCCAAACTGATAACAAGCGGTCAGTTGCCGTACATACATTATTGTAGTTGATATTATCAATATCATACTAGAGAGTCATCTCCAGCAAGCTAAATTGTCCACTTTTTAGTATACATGTAGTTGCTTTTAAAGGATACATACAGAAAATTACAAAAATATGTTTGTCATATTGCCTTTTTGTTCAACTGTGTTTATTTTGTATGTGCCCTTCTACAAGGCTGCTTCGTTTTTAGTCCCCTACCGGTTTTTGACAGGAGGGGACTATAGGTTTGCCCTCCGTCCGTCCGTCCGTCCGTCAGTCAGTCAGTCCGTCCGTCCGTCAAAAAATCTGGATCCTGACATAACTCAAACAGTTTCCAAGCTTGGTATGTGGATAGGGGGCAATAAGGGGATAATGCACGTCCAAAAATGTGGTTGCTATGGCAACAGAAACATTGAAAATCACCGAATATCAAAATAGTGTACTTGCATATAACTACATTTTATTTGCAATAAATAAATTAGGCATAGCTCTTATTCAGACACGCACGTACATGTATGTTCTGTCAAAGGCAACATAAACATTGAAAATGGCTTCAAACCGGTAGGGGACTTCTGTATTGCTTGCAATTCTTAATTACTTGTTTTAGAAAGGCTTGTGTACAGTTTCTGTTACGTGTTGCTTGTATGTTGTGTTCATGTGATATGTGGACGTTCTTGTATACTGTTCTGTCACGTGGTGCTTTTATGTTGTGTTCTTGTGATATGTTGACGTTCTTGTATATTGTTCTGTCACGTGGTGCTTTTATGTTGTGTTCTTGTGATATGTTGACGTTCTTGTATACTGTTCTGATTTGTTCATTTCGTGCTCTGTTGTTTCTACTGAGTGCTGTGTTCTTTGTCCGTTTTTTTGTGTACATCACATTACAGTTCAAGTGGGGAGCGGTGGCCTAGAGGTAGGGATTGGGCTTGCGCTTTGGGGGATCGAGAGGTCCCAGTTTGATGCTCGTCTGCGCCACTGCTTAATTTCTCTGCACAACATTACTCCACAATGCTCTACTAGACCAAGGTATGAATTGGGACCTGTGAGGGCGAAGTCTATGCATGTTTAATATTCATGGGCGTCGTATCTCGATGTTGGATACACACAAACCACGAGAGAAATAGACTCGAACGCAAGTTTCCTTAGATAACACAATGACCAGGGGAAGTTAAATGACAAAGGAAGGTTGAACCACTGAATTGTGAAAGCGGCCCTCGAAAACTGATAACTTAACATAACTTCTTAACAATTCAATAGTATTGTCACCACAGGTTACTGTATCATTGATTAAGAGAGAAAACAAAAATATCATTTTTTTGGTAAATTTATACATGTATATTTATGTGAATATATAAATTTTACAATTTTTTTTTTAAATACAGATACCTGTGATTGTCACATGCATTAAAGGGACTGCCTCACATATTGGTGTATTTTAAAAAAAAAAAAACAATTGTCAAATATTCGCGTAATTTTGGTATAGTTGCCTGTATATCCCATAAACAACCACACTGACATCTAAAATAACTTAAGAAACTTCGGCGTTTTGTAGTTTTTTAGTATTAGTATTTCTGTAAGGACTGTTTGAGTGTTACGATTTTGGTCCGCGTATACATTTAGTGGTTTATAACCTTAAGCAGTAGATTTATTTGATTACTTCCAAACAAAATATATGCATAAGCACGCTTGTTAATATAAGTACTTTTTAATTTTATGATAATACAAATATTTATATACAAGTACACTACATTATGTGTGTATTCATTGTTTTGCATATTTTATTGACGTTAGTTATATGGTGTTTTAATATAAGTTATGTGACCGTAAGCTTTCGTTTTACTTCCTCTAGGGAAAATGTACAGTCATATTATATCTGGTCCGAAATTTGTCTAACATATTTATTCTGAGATTGATATCTTATAATATAATTTATTAGATTTTCTACACACTTTCCCACAATATATCGCCACGGACCTTAAACGATCTTCAGAGGATGTAAGCGTACGATATCCGTGCGTACACCACAAGCATGCCATGCGGTGCTCGCAATGAGCTCGTGACAGCGCTCACTGGGAAGAAGTCATAAAAACGACTGCACGATGTCCGCCTGCACGAGTCCTGTGTGATAGCGGACGTGCAACTGTCAGAATGTCTTGCAGTTTTAAGATCATCCTTTGAAGTGGCAACTGGTGATAGGAATACTGAAGAGGTTAAGTGATAGTACTGTCTCATCACAGAAATCATGGTAATTAACTAATCATATTGTAGCAGAGAGGTCGTATACTTTTCTCTCAGCATAGCCGCTGGTAGGAATTACAATAAATGATAAGTATAGAATTATGGATACACCTAAACCGTGCCACGAGACTCGAGGGATTTAAGATATTATCATAATGTCTACTTAAAACTACAGTTTAACCATTCTCTATCAATGATTATGTCTCAATTTAATTCGTTTGTAATCCTAACACAATGTTGCGTTATCTATGCTATCAGATGATGGTTTGATGTTTAAAACAAACAGTTTTAAGAGTCACACACATAGTCCATGCTGTAACCCTGTGTATCAGTAGATTATCACAGGGATATTCCACATGGACAAAGTGACCACGTCATATGGTATTTTTTTCATATTTTCCCAACTCAATACACAAAGGAACTATCAACATTGCTGCCACAATTCTTAGTAATAAAAATCCAAACTTGTCATAATTATATACATAACAAGATGAATTTTTATTACAAGCATGTTTGTAATATCAATTCAGTATTTTCTGGTAATAACCATTATTGTAATAAATTCACCTGTCACGTTGACCCTCCCTGGACCTATTGGTGAGTTCCGCAGCATTAATTTTAAAGTGTATGCACTCCCAGATTATGCCAATAATATTGGTTTTTATGTCAAAAAATGGTTATTAAACCACTATTGTAATAACCATTATTGTAATACAACTTTCAAATTAAATTCACCTCTCACGTTTGCCCCCCTTGACCTGTTGGTGTGTTCCGCTGCATTCACTAACATGTAGAAGCCAAGGTTACGCCAGTAACACTATATAACATTACAATTAACATAAACCACATGTCCTTACCAGTACTATATTTCACGACATTAATAAATATCGCACGCGAGAACTGACCAACGACATCGCATTCCTACGTCCTTGACTTTCTAACCACCCTAGTCTGGTCGACAGGTACTGTTCAATAAACATGTAAATAAAATAAAAATGAAATAAATGTACTACGTAAACAGCAACAAATAATGAATACGTATTGTCAGTATGTATATAAAAACACCATGGCTCAGTTGCGGCCAGTAATGATCCATTGAATCCATTGGCATCATCATACACCATTGTTTCAAGGTCGAGACATGTCATTGACTTATGTTTGTCTTGTTCAAAACATATGTAAAGTAAATAGATGATGGATATAGTATCTCACAATGAGGATTTCATTCTGTTGAAAGTTTAACGCCTAATACAATATAAATGAGCTGTGTCATAGGCAATCTATTAGTAATAAACAAAACCAGTTCAAAGTAAATTATATTGGCCAGCTTCCCATACACACTTACAAACAATCAAGGCATATTTGTTACAAAACAATTACGGGTATATTGTGAAATCATTTTTGTTGGCGATGGACGAATGATAAATGAGGCGCGCGTTACTGTAAGAAACATGACGTTAGTAGATTTGCGAATCGTGAAACTCGTCAAACAGATTGTATTCGAACGAATGCAATTGATTTCGCAATAATAATTTTTAATGTGGTGAATTTATAGATTAAAAATATTTAATAAGAGCTAGGCGCCCTTCTACAGCGCCGGACATGCCTGTATCCAATGTTTCTCTCTCTCCCTTCAGGGACTTTCTCTTAGTCTGTCCCTCTGGTCAGATCATGCTGTATCTGCACTGGCAGAGGATGTACCTGCGCCCTTGTGGCTGCAAAAATATAATGTAAAGTACCGTTGAACTTGTGTTTGCATGAAAAAGGCGCTATATAAATCTTGTATATTTATTTAAAAATATTTCGAAGCCCACACCACAGTAGATTATATATACAACAATGTAGTTATATATAATTCCCTAATGCATCGTACTCATTTTTATAGTAATTCTATATATGTGTAGTTTTCCAAATGTGTGCTGGTGTGTTTATGAATATTTGGCATGCAGTTACCCGGATTTTTGTCTTTATAACTTTGTAAATAATACTTAATTTGTTACCAAAGCAACGTATCGATAGACCAATCAACGGAGAGAATCCAGTCTACATTCCGTGAAAGTTTTTTCTGTGAGTCTGGGGAGTGAGCATATTATATAGAAACTAGCGCTCACATTGAAATTTCGGACAGTTCTGATTTCTTCGGTAGATAAACTATTGCAATGCGACAAAGACCGATGTTATCCGCATGGAATAATGGAATAAGTCTGGTTCACGACATTCTTACAAAATGCTTCATTTTTTTATTATTTATTTGAAATCGTAAACCATCGAGAACAGGTCACGTGCCCCTCCATGGACTTTTCACTTTGAGCATTCCAATATACCTGCGGCCTCATGGCCCGCAGGAAATAAATTATAAGTAGCCGGGATCGTATGCTAACAAGAAACAGCAAACTGACTTTCACAAATAACGAACAACCATGTAAACACAGATACCCAGTAACTCAATAATGGCTGATTAGCGGCTAAATAGATTACAGTTTCGAGTATAGACCCAGTACACACCAGTATACTTAGAGTAGATATTTTGAGTTTGCCTAATGGCTCATTAGATATCAGGGGTTCCATTTGACTCGGGAGAAGGGGTTTTGACCCTTGAAATCTCCAAAAGCCACATTTTGTCTCCCAGGATTTTGGTTTGAAGGATCATTTTCTCTTAAAAGCATGGGTATTTTGCCTATAAAATGGTAAAATTTAGTGAAACGTATCGAAAGGACCCTTCAAATTCAGAAGCTAGTGGAACCCCTGAATACCGGTATATTGACATTTGAATATTCTCCCGACATTCATCTTTTAGTGGATGTTCTTCTCTACCTGACCAAGGATTGATGCTGGCGTTTTTACAATTTATCAAGTTTTTTTCGTGTATTTACTTATTCTTGATCATTGAAGAACAAGTTTTACGACTTATATTAATCACTCCCGACACTTCATCTCTGATGGTATGTATCGTCAAGAGGCTATGAGAGGAGAGAAGAAAATCCAGTTTAGATCAGCGTCAAACAAGGGAAATACTGGTTATATATTTGTATATCACGCCCAATATTCATCTTCTGAAGCGAACACTGGACCTCCCAAACTTGAAGCAGAGATCTATCACTAGTAGACCGTGAGCCAGAGGGAGTTTTGCTCCCCCAGGGGGAGTTTTGTGGACCATATTGTTGAAACCCTAGGTAAAGTTAACATTTTGGCATAAAGTTTGCAACTGGCGAGTGAGGCTTTTCTCCGTTACCACGATTTAAAATACGTTACCCTCAATATATATATATATATCTTTGTAATTTTTAAAGATAAATTGTACCATTATGCTATTTAATGATCCCAAGTTTGCATATGTTATTCAAATGTGTATACTAGAAGCTGCAACCTGATAGAATTCCAATGTCAAAATACCATGTTTAAGAAAATAAATAATGGAAAACATACGTTACCCTAAAAAAGAAACATTTTTTGGCATAAAGTTTTTTATTGCAAATTTAGATGACCAGGTAATCAAATAATGAAGTTACCATTACAAAGTTCAACAGTCAACCAGAAAAATGATATATAGATTGCCAGTATAGGTTAAGAGATAAATGTTTTGTATCGATTTTTAAAATGTCACCCATTCTTCAAAAATGTGCCTTTTTCATTCCTACAATAATTTCATAAAAACTCAAAATTTAAATTGTATCATACACTTTTCAGTAAAATATAATACCATTTGCTATATTCATATTTGTTTATAGGCTTATCGATGCAGTTTTCTTGAAATTGCATAGTTGTTCAGTTTTGTTGAGATACTAGTATGATATGTTTGAAAAGATGTAGGAAACTGCATCAGCTTATAGCTATATTCATGTAGTTTACACTGCTAAACTAGTAGTGCCACATCTGTCTGTTTAATGTATCTTGCAATGTCCTAATTTAAGCACTGAGCACTTTTGTCTCGCCGGGGATGTATTCCAGAAGGAAACTAATGAGCTGAGGGGCACAGGAAACATGTCCTTCGTGGTCTAGGGGAAGCTTCATGGAGGTCATAAGACAACCTGTGGCACCGGGGAAGAATCGTGATGAATTGGGAATCATGCGTAATTCCCAATCACCGATGGTTTTTCCTCAGTGGAACCTAGGCATTTCATTAAGCAATATAATACACACATCCACAAACGTAGACAATAATGCTACTGCTATATATACTAGTACATTCAATATGATTTTGGCGTTTATTTATCGTTCTAAAAAGCACTTCAAATTCAGATTGAAACAAGCTTTCAAAAAAAATGATTACTAAAGTTTAGTCTATTTTCTAATGAGTACAAATTATCAAATAGTTCATGATTACAGCAATTTAAGTCAAACGAATTAAGACGAGTTAAAATAAGCACAACAAGAAGCCACACGAGGTTATCAAAGATAATGGGATTAAAACCAAAATGGCAAGTGGTCGCGTGCACAGATGTCGCCGAATTATCTTTAAGAAGCAACGAAATATTGTCATATGGCACAAGACCACCTGTAGAAATTCACACTGTCCTAACATATATAACTCAGCCCCGGCCCTTGTTCGTCAGTCAACAACTGTGGTCCTCTTGGGACAGCCGAAATAAAGGCGTAAACTTCTTTGATGAATTCTAGTTGAGCAGGTCGAAATATGGCTGACTAAATCAGTAACAAGGTAAGAATAATATTTTTTGTTATCATTTATTTATTGTCTTTTTATTTATGTGACATTTATTTGATTGTCAATGATGTATTATTGTCTACATGTACAATTTATTCGGAATTCAATTATGAATTAAATAGAACATCTCTCGATGATGGATTTAAGTCATTAATTTTCAATAACTAATTAATCAGTTTTCTCATTACACATATATACAGGGTGTTAAAAAAGTTTGTTCTCAAAATTTGAATTCATACTAAATTTTATCGGTACGTTGTACGCAGTGTACAATTTTAATTTCTTACGCAAATAACTTCAATTAATGCTCGATAGATTAGAGCAATGGTAGAACCCACTGGAATTTAACCTGAAAATTTTATATTCTTCTGACGTCAGAAAAATCGTTTATATTGAAACTAAAAATTTTAGAACGAACTTTTTTAACACCCTGTAATCGTGGTAATGCAACGAACGGTCGCAATGGCACATTATTCATTCACTAAATCTATCATATTTTGTGAGCGATGAAACGTGTATGATTTTATTAATTTTATACCGGTCTCTTGATTTGTTTAAAAATAAACCTACTACATTAATCGTTTGCTGTAGAAAATCATTATCAAATAATTAATATCGAAATGAAATAGGTGCTCTAGTTTTAAAACAAATAATAAATAATATAACTGAATTTAATTTAACTTGAAAATGTTCACTGTTTTCCCCCCATTTTTTCTCTATAATTTAAGGTTTTTGAACAATTCGTCAAATTCTTCCTCATACATCAGTGGTTAGTCAAGTTCCCAGACTACCTGTGATATTACTGGTGAAGAAAACTCTGGTGAACGAGAATGGTCAAATTGTGTTACATGTTAAATGACACAATTGTAAATTATGTGTCTTTTTCCCTCCAAATTTGTTCAATATGACTATGAACTTTGACTGTTAAATTATATTCAAATACCTGGACTTTAGTCTTCGTTAAGCACATTATTGAAGTTCTACTGTATCCGGTATAGATACGGTATCGAGTAGCGGCGGACTTTATCTACAACCCGAACTGATAAAAACACGCGTGTATTATTATTTATCGCCTTGACACTCGATCCATTGTTTCAACATATGAAATAAATACTCATATTTTATAAAGTCATGTATACAATATAGTTATAAGAGATCAATAAATACATGAATATTTAATGTGCTTTTCTTCGAAGTTATGTGGCTGAGAACATTTGTATTCGCAAAACATACATTTGTAACAATAAAGTCGCACGTAATGACAACTAATCAGTCTAAATTTTTTTTTATTAAGTGCATGTAGATCTACTGGTTACGGAAGTGTTTTAATTTGTCCAAAAGAACTAGCAAGGACCGCTGAAATTAAACCCTTAAAACCACCATAGGATTACATGTATTTCATCTGTTCCTAAAACCCATTGCAGTAATGCTCTGCTCTTATAGAACCATTTCAAATCTTTTTAAAGAACCAAAGTTTTAATTTTAGAACAAAAAATGTTTGCGATAAAGACCGATGCGCTATTAAGACCACCTTTTTGGGCTGGTCTAATTAGCAAAACTTTACTTATGATACGATAATTGTTAAGAATGTATTTATCTTATAGTCTAAGAGAGGGTTAATATTATGCCATAGATACCAAGATAGGCAGCAGCTTCAGTAAAAGTTAATAATGTTTAGTTAGAGGGGCTTTAAACACAAAATAAAATTGTCATTCTTTGCCTGTACATTATATTAAGATATATAAATGTTCAATGACCGCATGTTTAGACAGACAGCTTTGCTATTGGCATGTCCTCAACTCGTGGAAATTGTCTGTAAGTAAATATATATATGCTTTGAACTTGGATAAGGTCAACATGTCGCCGTAAATGACTATGACTACACGCAGATATATATCATTTACTGTACATTGCTACATGCATCAACCATGACTGGAAAGAACAGCATCCCTATTGCAATGGACACCTTGGATACTACCACAACCTCGCCAGGATTTAAAAGTCAAAGCTGAGAACACAACCATGCCAGGATTAAGAAGTCATAGCTGAGATCACAACCATGCCAGGATTTCGATGTCGTAGCTGAGATATCTTGTCAAATCACGCTTGCCATTTGTAACAAGGCGATCTTACCAACAGTTTTGTTCATTCGGCTCGCGTTATCACGACAATGTTTGCTGCAATAAACTTCCCTGCACGAGTCACGTTAATTTGCCTAAAGAATCCAAGATGGACAGCAGCTTCAGTAACAGTTAATATAAATGTATCCAAATACAGAGTTAGAGGGACTTTAAACACAAAATAATTGTCATTCTTTGCCTGTAGATTAGATTAAGATATACAAATGTTAAACAACCGCGTGTCTGGATAAATGTTAACAAAACAAAGAAAGCGGGTGATAACTCTTCCGTCATTCTAGTGGACGATAAATTATCATATCAACTTAAGTGTTTTATCGCACAATTGGCCATCTCGATACGTTGTAACGACCCCCGTATTTTATTTTAAGCAGCTGAGAAAATTGTCATATTGTATTCAAAGTTTTCAAGTCGTGTCAATGAAATTACAGTATTGTAGTAACGAAAAATAACCACGACTTGTCCGCAGTGCAATGTGTGTTTGGGACTGTTTAATGTAATTTAGCAAGCTATGTTGAACTACCGGTTGTAGGTACATTTGGACTTGGGCTTTAAATGTACAACAGGAATCATGTTTTATTGAGTAGACAAGAGGAAGAGGTACGAATTTAAGTTCAATCAATTTTACAGTTAATCTTGAGAAATGACTGATAATTCTGTCAAACGATGTTTTGCTTAATAGAGAGCCACTGAGATGCGGTGGTTTTCTTTGTATGTTGAAGAAAGGGAACATTACAAGATTCAAAATGTTTTAGTAATAGCCTTTTGTTATTTTTAGGCAATATGTATAGGATTGAAGAGGCACTTGCTTTGTCCATTTCTGATACATTTTTAGACTATTTTTGCTATTGCCATGTCACGGCCTCAACTCATGGAGAATTTATCAACATGTAAATATATTCTTTGAACATGGATATAAGATGAACATGACTTCATGTAGATCTATTTATCATTTACTGTGTATTGATACATGAACCAACCATGACTGGAAACAACAGCATCCCTGCTAGTTAGGATTGGACACCTTGGAGGCTACCACAACCATGTCAGGATTTAGAATTCACAGCTGAGATATCTTGTCTAATCACGCTTGCCATTTGTAACAAGGCGATCTTACAAACAGTTTTGTTCATTCGGCTCGCGTTATCACGACAATGTTTGCTGCAATCAGCTTTCCTGCACGTGACAGCGTCTTCGGTTAATTGTGGAACTGCTATGGAAGGGAAACACGACGCAGCAATTCCAGGTACTCATCTGCCTGTTGGGTATCTTATATTTTATTTATTATTAGTCTATATACCTTTCAGGCCCCGCGCTCACAAAACTTTGAGTCAGAAGTTCAGTCGTAGATGAGGCTGAGACTGAACCTGAGAAAAAGGTTTTGTGAGCGCGGGGCCTGGTTAGCAGGCCTAAATAAACGTTACAATTTACAAATCCATAGAATCCACTACAAAGAAACTCTTGAAATATATCAACAACTAAACACGTGGAAATCTTACAAAGAATTATAAATTACGATGTTCAGTTGAATTGAAAAGCAACCTTCAAAGTTCAGCAATATACGCGTTAAAGTTAAACAACTTGAACTATTCTGGGCAAAATAACGGTCACGTGACTTTTCGGTACGCTTGCTAAATATCGGAGAATTATATGAGACCAATGCTTCGAAAATGATAGAAGCAAATGATACACATACATCTAGTTAGGTAAAGTGTTGAGATTATGTTTTGTTGTGTTTTTTGTTTGCTTTTTGCGTATTCATTTTTCGATTTTCTGTTTGTTATGCCAAGGACACATTTGCCCTACGAGCTCCTTACGAGCTCCGTACGAGCTCCGTACGAGTTGATTTTGGCAAACTCGCACACATCTGTATGGAGGCTGTACCGTGACACCGAAGGCTCGTGTGAGCATCGTAAGGATTTTCTGAACTCGTACGAGCATCGTACGGATCTCGTTCGAGTGCATCTCTATAGATCGTTCGTGGTCCGTACGAGCTGTGACCAGACGCCACGAACATACAACAACCGTTAGGATTTCAAAAATGTGAACTCGTACGAGTTAATAAATTCGTACGGATATCGTACAAGTTTTGTAACCGTAGCATTAGTGTTTTCACTGTATCCTACTTCAGTTTTGTCTACTTGCCGTTATACCAATTTAAAAAGTGGTTTGTTACTGATGTTATGATCAACCTTAAAGACTGTATTCAGTACTGGCCCACCAGATTAATTTCTATATTTGAATCACTGTTTGAACGTCCAATGTAGGGCTAAAATCTACATTACACATCACTTTATCATGATATAGCATTGATAATTTGACCTGATTCTGAACTTTGTATGAATATATGACACGGTTGAATAATCAAATCGTACAATATCGGTCCTTTACATTTGTGTAGGTATTACACATTGAGCGTCTTTCGTGAGGCTTTCCTCTTACGAAAACATACAACCGGAGTTTTAAATATTGACAATATATCAGCAGTGAAATTATGCAAATCGCGAGAAGGTTGAGAGTCGCGTCAAATTCTCCGTACTACACCAGAAACCAGCTAGTTTATATATAACTGCTGTTGTTTGTGCTATCTTATCTAAACAAATACGGCTGTGGTGTTGTTCAAGATTACAATTTGTATGTTAAAGTGATAGTATATTAGAGGTTTAAAAAGATCCATCTCCGCATCTTTATCTGATAAAATACCCAATGGTTGGTTTATTCCAATTTAAAATTTGTATTAATGATGGTATGGGTGAGTTTCATAAAATAGATAGCATCAATAGCTCTAGGAAATATAGTGTTTCAATGTTGAAAGGGTTTGGAATATACTTTACCAACATAATGCAAGACATCCACACATGTAACTTACAAATTACACAATAGTGTTTTTGTTTCAAATGATATTGTGAATTAGTAATATTATGGGTCAGTTTAATAAAATAGGTAATATCATAACCATATCCAGGAAAATTATTGCGTCAATGTTGAAAAGGGATTAAAAAGGTTATTTACCAATATAATTCAAGAAATCCACATTTGTAAGATACAATACACATGAGAGGTTTTAACCAGATGGCTTGAAATATTAATTAAAACATTTCTTTTATCAGATTATTTTACCTTTGCCAAAAATTCACATTTTTGTAAGAACAGTACATGTAACACAACTTTGTTGCTAGAATCTAGTCTTTGTTTTTCTTCTAGTATATAACATAATTATTAACCTACAATGTCTTATCTGATGGGATGGTGCATCTACAGGCTGACATCAATGTAGATCAAATAGTAAACGTATGTACAATATGTACAACTATGTTGTATCTGTCACGTGGGTTAATCAGCACAACGTTTTTTCTCAGACTGAACATGACTTTAATCATTACATAATCTACTTAATCTATTTATAGATACTTTCTGTCTCCTCAGTGGCCTACGCGAAAATATCTGTGAGTCTGTGAGTAATATGTGACATTCAGCATTTTTTCCTGAATTATTTGGGGGAGTTGGTACTTATATTTGTAGTAATGTACACTGAAGTACAATTTAATGTATAATCAGTCATTTTCGTAGATGCCAAATTTCAATCGAAGAAGGTCCACGCAATGTTCGCAGAAAGCTATGTTACAACCCGTTTTGTAATAAAGTTGCAAAGTGTAATAATTATTACAAAACGGGTTGAGAGCTTATTACACTTTGAAAAAATGTTTGCAACCCGTTTTGTAATAAAGTTGCAAAATGTAATAATTATTACAAAACGGGTTGAGAGCTTATTACACTTTGAAAAAATGTTTGCAACCCGTTTTGTAATAAAGTTGCAAAATGTAATAATTTTTTTAAGATCACCTCAAAAGTGAGGTATTCATTTCAAAACGGGTTGAAAGAGTTATTACACCTTGAAAGTAACCTTGTAACCCGTTTCGTAATATATGTTCAAAATGTAATAAATTTTCAAAATGTAATAAATTTTCAAAATGTAATAAATTTTTAAAATCACCTCAAAAGTGAGGTATTTATTACAAAACAAGCTGGGAATGTTATTACACTTTAAAATAACTTTTCAACCCGTTTTGTAATAAATTTTCGAAATGTAATAATTTTTTGAAATCACCCCAAAAGTGAGGTATTCAATACAAAACGGGTTAAGAAGTGTTCTTTTGCTTGGAAATGACCTTGCAATCCGTTTTGTAATAATTTTTCGAAATGTAATTATTTTTTGAAATCACCTCAAAAGTGAGGTTTTCAATACAAAACGGGTTAAGAAGTGTTCTTTTGCTTGGAAATGACCTTGCAACCCGTTTTGTAATAATTTTTCGAAATGTAATAATTTTTTGAAATCACCTCAAAAGTGAGGTATTCAATACAAAACGGATTAAGAAGTGTTCTTTTGCTTGGAAATGACCTTGCAACCTGTTTTGTAATAATTTTTCGAAATGTAATAATTTTTGAAGTCACCTCAAAAGTGAGGTATTCATTACAAAAAAAGGTTTTGATGCGTTCTTTTGCTTGGAAATGACCTTGCAACCATATTGTTATAATTTTTCGAAATGTAATAATTTTTTTAAATCACCTCAAAAGTGAGGTATTTATTACAAAACGGGTTGAGAAGTGTTATTACACTTTGAAAATAACCATGCAACTCGTTTTGTAATAATTTTTCCAAATGTAAATAATTTTTGCAATCACCTCAAAAGTGAGGTATTCATAAAAAAACGGTTTGAGAGAGTTATAACACTTTGAAAATAACCATGCAACTCGTTTTGTAATAATTTTTCGAAATGTAATAAATTTTTGCAATCACCTCAAAATAAGGTATTTATTACAAAACGGGTTAAGAAAGTGTTATTACACTTTGAAAAACACATTGCAACCCGTTGTGTAATAAAGTTGCAAAATGTAATAATTATTACAAAACGGGTTGAGAGCTTATTACACTTTGAAAAAAATGTTTGCAACCCGTTTTGTAATAAAGTTGCAAAATGTAATGATTTTTTTAAGATCACCTCAAAGGTGAGGTATTCATTACAAAACGGGTTGAGAGAGTTATTACACCTTGAAAATAACCTTGTAACCCGTTTCGTAATATATGTTCAAAATGTAATAAATTTTCAAAAAGTAATAAATTTTTGAAATCACCTCAAAAGTGAGGTATTTATTACAAAACAAGCTGGGAGTGTTATTACACTTTAAAATAACTTTTCAACCCGTTTTGTAATAAGTTTTCGAAATGTTATAATTTTTTGAAATCACCTCAAAAGTGAGGTATTCAATACAAAACGGGTTAAGAAGTGTTCTTTTGCTTGGAAATGACCTTGCAACCCGTTTTGTAATAATTTTTCGAAATGTAATAATTGTTGAAATCACCTCAAAAGTGAGGTATGCATTACAAAACGGGTTGAGAAGTGTTATTACACTTTGAAAAAAACATGGCAACCCGTTTTGTAATAAAGTTGCTAAATCTAATAAATGTTTTCAATCACCTTAAAAGTAAGGTATTTATTACAAAACGGGTTGAGAAGTTTATTACACTTTGAAAATAACATTGCAACCCGTTTTGTAATAAAGTTGCAAAATGTAATACATTTTCAAAACGTATCGATTTTCGGCATTTCGTCAATGATTTGACATTTAATATATACCGGATGTCATTTAATTGAAATTTGATATTGGTAGTGTAAATATCTAGACTGACATTGAAAGAAACATTACTTTTTAAGAAAAAAATATTGCGGAAAAATTTGGAGCCTTGTCGTAAGCGAAAACAAGCCGATTTACGCACTGGAACACTTTCGATCAAATGTTCCCTTCTGTTCATTTCACCCCACGGTAAAAAGTTATGAATGTCTAAAATCATGAAATTGAGTATTTTTTGTGTTACCTATTTGACATAGATCTGCAATAGTGTATATTGTAATAAAGATGACTTCTAAATTTGATGTCCAAGTGCTGATAAGCTTAACCGCACTAAAATGTTTGTGCTGTGTTCATGTCTTTGTTATAGCAAATATCGGTCCATTTTTTACATTTTAGGTCTTACACAGTATGAGAATATAATTCTTGTCACTTTGTTCCCTGCCAATAATGCTTATATGCCTAGTAGTCTCCTCTACAGCCTTGTGGTTAAGCGTCCGCTTTGAGTGCAGAAGGTCCCGGGTTGGATCCTAGCCCGCGGGGACAGGACAGTCGGACAGGGAAGGCAGAACTTTTATGAAATGTTGATAGAACGAGACATTCTCTTGCTTCTTCTGCGTCAATGTAGTTAGGCTACTATTTTCATTTTTCAAGACACTTACTCAATGAGAAATATTTTTGTGATTTTACCTTCCGTTACAATGACACGATTTCCACTGACAAATTATTATTACTATTAGTAGTAGTTTTTGTTTCCTTCATGACTGTGTAGCATGAAATGACATAATGACAATGAATATAAATAAGAACGATAAGAACATCATTATAGCACTGAGAATTTGACGTGATCCTGACCTTATATGCATTAATACATGTATTTTTTCATATTTCCCGCTAATGAAAACAAACAGCCGGGATTACAAATATAGACAATATATCAGCTCCTAATTATGCTAATAGAAGGTCGAGAATCGTGTCGAATTCTCCGTACTATACCATAAAACATTAGAGGTCGATTTCGAGCATTGGATCGTAACTGTACTTTTGAGGTTTTTCTAGTTGGTATGTGAATATGCGTGAAGTAAGCAGCTAGCTGCCAGTTGCCAGTAGCCGATTCAACTACACAATCCTGCTGCCGATTCGATTTTCGCTAGCGTGTCGGCAACTGCGAACTGGGCCCGGGGGATAGCAGCCAATTCGATTTATAGTAAAGGGTCTAATAGGCAACTGCGAACTGCCAACGTCGGCATTGTACGGAACAGTATGTCGTTACCCGTAGTGCATTGTCTCAGTGGGGTCCTGTCATCCAACCTGGTCGTAGATCATTTTTAACTAACTACAGACAAATAATGAGTTCAAACTTTGTTCATCACTACGCTCGATGTACTACGAACAACTACATTCATCAACAGTTTTCCCTGACTTCGGTTTACTACCAGACCCAACTTGTACAGGATGTTCATCACAACCGTCTGACCAGGACATTAACATACGTCGTTGAACACTAGTTTGAAACTTGATGTATCAAGTATCTCCTCTGGAGTTTAGATGTACTGTTATTTGAAATAGTTCATGTGGTATTCTGAATACAGGTTAAAGGAATTTCTGTAGAACGTCTAATTCTCAAGCCTCAGTTCCTGGATGGTAACTGGCTCATACCGTTTCTATGCCTGTCTCCATCGGTACGAAACGGGGCTTTGCCGTTCTTTACCGGCCAGTGTTCACCGGTATGACATTTAGAAGGACGGTAGAGCAACGGATCTTATTCGAAAAGTCCCGGAAATCCCTGCATATAACAGGGTCCGTCGCGCTGAATATATCAATTTTCGCGAACAAATCGTGCAATATTGGTCCTTAAAATTTGTGTTGGTAGTATACACCGAGCGTCTTCGGGTTTTTTCACGCTTATGAAAACATACCACCGGAGTTATAAATATAGTCATTTTATCAGCTGTTAAATTGAGAATCACGTCAAATTTTCCGTACTTTACATTAATTTATTACTGCCGTTTTGAGCATGTCTTATTAGCAAACAATTGTTATTGTAAACATTTCATAAAATACACATCAGTATACTTGTATGTTGAGCTTTACTTCTTGGCTATACGTATACTAATTGGATATTCGGCGGTTTCTGTTGGTTACGCTTAGTCGCAAATGTTATATAGTATAATGATGGCCACCCGACACTTATATAAGTATTAGTGTAAAACAATACATTTGAGCTTCACATAAAATCAAATTTAAAAACATGGCATGTATTTTCTAAGAAGCATACGACCATTAAGAGAGGATAACACAAAAAATACTAAATTTCGTGATATTTGACATTCACAACGTTTTACCGTGTGGTGAAATGAACAGAAGGGAACATTTGATCGAAAGAGTTGCACTGCGTAAATCGGCTTGTTTTCGCTTACGACAAGGCCCCAAAGTTTTCCGCTATATTTTTTTCTTAAAAAGTAATGTTTCTTCCAATGTCAATCTAGATGTTTAGAATACCAATATCAAATTTCAATTCAATGACATCCGGTAATTGTTAAATGTCAAATCATGGACGAAGAGCAGAAAATATGTTACATTTTGAAAATTTAACACATTTCAAAAAATTATTACATTTTGCAACTTTATTAAAAAGTGTAATAACACTTCTCAACCCGTTTTGTAATAAATACCTCACTTTTGAGGTGATTTCTAAAGTTTATTACATTTTGCAACTTTATTACAAAACGGGTTGCAAACATTTTTTCAAAGTGTAATAAGCTCTCAACCCGTTTTGTAATAATTATTACATTTTGCAACTGGATTACAAAACGGGTTGCAATAATTATTTCAAAGTGTAATAACACTTCTCAACCCGTTTTGTAATAAATACCTTACTTTTGAGGTGATTGCAAAAATTTATTACATTTCGAAAAATTATTACAAAACGAGTTGCATGGTTATTTTCAAAGTGTAATAACACTTCTCAACCCGTTTTGTAATAAATACCTCACTTTTGAGGTGATTTCAAAAATTTATTACATTTCGAAAAATTATAACAAAAGGGTTGCAAGGTCATTTCCAAGCAAAAGAACACCTCAAAATCCTTTTTTGTAATGAATACCTCACTTTTGAGGTGATTTCAAAAATTTATTAAATTTCGAAAAATTATTACAAAACGGGTTGCAATGTCATATCCAAGCAAAAGAACACCTCAAAACCCTTTTTTGTAATGAATACCTCGCTTTCGAGGTGATTTCAAAAAAATATTACATTTCGAAAAATTATTACAAAACGTGTTGCAAGGTCATTTCCAAGCAAAGAACACTTCTTAACCCGTTTTGTATTGAATACCTCACTTTTGAGGTGATTTCAAAAAATTATTACATTTCGAAAATTTATTACAAAAAGAGTATATTAAGTCAGACAGGGAAGGCAGCACTCAACTTAACCAGCCGAGCACAGAAAACATTAAAAACACACAAAGCACAATGCCCAACTAAACAAGCGCAGATCCGCCCAAGTCCAAGCTGTCGAAAAGTATAATAAATTATAACTAGCTGAATGACCCAGTAGAAAAGATACAGCAACCAAAAGGCGGAATGCCTACGCTGAATGACCTAGTAACAACAGTAAAACTGCTGAACTACATAGTTATAGCAGCCTTTAGTCTCAAAGTTAAATAACAGTATTAAAACGTTGAAAGGCCCGTATAGTGGGATGACCTACTAACAAGCTGAATGACCCAGTTTCCACAGCAAAAGGACTATATTGTCCCGCTTGAAAACGGGTTGAAAAGTTTTTTAGTTGTTTTGTAATTAATACCTCACTTTTGAGGTGATTTCAAAAATTTATTACATTTTGAAAATTTATTACATTTTGAACATATATTACGAAACGGGTTACAAGGTTATTTTCAAGGTGTAATAACTCTCTCAATCCGTTTTGTAATGAATACCTCACTTTTGAGGTGATCTTAAAAAAATTATTACATTTTGCAACTTTATTACAAAACGGGTTGCAAACATTTTTTCAAAGTGTAATAAGCTCTCAACCCGTTTTGTAATAATTATTACATTTTGCAACTTTATTACAAAACGGGTTGCAAACATTTTTTCAAAGTGTAATAAGCTCTCAACCCGTTTTGTAATAATTATTACACTTTGCAACTTTATTACAAAACGGGTTGTAACAAAGCTATAGATCTAATTTGCATGTGAAAGTGAACTGTCCACAAACATTCCGCGAGCCTGTCTAACGTTATTTATAAGTGCGAACTGTTCACATTGTAATTCTATATTTGCAAATAGTTCGCAGGAACTTTTCTCAGAAGGTACATTTGGTGAGTAGGCTATGGAATTTCGAGTTGAAATAAAATCTGGATATACATCGGGGGTATGTCATTGACATACTAGTAATAATTAGCGATGTTATTTCTGGTAATTTCGTTCACCAACATTGATACAGGATGGACAATGGCCAGGTATATAAAGAAAATAATTGGTAAGAACTGTTTGTTTATTGACGGTGGTAATTATCTCGCCATGTAGTGTGTGTATATATTGATACTGTCAATCTCGTGCCATATGTTCTCCTCAACCATTTATCACTGGTCACTCAAATATGCGCACATGATTAACGGATGATGGAAGAGTTGATTGGTTTCAGAGATGATGACCCCCTTGTTCAGAGAGATCGTTTCTGACGCCATTACTAACGGTCACATGAGTGTAGATGGTGTGGAACAATGAACGATATAACATGTTGAGCTTATGTTATACAGTGTGGGTTCGAATCCACTACAGGTGCAGTACTATTAATTGCATAACAACTTGCGATTGGGGCCGCGTGTTTTGGCTGTAAAACGTCTTCTAGTATATATAGTCAATGTTGAGCCGATTAGGTAGTTACGTTGATACCAATTATTTGCGCAAGGGTTTTGAGGGTTGTTGCAAAAGTCGCTGGAATAGTCTGATACTGTCGTACTTCGCATCGCTCGGCGATGGCGCATTCTGATCACCTCGGCCTTTATGCATTGCAATATACCGGATTTACCGTAGACAAACGGAAATGGCCGAGCTTTCACGATTTCGCGATGGCGTCGTACAGTATGAACCCCACTATAAGTACAAACTATTAATACATTACACATTGAATGGAGAAACAATAAAATACTCAATGTTAAGCAGTCTGTATGGCATAAACCCAATATCTCCATTGATACGTAACTGTCTCTAATTGAAAGGTTTAATATTTTAAGTGTTTGTATTTTAAATTTTTAAGTAATGGATCGGAACGACAGCTTATCAAAACCGTCGTTGAAGGTGCATATAATTATGGTTCTTATTACCCAATCACTTTTCGAGTGTCAATCATAACTCTATGTATTCCAAACCAAAACCGTATGACATTCGGAACTTATCGGAAATTTAATAGAAGATAATTGTACGAGTGTCTTTTGGGGAGGCTACGGTCGCTACGTTTTTTCGAAAACGCGGGAATGTAAATACGCTGGGAGTACACAATGTACGTCCATGCGCGTCACACCACAGGAACTTGCATTTATAAATTGAAAAAAAAAAGAAGAAAAAATTGAAAAATTATATATTTTAATACAGAGGCTGCACAGTAGGCCCAGTGAAAAATCATAAATGCAAGTTCCTGTGGCCACACACATGGTTTCCCCAGGCCTTGAGTGATTGCATACATCGTACGTTACGCACATGACAAGTGAGTTATACGTGCTAACAACGTGCTTACAGCGTACGATCTCCGTGCGATTGTCACGTTATCGTACGGAGACCGTACCAACACGTGCTGCTCACGTACATTGTCCCTCCATTGTAAGTTAGAGACGAACCCGGAGCCCGAACGCAGATCGAACGCAGCGAAAGTTCCCCATGTATACACGAAAAGCGCTACGTCGTGTCTGCGTGATCTCAAATACGTACAGAGGCAGTACTCATCACGTACGGATTCCTAAATTTTGTCCACGTTTTTGCACGTAGACAGTACGTACCTGCACGTACGGCGGGTCGTGATCGCCGCTTATGAGAGATTGAAAGAACAGACCAGCTAGCCTAATATCCTGAATTCCTAATACTGAATGTACAATCACTTAGGGATGATGAAGTAAGGGCTCAATCATCTGTCCAAGAATTCACTTACTGACGGACAAGATTTTGGAATTATTTTTGTGAGAAATTGGTTTGAGATAACTCACATTCTTTTCATTTCGAGTTCATCATTCCTGAAACAAGCTTAATCACTCCAAAATTGAAAAGTTGAAAAATGAAGATATTTTTTTTCTCTGACCACAGGTGACCGTATCGTGATATGGTTTCTATTATATCCTATATATAACACAGGTAACTGTATTATTGATTTAATAAGAGAGAAAAAAAATTGTTTTTTTGTAAAATTTATATATTCAATATGAATATACTTGTATAAATTTTACAAAAAAAATTTAAAAAAAATAAAAATCTGAATCAATGATACAGTTACCTGTGATATACAATATATATATATATATCAAAAATAAAAAAATTACGGAATGAGTAATTAAAACTTAAAATTTAATAATGTATATACAAATAAAGTTCATATAGAAAACATGTGACTAAATCTCGATTTTTCGTTGCTCCACTGAATACGTCTATAATATTCCCAACAAGGGCTCATGTTGAAAATTGATTTAATTAAATCAAATTCTGATAAAAAAGTTTGCAACTAACAAAGCGTTTTTTTGAATATAAGCCAAACTGTGCGGATGTTATTAAATAAAAAAATGTACTTATCTGACAAACACGCCCGCTTATAATTTTCAGTGCATTTATATATTTGTGCATGTAATTAAAACATTAATTATGAAGTATTTTGTGCAACATAAGAACATAAATGAGTTAATTGCCAACGACAGGAACGAAGTTGTGGTTAAGTATATACCGTTCATTCAACAAAATCCAGACGCCGGATCCACTACTGAAATAAACTGAAAATTTGTATATTTTAATCAAAATTAGTTTTAAATGAGATCAAAAGAAAGCACTGAGACAGTGTAAATAGTTACATCCTGATTTGTTGTGAGGGTATATTTATATTATTGTATATTTTCCGGCATTGGTTCTCGTTGCAGGAAACAATAATGCACATTTTACTGTTTTGTGACATTAGGGTTTCTGCCCAGTCTCTGTTAGGCTCATGCAATTGATAACTTCTTTTCATGATCCCGTTGCTAGGCATTGGAGAATCAAACTGGGTATTGAACCTGGATATTTCATTTGTTAATGACCGACTCTACCAACTTGCTATTGCGCAACCATGTAATTTACAACTTATTTTCATGTTCCCGTTTCTAGGCATTGAAGAACCAAACTCGGCATTGAACCTGTATATTTCATTTGTCAATCGGACCGACTCCACCAACTTGCTATTGCGCAACCATGTAATTTACAACTTATTTTCATGTTCCCGTTTCTAGGCATTGAAGAGCCAAACTGGGCATTTGACCTGGATATTTCGTTTGGCAATGGCCGAGTCTTCAAACTTGCTATTGCACAACCATATAGTTGACAACTTCGTTTCGTGGCTGGTTTCGTGGATGAACCAAACTGGGCATCTAACCTGGATCTGTCATTTGGCAATTACCGAGTATACCAATTACGCTACCTGGCCCCGATCTCCCGAAACATCTCAATTTGAGTCTCAACTCAAAGTTTGTCACCTGTCGTTTGAGATAGTTTCCATGCGAAATTGTGATCTAAATTGGTATAATAAAATACAAACATTATTCTGAGTTTATTATAGCGCAATTTCGAGAGCTTGAGATTCAAACATATCTCTAATCCAGACTCACAATTTGAGCGAAATCTCAATTTAAGTTGACATTTCTCCTTGAGATGCTTCGGGAAACCGGGGCCTGAACGGTTTAGAGACTATCAGAGTTGATATAGCATTAATGGCAGTAGCTATACATCAGTGGTTAGTCATGTTCTCCGACAACAAGTCATATAAATAATACGCTGATGAACGAGAGAAAGCAGAACAATATGCATGCTATTTGGCTAATAATACCTTCCCGGAATGATAACGGTGAATTATATTCTAATAATCGCAGTATGAAATAATTTCAAATAATCAAAATAATTTCTGAAATGCTTGTTTTCTGCTGGCATGCTTGGTTGTAACAAAATACGATCAGTCACTTTTGATTTAACATAAACCATAGAAATGGACGATAACGTTTTGTATGCATTTCTTAGTGATTTAAAGTTATTGGCGGGTTCAAAATAATTGCATGTACATGTACTACAAGAAAATTACATTTGAAATCTATGAATTATTTTGCAACCAGTTGATCGGGCGATTCCGCTAACTTCAGGGAGGTAACGAACACTGGCTATTGAAATCGAAAGTACGGACGAGATCTGGATATAATTAAATGAATGTATTTCCATCACCATGATGCAGTGTGAACAGAGATTCAAGACACTTTTTTGGCCAGTTTGAGCCCATTAGTAACTGATCTTCAACAGGGGTTTGAACAATCGAACCAATGTAGCTACACACCTGGCTGTTTCCGGAGTGTTATGTAACGTAACACCTATAATAATAAAAAGACAATCAGACAAACTATCTAGATACAGATAACGCAACATGATTTGTTTGCTTTTTTTTTATCTAATTGGGATCATTAAGATTTCTAAAACAATCTGATTGATGGACAATTTTATAGAAGGAAAAGACGCCGGTATAAGTATTCTATTTGACTGATTTTATACGTTTTCTGAGAATTCCTGGAGCTGTTGTTTGAATGTGCATCGTAAATTAGTACAATATTACGCTCATGAATTTACATAACCAATGGGTACGAATGGCGGGCCTTCAAAACGCTAAAGCACACACCCTTTAGAAAAGAGTTGTTTTTTGGTTTTAATCATATTGCAAACAAATCCAACAGTGAGTGTTTATGATACCTGACATTTACTTTCTTACATACCTCTACACGATGCAAAAATATATTTAATTTGTATCGTATTGACATGAATTTAATGGATGTGTTCAACTGTATAAGTGGGGCAACTCTTGTATACAAGTATACCACATTACTTCTGCATAATTATTGTTATTTGTGGCCGGAAACACATCCGTACATTTTGCATTTGGCAAATGGCAAATTAGGAACTAGCAAATTCGCTTGTTCCGATCCGCATACCATAATACTTATAATGATATATACAGGGTGTCCCAAAAAAACGGGGACCTACCCAAAACCCTTATAACTTATTTAATTTTTAATGAATTTCACTGTTGTTTTGTGAGAGTGTGTAAAAGTGATATCTCCTTCTAAAATAGGTATTTATTTATATATTTTGCTTTAAAACAGGAAGTGACGTCATCATTTTAACTGAGGCATCATTTCCTGTTATTTGGCTGACTTACGTGGAAATTGCATCATTTGATAACACATTCACGTATGAGCGTTCAATTTGAGAAAACAAGGTTTTAAAGTCACAGAAGTGATATAAAATCTCGTGAAAATTGAATAATTTTGCAATGGATAATGAAAACGGGGAGAAAGTGGTGAGTTTACTTAAAAAAGGGAAGCAGGCAACCTTCAAAATATCCATTAACAATCACCAAAAATCAAAATATAAAAATAATTTATTATTTTTGAGAGCAATCAACAAGAAAACTTAGTAAGAAGCAAAAGATAAAAATGTGACATTTTATCCAAATCAACAGTTCATAGATATTTATCAGAGTTATATAGTGTGTCAGCATTTATAGGAAAGCAGAAACCCTATTACAACAAATCAGCGGCAAAAATAGGATATGTTCACAAGAAAGTGTTGACATTTGACCTCTTATTTAGTATGGGCAAGTGGCCTAGATATAGCTCGGTCATTAGCCCTATAGTGAATCTGTTTGCCATACATGATGAACATTTAATTTAGTGTATGCAGATACATTATCCTTGACTATGGGACACCTGAGACGACATTTGGATTTGGAGTCAGCATGTAAATCTATCTCTATGAACACGCTGAAATTCCTTGTTCACAGTATGCAAATATACTAAAACACGTGCTTGAAAACATGGGAGGTAATTCTGGGTATTGGACTAAATAATCACAATTATGATGCTGGTATTTTGAACTGTGTCTATCCCTTTATGTTTTGTTATATTGACAATGTGTTATTGATAAAAGTGGAAAAGTTACGAGTGTTTCACCTAGGTCCCCGTTTTTTTGGGACACCCTGTAGATATACAAACAATATCTACTGAGCCACTATAATAGGCGCTATTATACGGAATATGCCTGTATAATATGTATAATAGCATAACAGTCTGAAAGTAGGTCAGTCATAAATACAATTGCTTTTTATGTATTGTTCAAGATCTGGATATGCCGTCCCAAGATGGGTCGAATTTGTATGGAATGAGGAACAACAGAACACAAAGTGTTAAATTAAAAAAAAACATTTATTTTTAAAATGTCATAAAAACATAAGATAAAGCAAAATATTATGTGTTTATGTTCTAAAATGACATAACTGGACGAACAATAAACACCAAAAGAAGACACCGTAGGGGACGACACCGCCCAGTGAGAAAATACAATTGCTTTAAATATACTGCAGGACCATTAAACTGATACTATGTCCGTGCATTAGTTTTCCTGATCAAACTAGTATCTGCCCTGTTCTATACATTGAACAATAATTCGTAAAATTGCCTCTACAAACACCAAAAAGCACACTAGTCGATTTCATAATGACCTACATTGATCTTAAGAGTCACAACCAACGTTTTCCAACTTCCAAGACATTCGTCTTCAATAGAAAATAGATTGTTAAATTTTCTACCTTAGGGAGGGGGTTGTGTCTAATTGTAAACCACTTTTTTAGGTTTGGCCACTAGTCTAATTATTTAGTCGTTTTAGTACAGGCCAAATTGGCGTTCTGTCGTTGTGGTGCGGGCACCAAATCAACAGAACGAAGTTGGCAGAATTTAGCTACAATATATTACATATACGACGCACACCTCTGTACCATAATTATATAATTCAGTGTTGGTCATAGACCTATCAGTAAATTACTTTTGTTTAGTGAATTAATCTGTTTGACAACAAAACACCAGTGGTGCCTGACACCTGTTGTAATTGGTGTTGATCTATCAGCAGCAGCACCCGTATATGCGACAGGAACTATATAGCTTGATGAGACTATATAACAACAAGGCTAATCATTGTTCACTGCCAGCAACAACATGCTTTGTTGTCATAACAGTTGATAGACACCGATCAGAGCATTGGCAAGTGTCTAGGAGCGGTATTAGCATGTTAATAACTCGCTAGGTATTGCAAATATTCTTGATATTGCGATTATCTTGTTAAGACCAGTAATGTTAGTCATTATCTGGGAAGAACCATGTCGGACATGTCGTGAACTTGTCCAAAACATGTTGTTTATGTTTCTCCTATATTTTGTGGGATTATACCTCATATAGTGAGGGATTTTTATTCTTTTAATAATGTAAGTTTTATTATGTATAATTTTATTTGATGCATTAGTGCATTGTTGTTTCAATAAAGCTCATAACTTCACTGGCGCTTGATATTGTTCTCTTAGTTGAAGGAAATTTAAGTTCTGACAAAATTAATAGGCTATAAATCCTATTTGAGATTAGAGAACCAATGGTGTTAGTACGATCTTATGTCCGACAGGGTTAGATCAGCTAGTAAAGCCTGTGATAATTGATACATACAAAAATGTACTATGATGTTCTAAGTTCAAGTTCTTTATCTCAGTTGCTTGCGAAACAATATTAAGTTAGTAATACATTTGCATGTACAAGTACTTCATACATAATTAAACGCTGATTGTCAGCAGGCAGCTATACATGACTGAATCAGATGTTAAAAACCGGACTTAAACACATGGAAACAATAAAAAAGCAGTTTTTCATTGAGGACACATTCTAATATTATCCGAAAATTATAACTTTCTTTAGTGGTTCCCTGAAGTGACGCACAGCGAACTTTGTTCAAAAGTATTAATTTGGTTTTATTTGTTTAGATTTTGACGACGTATAACACAAAAGGGTGTTTTTACTTAAAGGCTTCGTATTTTGAAGATGACAGCAACTTGGTCATCAGTAAAGTACCCTTCATCCAAATCCATTTCACACATTGATGATTAAACAGAACTTTAGTTTAGGACCGCTCTAGTGGAGCTATAAGAATAAGCTATTGTAGTATTACCCATTCGTCTCAAGTACGGTTGACACTTTTCTGTAATGTTTCCTCTGAGAAGTGTTATTAATGTCTTTTTAACGCACTTTTTCCCATAGTTTAAGCATGTAATATAAATGTGAGTGTCTCAGACACATTGACCTCGCCAAATGTCTTACAGTGTCTCAGGAGCTTTGACCTCGCCAAATGTCTAACAGTGTCTCAGACATATTGACCTCGCCAAATGCCTCACAGCGCCTCAGACACATTGACCTCGCCAAATGCCTCACAGCGCCTCAGACACATTGACCTCGCCAAATGCCTCACAGCGCCTCAGACACATTGACCTCGCCAAATGCCTCACAGCACCTCAGACACATTGACCTCGCTAAATGTATAACAATGTCTCAGACACATTGATCTCGCTAAATGCCTCACAGCGCCTCAGACACATTGACCTCGCTAAATGCCTCACAGTGTTTCAGACACATTGACCTCTCTAAATGCCTCACAGTGTTTCAGACACATTGACCTCGCTAAATGTATAACAGTGTCTCAGACACATTGACCCCACCAAATGACTCACATTGTCTCAGACACATTGACCCCACCAAATCAGACACATTGACCTCGCCAAATGTCTAACAGCGCCTCAGACATATTGATCCCGCCAAAATGTCTAACAGTGTCTCAGACACATTCACCCCACCAAATGACTCACAGTGTCTCAGACACATTGACCTCACCAAATGACTCACATTGTCTCAGACACATTGACCTCGCCAATTGTAAAACAGTGTCTGAGACACATTGACCCCACCAAATGACTCACAGTGTCTCAGACACATTGATCCCACCGAATGACTCACATTGTGACAGCCACATTGACCTCGCCAAATGTCTGACAGTGTCTGAGACATATTGAACTCGCCAAATGTCTGACAGTGTCTGAGACACATTGACCTCGCCAAATGTCTGACAGTGTCTGAGACATTTTGACCACGCCAAATGTCTAACAGTGTCTGAGACACATTGACCTTGCCAAATGTCCAACAGTGTCTGAGACACATTGACCTCGCCAAATGTATCACCTTGTCTGAGACACAATGACCTCGCCAAATGTCTAACAGTGTCTGAGACACATTGACCTTGCCAAATGTCTATCAGTGTCTGAGACACATTGGCCTCGCCAAATGTCTAACAGTGTCTGAGACACATTGACCTCGCCAAATGCCTCACAGTGTCTGAGATACATTTACCTCGCCAAATGGCTCACAATGTCTGAGAAACACTGACCACGCAAAATGTCTAACACTGTCTGAGATACATTGATCGAGCCAAATGTCTCACAGTCTGGAGACAATAATGTCAAGTACCATAACATCGTTCGTCTCGGTATTATGGCACGCGTACGTAACGTTCGTAAGTGATCGCTTTACTGAAGATACGAATAAATGTGAGTATAAAAGAAATATCTTACAACAAGATACTAGTATATAGCAAGGAACTCCATTACAAGTACAATGTTTAAGTACACACCACGCAAGATCTGCCGGTAGAGTACTGTACTGTCTCCCAGCTGAATCCCACGTTGCACATTCTACTGTATGATGATCTTCCATGGCTTTGATTTTGGTTAATAGACTAACGTACATATTCTTCCTAAATGTTCGCAGCGCATCATCGGGTATATTGAACAGATGATTTTAACGTACGTTTCCTCCACATGTGGAGACAGATTTAGCTACTTGTGGACGAATAGAATAATAGGTTGAAAATTAATACTAGTTAATCTAGCCACCATATATTGTAAATTCGAATATCATTACAATGCATAATTTTACCATGGATCTTAATACTGTGTTGGAACTAAAAAAGGTTGAAATCTGCGAAAAAAATAAATTATTCGGTATTTCAGCCGTTTTACTGATGGAACTAAGTCATTCAGCTTTTGGGACTTGGGCGGATCACTTTCTCATTCGGTTATGTGTTGGGCATTGTGTCTTGTATGTTTTATGTTTTCTGTCCTCGGCTGGTTACGTTTAGTGCTGCTTTCCCTGTCCGACTTAATATCGTCTTTGTGACCGCAAATATGTATGCCACTTGTATCACCTATAGGTTGGTCATATTCGTGCATTGTCCGAGCGAGTATGTCTGAATCATCCCTCCAAGAAGCTCCTAATTAGCTAGCCTGTCTAATTAGTGATCGGTTAATGATATTGCTATATCTATCTCTCAACAGTCGTTGAATAGACACATTGAGACGTTAACCACTACAGTAATAAGATGTACTTCCTACACTTTATGAGTATATTTATACATATTTTACTCCCCATCTGATCCAGTTGCCCGCTTCCTTTGATTTACGGTTGGTAGTAAAACGGTGATTACCTCTATTATCATCAAATAGCATGTCGCAAATACGATGCCGAGTAGATCTACGCTATCATTAAAGATTCGTGTAGGCAGTTATAATAATAATAACAAAATAATCAACACAAGTATGATAGATAAAAGAAAGTTTTATATTTTATAACACACGAAAGATTTATTGTAAAATTATTATTTTTGCGTGGGGTTTATATTACATTCTCGTTGATTTCGTGGGTGAACTCGTCCGCGAAATCTGATCGCCCTGAACAATTGACCTTCCAAATATAAATCAACGGTTTCCTCTTCAATGGTTTATGATTTACGAATTCACAACCCCTCGAATCTACATTTATACATAAAACACCAAATACATTTTGTAATAGCAACGAATATAAATAATTTTACAGTATATCGAAATAAGGATTTCTCACCTCTTGAACTTTCAAGTTTACTGCAAAATAAATATTTATTGTGGGCGTGAAAAAACCTACAATAATGAGAATGACCAGACCCGTTTGTAAAACCTCATGTACATTTAGAATTTGCAGATCATGGTTAAATAGTAAGTTAGAAAAAATAAATGTTATTCGAAGAGTTTTACAACTTCTTAACTATAGTATTGACTTTAATATGGTCAAGGCATATGTGTTTGATTTTACGAACAAACTATCTTAATATTTATTTAAAGGCTTGATTTATGTTTCAAACACGAACGAGACAGTCGTTTTAAAGTGTTTTTTTATAATTCATCTTCGTGGCCATTTCAAAGCAAATCTCTTCTATAACTTGCCATACCATCAGTGGTGGTCTAACTGAGGTATTGCTGTACCCGTTTTGCTCACAGATAACCGTATCATTGATAGAGTAAAAAACAATTTCTTTTATAAAATTTATGTTATCTTATTTATGGACGGATTTTTAAAACAATAATAATAACAAATTAAAGACGAAGCTCTCTAGTTTCTGGTCATGTAAATATATTTAAAATGATACCAGTATTAATGAAATGGTTATAAAAAACAAACCGCACCTCAGTGACTGTGTGGTCAATTTCTCGTGTTATAAACCTTTCTAAGATATTATAAATTTAATAAAAAAATTATTTAATTTTTTTTTTTTTTACTCTTTATTAATGATACAGTTACCTGTGGTTTTGCTACTAATATTTTAATTGTAACATGCATATGGTTCAAGACACCGATCAATCAAAAATGATGCATTCTCCTCGAAAATCACGCTCGGCGATATTCGGCAAGTCTCGGGATATACTTATGATCACCTATAAGTCATAGCTGAAGGTGTTCAGGGTGACGTTTATAAACGCATCTGGTCGGGAGTTAATGACTCGAAGTAATCCGGACTACGCTTGATTTGCTATCGCCTTACAGAAAACATTAAGTCTAATGAATCTATGACCAACCTTTCGATTTTTTTAAAGGTGTTTCAACTTCAGAATATCAAGTTTTATTAGTGCTTTAACTTTGGTCATGTGAATCGGTCGAGGATTATATATCTTCGTGTTTAGATGCGGCGGACAATTCAACAATGCAAACGTAGAGGATATAAAACAGTTTACAAGGCTTACTTCATTCAAATGATAATTTTTTTAAGTTTAATGTTTCTAGTAAAGAAATCGATTATGTGTATATGAATGGAGTTGAAGAAAAGGTCATTGATCACATATTGTTAACTGAAAAATGTGTTTTATGGATTATGTGATAGTAACCAAATGAGAGACTTTACACGCAAAATTGGATAGAAGTTTGGTTTGTATAAAAAAATATTTTATTTTCTTCTTTTGAAATACATGTATACTTACAGCTCCCCCGTATAGCACTGTATTGTCATCCGGGCAACACCGGTCGCGATGTCCCGAAGCATCTCAATGATAAATCTCAGCTCAGATTGATATTTTACTCAAATCCGAATCCGAATTTGAGATAAATATGAAGCTCGAGCTCTCAAAGTTTTACTGTAATAAACTCCGAATAATGTTTCTGGTTTTTAATTACAATCAGAGTATAGTTTTACATGGAAGCGATCACAAATGATAGGCGGATAAATCTCAGCTCAAATTGAGATTTTACTCAAATCCGAATCCGAATTTGAGATAAATATGAAGCTCGAGCTCTCAAAGTTTTACTGTAATATACTCCGAATAATGTTTCTGTTGTTTTTTATTTCAATCTAGAGTACAATTTTACATGGAAGCGATCACAAACGATATGTGACAAAATTTGAGTTGAGATTAATCTCAGATTGAGATGTTTCAGGAGATCGGGGCCTGACCCAACCTCAATTCTGTTTCTGCTCTCTCGTTTGAAAGTATTTGTCAAATTTAATAATTCTATTTTCCATTGCATGTACAGAATACCTAAACATATTCTAGGTAATTGTTTGAAAACATGTTAAACATTCATTTTCTTAAAAAAGGTATTTATGGTATTTGATACTGAGACTGATCTCAAATATTCAGAATCAAAATCTAAAACCCAGGTTTAATTTATTAAGTAAATATGATGGTTGTCATCCGGCTGGTCTGATTTCGATTCCTGGGGTGGTATTCAATATTGATCTTATTTAATTAGAGAATAAGGATAGCCAATCATATCACCTGATACTGATCAAGAGTTTAATATGGTGAGATCTGATTGGTTGTCCTTATCCTTAAGTCAAGTAAGATCAATATTGAATACTACCCCTGGATTGGGCGTGTTGTGTTCCTTCCAATACTGGAGAGGTCAATTTTTTGTGAGTCATAATATATGTACTGAATTCCGAGAATAAATGTTAGCCTGAACTGTCCACTGGAAAACACCAAAACGGAGTCAAACGTCTCTTTATTGAGCATGTACTTGGTCTTTTGAATCAACATGCACATGTTTATATCAAAAACCTTGTTTTACCGACACACTGCCTTATCTGGTATATCGAAGGGATGCCGGATAATCCAGGTTATACTGTACAACTTTCTGTTGTCTACGAGTAAAGTTCGATCGGTATATCAAAATCATATATAACTGGGGTGGTATTCAATATTGATCTTACTCGACTTAAGGATAAGGACAACCAATCAGAACACACCCTATTAAAATCATGGTCAGTTACAGGCGATATGATTGAATATCCTTGTTTTCCAATTGAATAAGATCAATATTGAATACCACCCCTGCTGTTTTAGAGATCTATCGTCACCGAGGGTAGTTTCTAATGTACTTGATGGTAATTTGGTATACTTAATACTTCCCCCGCACGTTATACTGATTCTAGTCTAGGCGTGTGGGAATTATTATGTCAATAGAGTGATCACATAGACAGCCTAAAAGTACATCCAATGTTATTACAAAAAAGTTACCGTATTCCGACTATCGCACTCTTTTTCACTGTAACATTGCGCTCTTTCTCAGTGTAGTACTGCAGTTATTGTATTCTTTCCCAGTCCAGTATTGCGACTATCGCACTCTTTCACAGTCCAGTATTGCCATTATCGCACTCGTTCCCAGTCCAGTATTGCGACTATCGCATACTTTCCCAGTCAAGTATTGCGACTATCGGACTCTTTCCCAGTTCAGTATTGCGACTATCGCACTCTTTCCCAGACAGTATTGCCATTATCGCACTCTTTCCCAGTCCAGTATTGCCATTATCGCACTCTTTCCCAATCCAGTATTGCGACTATCACATTCTTTTCCGTATTGGTATGGCGCTCTTTCTCAGTGCAGTTTTGCAGATATCGCACTCTTTCCTATTGTAGTACTGCAGTTATTGCATTCGTTCCCAGAGCAGTATTGTCGTTATAATTGCACCATTCTAACCGTAACTAGGAAACACCACAAGATTTGTATTTTATAATAGCTAATAACTATATGATAGCTTTGGTGGACGAATATTTATGATTTCAAGAACTACGAAACCAAGAATAACGCCAAGTAGTCCACAGTTTCCTTGTAGCACCGATAATCACTATTAGTGCAAAATAATTATAGTTTAATGTATATTGAAGAACGTTTCAAGAGGGCAGTCATTACATTTTTAGCATTCAATTGTAATGAATGGGCGATGATTTCTTCCACGTGCAATCGGTACAAGAGAAATAATTCAGATATCAGAACAGTTAACCCGGATCAGTTTATATTACGTACCCATTAATAGTATGATGATGTATTGTTAATTGGGAATTAAATAGAAAATGAATAAAACATTGGTAAACCATTTCGGTAAGCCCTAGTACCGATATATGCCGGTCTGAGAAAATGACGAGTATCCTGTTACATTATTCTGACACCGAACTAACCAGTCCTGGTAACTACCTTTATTTAGGGTCGGCACACCTCACTGGGGAATACACCAATACCAAAATAACGCCTCTATTTTTTAATTTCATTTGTCCATTGTTAAACTAATTTTGTCATTCCATTTGTCCGCAATGCCATTTGTGGGACGCGGTGCAATATCTATTTTAGTACGCCGTAGCCTTGGATCGAAATTAGCATCACGCTCCAAAGTAGTCTGGCTTACCTACCATAGATCACAATGATACTAAAACACATAATACGCCGGGAACCAGATTCGCTCTAGGTTTAATAATATGGACTGTGTAGTCTCGATAAGACTTGTAAACTTTTTACATAAAAATGTTATATATATACATAATCATCAGACTCAGTATTAACATTGCCCCGTGTCTGTCAAGACAGCGGGCGGTGAAAAGTTCGAAGCCCCGTAGGGATACGGTCGGATATAGTCAGTTGGTGAGCCGCCATCTTGGTAATTAAGATTTAACGTTTGTATGCCTGTCTAATATCTGACATTAAATGAGTCGGAAAGACGGTAAGGTGTCTTGTAAGGTTAAATTGACTATTAAATATGAGTGACACTATAATAACTGCCCACTTTTCATTATTGTAATTTCTCACTGTTTTGTGATTGCACAAATTATTCTTAAAGGGATATTTAATATTTCTACGAGTTTTTATTTTGTCTTTGTCATAGTTTTGTGCCACGGGTAACTGTATCATTGATATAAAGTGTAAAAACAATATTTTGTTATCTAAGATAACATAAATTTTATTTCAAAAGTTTTTATTTCATCTTTATTAATAATACAGTTACCTGTGTTTTGTGCAGGCAAATTTTTTGCCCAGTGTGCCAATACATTGGAATGGGATTGAATATACCTCGCCTATTAGTATATACAGTAATCAAATAATCATACTTCAATAGTGTACTTATTTTGCAATTGGCGATAATAAAAAGTAATAAAATCCGACCATATCTGTCAGTGGGCAATAGTTTAACTAATGTATAATTTATGGAAAGGGATGAATGAGGTGTGTGAATTGACACTTAACGGATAGTAACTTATGTGCCTTTGGTCATTTGTAAATATCTATAAGCGTCAAAGTTCGCTTAATGATCTTTTAATTATGAATTCGTGCATTATTTGGGGGAGTATAATTATTCTAGCTGGAGGGGGGAGGGGCAATAACTGAAGTTGATGAAGGGGACATCAACTAACATAAACAGTGAACATCAATATTACCGGCTCATTATTAAAGGCTTTAGAAAACATGGTGTGTTCTTCAATTTGCGAGAAATATGTACAGAATAAATTTTAACTTAAGTCAAGGCACTAAGATGCTTTGTGAATACGAGCCGAGGGTTTTGAAAACTGGTCCGGTTAAAATAGCAATCATAGATCTGAGCGTCTTATCGGTCGCTCTTCGTGGGACACAAAGTTGGACGATCGAGCATCGAAGTACATACTTTCTGGTTAAGAGTTTCTGAACGCTACTAACTGCTTATTTTTCACTCAATCACATACGTACAGACATTGGGTGAATTACTTGAGACAGACAATAATTTAATGCCGGACGGAGCAATACACGACAAAGAAACCATTTATTTCCTGTTGTAAACCTGGTTAATGTTCAGAACTTATATACAATTTATAAATGTATAAGAATATAAGGCCAATACAACGAGACAGAGGGGGAGGTATAGTAATCATCGCATGCATTGCTGAATGAAGAAATTACTTGCTACATTACCAGTGCTCCACAAAAAACTGTATTTTTCTGCATAAACAATTAATATTGGAAATATGTTGACAGGCTTTCCGTTGTTTTTTGTAACATTGGAATAAATGCTGTAACATTGCTAACAACTGCTGCCTTTTTTACTTGTACTTTGACGTCAGGATCACATAGATGTACAGAGTAATGAGAGACATAAGTGACATATAAATTATCTCCCTTGTAAGATAAAGCCCGAGGTAGACCAATTAGCATACCGGTCCTAACTAGTTGAGATCCTCTGACTTTATCCTTGTTTTTAACTGAAATATCATTGATTTTAGATATGAAATTTCTCACTTCTGTATTACCTAATATGTTAGGGCCATAAAAATTTATATACCATGGTGTGTAAACAGCATGTAGCCAAATTTATTATTTGATCTGATAATTAATGTTGCAAATATTTTAGCCTAATTACTACCATGTGCAACAAACAAAACAGGGATAAAAGCAGAGTAATCCGCATGATAGGACCGGTGGAGTTTTAGAGAGTAGTAAGGGGGGATAATTTACTATTTTCCCCCATTCTCTGAATGTTTCATTCTCACAAGTTGTATAGTTGGGACTACCGTAAAGTGGGAGATATTAATATGCTAGTACATACTGTATACTTTCTTTTTGGAGGTCATAAACCACTAAATGCATGCGCGGACTCAAATAGTCCTTACAGAAACTTCTGTTTGCCTGGAAATGGTGATATACCTTGATAAAATGGAACTAGAATCATCTTATTGAGTTAAAAGGTTTTGTATACATGAAGTTGAATGAGTGAATGTGTTTCATCTTGAATATTTTAATATTTTGGCATATTTGACAAAGCGAAAGTAGACTAGGGTAAAACCCACATTGGATCCGTCCGCGCGTCAGTAAAAATTTGTCGACCGCCTTTGACGAACAAAATCTTTCTTATATTAAACATGACCCCCTGTTTTTTTGGTCTTATTTTGTAGCTGAAACATACTGCTTTTCAATGATATAGGTCTGTCAACTGGCCATAGACTTTAACATGATATAATCTAGGGCTGACAATTGTCACTTTACATTGAGCTAAAGAACCATTTTATTTAGTAGGTTTGTGACCTGGACACCCTGTACTAGTAACTAGAGCCATTGAAGATTGAAACATTGACGTTGACAAACGAGAGCATTTAAATATACATGTACAAAAAAATGTATATGTTGTGTTGTACAAAATGTACTCCTAAAAACTCTTTGGTATGCCACAACAAAACAGATAGTGTGGTGTTTTTATTTGTTGCTTTGCCTTTTCCCAGATTCTTCTTACATGTATTATAATAAGCTTGCCATCCCAAAAGTGTTTACTATCCGTATCTAAGAAAATTAAAACGTATACATTTTGTAGGCGAGTGTTCGCGGACGACATCGTGCGAACGATTGAAATCCAAATAAAAGTCATACACGGTATTTAGTAGACTTACGATATTGTATTAGGCAAGTATTCCATAACTGTATGGGGCGTTCCGTATGAGCGTTCCGCGTTCCTCATTCATGTGTTTTCGCGGGTATGTCATTCCAGGCATGTCGCTTTTAGTGCCTTTTGTTTAAGTTCAATATTTTTGAGGATCTCATGGAAGATTGCCATTTAATATAATTGCCATTGAGTTTCCTCGTAAAATAAAGTCTTTATTATTATTATTATAATACGTTAATTACGAAAACGATGACACCGATTATGGGGTCACAATATAATCAGAAACAGACAAACTCGGAACTTTTGCACAATTTGATGATAGAACGCGAATAATTATATCCACGAAATGTTTCTATGTTATTTTGGACTTATTTCGGACATGTTGGCGTATGTGGAAGGCCAACAACACAAATCTATTTCAATGACGTCAATAAGCGCTAAAATGTGAAAAGGCGTTTGTAAACTACATGCGCATGCGCGAGCGAAAAAATGCTCTCGGAAGCAAACGAAACGCCGATTCGGCAGATACTCAAATATGGAATATTGAGTATCGCTTCATACGGGGCACGAATGCGGAACACGCACGTGGGGTTGTGGAATACCACCGGATTTAGTTTAGTTAGTCGTAGACAATGAATTGAGATAATAATTCACGCTTCTTTTATTTCAGACAGAAGTGTTGGACTTATCTAGATGATATCGGAATTTGGAAGACATCTATCCTCGAAGATTGAGACCGAGGTGGCTATATCTGTTTTCAAATGGAGAGTTGTTTCACCACCTTAACTATGGATAACACAGTGAACTACCTAAACGTAACGTTTAACCGATCAGCCTGGAACTTGACAAACTTAACGGTATTGGAGGAAGCTTCGGCACAGCAACGCAGTTTGTTGTACATCATACCAGGACCGTTTATATGTTTGTTCGGGATGATATGCAACGTTCTTAACTTGTGCGTTTTGACTCAGAAGTCCTTAAAAAACTCAGCATACACGTATTTGATAGCATTAGCTGTCTCGGATTTAATCTTTCTGACGACCTGTTTTATACATCTTGTTGGCTCCAGTGCGACCGGGACATATATCAAAGCATTTTATGACATTTATATATTCTTTTCAACGGGAAACATATTCTTTAATACCAGTGTTTGGCTGGTTGTTGCCTTGACAATTGAACGGATGTTGTTCGTAATTCGTCCTTTGAAATTTCAACCTTCCAAAAAGAAAGCCAGGATTTGGATCATTGTTGTTTTTATATTGTCCACACTAATAAATTTCCCGCGCTATTTCTGCTTCAAGATTGTAAAAGTCAAAGACGGATACTATGCGAAAGGCACACCCTACCGGATGTCGGTGGACTGGTATAGAGTGAGCTGGTTCCACGCTGTCACGATAAGCTTTGTGCCATTTGCAATAATCCTTGTGACAAATTCAGTGTTGATCTACGGTTTACATAGGGCTAACAAGGAACGCGCTTCGTTACATAGCAACCAAGAACTTGCAAACAGAATGGATCAGACGCGTCTCACTCGGACGCTTGTTGCTGTTGTTATCGTTTTCTTCGTCTGCACAATACCGTCTGCGTTTGTTGATGATCCGATTGCGTATACTTTGTTCGCAGACGGCAGAGCGTGGGATGAATACCTCCGGTCGCCAGACAATCGATGCTTAATATATATTTCTAACTTACTTCTGTTTTTGAATTCGTCTTTGAATTTTGTACTTTATTGTTCATTCAACAAGAAATTCCGTATTGCTGCCAAAGCTTTTTTAGGAAAGCTACCATGTTATAATCACAAAATCGGAAATACAGGTAAATCTATTAATACTTCAGCATATGCTTTGAAAAGAACCATAGTTACGAAGATTTAACCAAGTTGTGAAAACCTTTGTGACGTTTATTATGACGAAGTGAAAACAGTTTAAATGGAAGAGAACATATAGTTTCAGTTAGGGACCATGTTAGGGAGTCGTGATATGAGTTTGTTATCCATACACCATTAAAAGGTGTATCAAATAGGATTAACATTTGCGCATGCGTATATATAACGTTAGTTAATATAAGCAGTCAGCACGTACCCTATTTGGACCTGAAACACTCCCCCAGCCAAATCGGATTTACCAATGTGTATCTGTGTATATATCTTAATACATGTAGGTCAACATGAGAAAGTTGAATTGACAGGGGAGTAGTAGGGTACGTGCTGGCTGCCTATGGTTAGTTCGATAGCGAGAATATGATTTTCCAAAACACATTTGTCTAATACTTTTCAGTCTAACTGTTTTTTAACAAGAGCTTAAGTCCGTGTCCTTCTGGATCACCATTTTAGTGTTTGTAATATCTTTCACAATTTTATAAATGGTGCATTACGTTTTATTTTGTCCACTCGGCCCCCTCACGAGCGATATCATTGTTTTTACATGTACATGTAGGCTTATCCGTAACCACAAATGCATGTACGTAAACAAACGCCACAATACCGTCCATAAATATCTACTACAATACGAACAGATTGACGGGTTCCTCGAACTTTCTATGAGCATACTTCGTTATTTAAGTGTTGATTTATTGTCTATAATTTTAAAAAAGGCCTTTGTTTTCATAACCGAAGAAAATTGCTAGTGTACACGATGAGTATCTTAATCCCTGCCTCCGAAGCACGAGTTTCTCGCGGACACTTAGCATCGTTTCCATTCTCATACTGTGCTTGACCTAAATTTCTTAAATGTTGGCCATATTCTGTTACCAAAAACACTAACACTGAAGTGAGGCTGAGCATATCAGCAATAATATATTAGATTTTGAAGCAATTTTTAAAATTAATCTACAATAATTATTGCAGATGAAATAACAAGCTTCTTAAAATTCTTAGTCCATCTCATCAAAATATTAAGAGATGTACAGTCCCCAATCGTGATAGCTCGGCCCTTTCCGTTTGTCTCCGGTAAATATACAATTACAATGCATAAAGGCCGAGGTGATCAGAATGGTACAATTCCGTATTTATCTTCATGCATATGGAGTGTGCACTGTGCAGTCCCAAGCTGCAACACACTATGTTCAACAGATAATGTATTGCAAAAAGCCATTAATTGTAGCAACATTTATGTTTATGTTGTAAAAATTTAAATGGCATAATGTGGGTGACCAAACACGCTATAAGAAGACACAGAACGGCCATAAGTCGGAGTCAATTATGATCTACAATTGTATTGTACAGAGTGATTTATTTACGTAACATTTATATTTATCATTTTATATGTACTGTACACAAATTCATACGTAATATTTACGTACCGTTTATACTCATCATTTTATATGTAATGTACACAAAATAATACAAAATATTTACGTACCGTTTATATTCATCATTTTATATGTGAATGTACACAAATTCATACGAAATACAAATGGTGTATTACACACTTTTAAACAGAACTTCTAACATCCCTTTACATTTTAGGTTTTCTAAATAGTATACTGATTTTGTGTTCTTGCCATTTTCATACTTTGTGCATTCTTCGTACGTCACACGAATTGACTACGAATTTCGAAACAAAACTACGTTAGATCACAGGAACTTGCATTTATAATTTGAAAAAAAAATTAAAAAAAATTTGAAAAAAAAATTGTTTTCACTAGGCCTACTGTACGTTTAAAATATATAATTATTTAATTTTTTTTTTCCATTTTTTTTTTCATTTTTTTTTCAAATTATAAATGCAAGTTTCTGTGGTTAGATGCAGCGGAACAAGTGGAACATCCAAATATTCGGAAATACTACCGGTAACTCGTCTATAACACATGCTCGATTATGATGGCATTGTCCATGATAAGTTCATTGGCGATTTCCAAATTTCTCCAAAATGGTGACATGATCTAGGCATGTTTTCTAAACATGAGATGACGATTAAATACCCTGTATCATACCAAATGCAAACATTTAATTGTCGAGGAAACAACGAATGGGTTGCTTCTTTATAGTTCACAGTAGCGTAACTTTTCTGCATACGAATAGGGTATAGTGACTTAAATATGTTAAATATGTTTTAATGTTTTCTGTGCTCGGCTGGTTCAGTTGAGTGCTACCTTCCCTGTCTGATTTAATAGTATTTTGAAGCACACAACGATGGGTTATGTATCTCGATCATTTGTATCTGCCTGCGTTGAATTTACAGGGAGGTTGTATATATGACACAAGTACGTAAAATAATCATGATGTGTGATGCGTTAAGAAAATCCATGTCTAAGGTTTTAAAAAATTCTTTGAGTAGTTAAAGCACGTTAGGAGTTCCTTTCAGTGTATGTATGGTGATAATCATTGTGTTGTAGAATAAATCAATAAATTATCTGTTTTTGTTCTGTTCTATATTGTTCTATTAATTGAAATTTGAACTTTATTCAGCGTAGAATGGTAAGGGTAAGAACAAGTAGGGCATGTGTATATCAGCGTACGACACCAGGGGCCGGGATTAGAACGAATACTTACACTCAACACTCATATATTGAAATTCACTCTTTTGAGGTTCATTGTGGCATTTTTTTAGAGCAAGACGTTGCAATTATGTTAAATTGGTTCTAAATATTGTGTTTGGCTTACTTCCTAGTTTAATTTAGTGTATTTGTAAGCTATAATTGCAATTCATCAGTCTGAGTGCTGAGTGTGGCACTCAGATTCAATAATTACATTGACACCTCATAAATAGTACAAAATGGCAAAGAAAATTTATAAAATTTTATTTTCAACACTCATTAACTATCTTATACATTTTCCTCATCTAAATTTGCAATCTAGGACAAATAATAGCTCATTATATTACATTTATAATATTTGAGAGTTGAGTGCTGAATGTAAGTATTCGTTGTAATCCCGGCCCCAGGTCAGGATCAATCCAGTTCGAGTTCTATATTATACAAAATTCAGTATCATACTAGTCAGAACACATTTGTACATTATTCACATGATAGACGACAAGTGTCCATTTTTATGAGCCAAGGCGGAAAGATGGCAGCACATTTATTTCTTCGGGGAAACTGACAGTTTCTATAGGTGTTATACGCCATTTTCGTCTGAACCATTGTGACAATCTTGCATATTACTGCCTAAAAAGTTAGGATTGATTGTGCCTGGTAGGTTTTATAAGAATGTGGTTCAAAAATAATTTAGTAAAAAAGGGAAATACGTCCAAAACACGGTTCCAACAAGCACATTTGTTCCATCTTCCATCTTCAACCATTGCATATTTCGTATAGTGAATATGATTCCAACACAGTCATGTGGACATAGTCGGAAATGAAGCTGTTGACAAACAGCTGCGAAAGAAGCAAACACTACACGACTCCAACCTCTAACAGTATAAATAGAAGCTTAGATTCTTCTGAAGAATATTAACAAGAATATCAAGTTGTCATCTTCCAACTATGTACTAGACACTGTGGTCTGCGGAAACATATAAAAATACTGGGTCTTGGGGAGACAGCTGAAGGTGGACAAGTGGTCTAGTGGTATGGGCTACTGACTGCTGATCTGAAGGTTGTGGGTTCGATCCCTACTCCAGACGGTCAAAATAGAAATGCTTTTCAGTGTTTCCCACCTAACATAACTAAACTTACTAACAGTCTTTCGGACGAGACGTTAAGCGAGGTCCCGTGTATGATGCTTTACCATCGGCACGTAAAAGAACCAGGGATGCTTCTGGAACTGGAGCATCTTCTGTATCATGCACTATCCCCCAAACACTAAAGTGACTAACCTCTTCTGGGGGCCTCGCCCATATGGATTATCCGGTGGCGAGGATAAATAAAAGCAAATAAACAAACAAACAAGGAGACAGCTTAATGTCAGCTGGGGCTGAGGAGCAGACACCATTCCATAGACTGCAATATGCCCCAATGTGGAGGAAGAACGACAGAACAGTTTGGCCGAGAGACATGTCCTTCCGGACTAAGCTCTGGGGGAGATGCCAGCTTCCTACAGAATACGCTACATTTCATCACCGCATCTAAACTAAAGATATAAACGACTGTAGATGGTGAAACGAATATGAAAACGACTTGGCCAATTGTCGAACACTTCATGCATTCCATAATTGGTGCTAATATTGCTTCCCTTTAAATAAACGCATTCCTTGTCAACAGTATGTGGCCAGAAGTAAAGCGTGGTCTGCAGTTGACCATTTTCTTATGAGTGTACCAAAAAATGAGTACGATATGATAGAAATAAAAATAGTATTAACAAATTTAAATTATACGATCTGGTTAAAGGAGACACGTTTGAAGATAACAATACAAAATATTGTCAACTTTTGATTTATACCTTGAAGAAAGCGTGTCAATTGCAAAAGGACATGTACAAATTATACATCGAACCATTAAATATAACTGAATGTGTAGTACACGGATTGGGTGATGTTATTTTGATATTTCATTATAATGTCACAAAGTCAACATATAATAATGGTTTTCGTTACCAAGTGTATAACAAAGTTTACATTTTCTTACTGTCGGAATCAAAGGACATAAAAACACCCCTCTCAGTCAAAGCCAATTTTACTATAGCTAAACAAGTTATCTTTAATAATTAATATACCAAATTTTCATGCGAAACACCCGTTTTAATGCGCTTTACACAAAAGGGGTGCAGGTGCATCCTCTACCAGTGCAGAGACAGCATGATCTGATCAGAGGGACAGGCTGAGAGAAAGCCTCTGAAGAGAGAGAAAGAGGGGAGTGAGAGAGGGAGACATGTCCGGTGCCACAGGAGTACACCTAGCTCTTATTTCGAGTAGACACCCCATACGTTTAGGTATAGCTGGATATTACCACAAATAAAGTTTTAACACTGACTATGGTCGGAATGTTTCTCATATGCCCAGTTTCTATTGGGAATGTTGATTTCAGGATAGATAGGAATGACATGAACTTTGTACAATGTTAGCGTTGTCTTACATGTTTGTAAACACATGCGTCTTATAAAGTAAGTTCTGTTTCGAAAAACAATATTCATGTATAGCACCTTGTAATTACTAGTATACATATCGGCATGTAGAAAAACGCACGCAAGACGACAAAATCGTATCAACAAAACACACCCTATTTTTTGTCTGCATTTTACAAACAATTTCACAATATAGTCTTATGTTCATACAAATTCGTAATTTTGTAAGCTTATTAAAACAAAGGTCGACATTAAATTATAGAAAAGAAAGTTACTGTTAAACTATTCTAAGGTTCGACCACAAATCTTAATTTATTCCCACTACACCTTCTAAGTATGCATACAAGACTTCAAAATCGTATCCACAAAACAATCCAATTAACAATCAATGCTATAAATATATAACTTCAACCACACGAGGACTTGGATGCATGACGACTGTCTAAGGGAGTCACACGAAGACTTGAGTGCCTGACTATTGTCTAAGGGAGTCACACGAAGACTTGAGTGCCTGACTATTGTCTAAGGGAGTCACACGAAGACTTGGGGGCCTGACTATTGTCTAAGGGAGTCACACGAAGACTTGGGTGCCTGACTATTGTCTAAGGGAGTCACACGAAGACTTTGGTGCCTGACTATTGTCTAAGGGAGTCACACGAAGACTTGGGTGCCTGACTATTGTCTAAGGGTGTCACACGAAGACTTGGATGCATGACGACTGTCTACTGAAGTCACACGAAGACTTGGGTGCCTGACTATTGTCTAAGGGAGTCACACAAAGACTTGGATGCATGGCAACTGTCTACTGAAGTCACACGAAGACTTGGGTGCCTGACTATTGTCTAAGGGAGTCACACGAAGACTTGGATGCCTGACGATTGTCTATGGGATTTGAAGCATGACGAGTGTCTATGGGAGTCACATGAAGCATTGTATGCCTGACGAGTATCTATGTGAGTCACACGAAGAATTGGATACCAGTTGAGGCAACAAACATTGTGATGACATTGAAAAACAAGAAAATACAACAAAAGCGTATACATGTAAGGGGAGATCAATCCTCCAAATATTTATCACATTCCAGTATGTGTACAATATCGCTTGTATCATTTATTTTGTTAGCACTAGCTACGGGATTCCATTTTGGATGAAGGGGGATTTGTTGTGTTCCTTCAGTATACTAAATGTATAGAGCGATTTTGAATGGATCGACTGTTATGATACTTTATGGACCTATGGTATATCGTTTACTCGCTACGAAACTGAATGTGGTCAAAACTGTTCAAATATCCGGTCCCATGATTTTCAAGCTCAGCTCAACTTGAGCAATGAATTTAATTTGCCCATGTACAGTACAACACTTAATGCTCGTTACTCTCAAGTTATCAGGGCATATATAAACCGATGCATCTAATAAAAGGTTTCAGTAGATCTTTAGACAATTTACTGTTTGAAACAGTTGAAGTCAAGTTGAGCATGAATTGGAGTTGAGCATGAATTGGAGTTGAGCATGAATTGGAGTTGAGCATGAACATTTTTGTCTGAGTTTGGATCATCTCAAGTGGCAGCAGCTCTTGAACGTTTTCTGTTAAACACTCTGGACAATTTGTTCTTCTCGCAATCCCGATTCGCATGAATATAATTCCAAAGAAACGCGAGACTATTTGAGCTGACGTTTAGCTTTAGTTAAGATGTAACCACATGAACCAGCACTCGTTAGACATCTGCACTCTTTTCGTGATTGGCCTAATCCATAACGAGAGATGAAAATCGAGAATTAAGTTCAAGAAATTATCTTATTCTAGTTGTGATTTTTTTAAACATTGTAAGTGGATTCACAAAAACCTACACCAAAAATTAAGGCAAATTTATCTCATTACTGAGCATAGAATCGAATAATACATTATTTATTTGTAAAATATCCCTAAAAGGGGTCACAATTATATCTGTGGACAGTTCACTCTATTTGCTCAATGTTTCGACCTACAAGGTCTTCTTCAGGAGAATGCAACACTTGAACTTTATTCACATTGTTTAGCTGTATAATAGAATGAATGCATAGCTTGTTATCATGCATTCATGCTACTATACAGCTAAACTTGAAATTTATTCACATTAGTAATGTCAACAGATATACATTATTTAGTTTATATAATATTCTATCAGTTAATGTTCATATACTGTACATCGTGTGCATACTACATAGTTCTAACAATCAGTAAATTGCTTTCAATTAGTAAATTAATCTGTTTAACCTTCGGTTAACAACATACTGCCTGTGGTAAGTGACACGTGTTATAATTGTTGATGGCCTATCAGCTGCAACGGCCAATGATAGTGACAGGCACTTTTAGCTGCAGGCTAAACATGTATACTTAGCAACATGGCTAATCACTGCTCATTGTCATGTAATTTATAAAAGTTGTTAGATTAACAGTGAGACTGTGCTTATTAATATGTAGGTCGAATATTTAGTATTCAGAACCAGTTCAGATTTAGAGTTCGTTTGTTCCAAATGGGAATTCTTGCTTCGGTTTTATAGTGAAAATCATATAATTACATGTAATTCTAAATTAGGAAAAGCAGCAATATAGGTGTTTAAAACGTATGAGTCGTTAGATTAACAGTGACACTGTGCTTATTAATACATAGGTCGAATATTTAGTATTCAGAACCAGTTCAAATTTTGAAATGGGAATTCTTACTTCGGTTTTATAGTGAAAATCATAAAATTACATGTAATTCTAAATTAAGAAAAGTAGCGTTCTCTGGAGAATCTTATGTAGTGTTTAAAACGTAAACAATCTACTATGAAATAGATATAACATTGATAAATTATATATGAGGTGTTTAAATAAAATGTTAAAACTCTCTTTTTTAGTGAATACCAAATAAAACGTATTTTTGTCTATCCTAGTTGGGTGGACTTTAGTGAAATCAGGTATTAATTGAACTCTACAGGCGTGGATATATGCTGTGGTGATATCAATTAATTTCGGGTAATAAAATTCAGCCACTTATTCTTAATATTGTGATTACTATTTGGACAGTAAATGTTCTGTCATTATCCGGGATGAGCGGTATTTATGCTGGACATGTTTGTGAGCTTGTCCAAAACATCTGGCCATAATTTGTCATAATTTTTTGTTGGATACAGCCTCATGTTGCAGGGATTTTTATTCATTTAATAAAGTAAGTATAAAATTTTGTTTTTCATTTTATGCAAATGATTATGTGTTTTGTCTCTTCAATAAAGCCAGTAACTTTATAGACACAAACTATGCATGGTGTTCAGTCCGGGTTAATTTAATGTCAAAAATGGGATAGTTGAAGTAAACATTAGTAATTACAAATGCTGGTAATGCGAAATGTACAAATACGACAATCATGATATTTTGTATGCAAGCGTAGTTAGAGCATTATTGAATATTGAATACCTTAAATATTTTAGTAATGCGCTACACTGACACCCTTAAAGATCCGGGGTGGTATTCAATATTTATTAATGTTTCAATATTAATTTGAGAATAAGGATAGCCAATAATATCACCTGTTACTGTCCAAGAGTTTAATATGGTGTGATCTGACTGGTTGCCCTTATACTTAAGTCAAGTAAGATCAATATTTAAAGGGACTGCCTCACATATTGGTATATGGCAAAAATAAAATTGTCAAATATTTGCGTAATTTCGGTATAGTTGCCTGTATATCCCATAAACTACCACGGTGACATCTAAAATAACTTGAGAAACTTCGGCATTTTCTTATTATCTAGTATTTTTACATCAAAAATTATATAGGGTATTAATAATAGAATTATCACTACATTACGTAAATTGCCTGAAATTTGTTCGCATTTGATGAAAGAGAAATCGAAAAACGAACCAAATACCTCACTGATGTTTGCGCTGTAGTTTGTTGATGTTACAGTTCTATCACGAGTGAATTACATAATTCACAAAGCATGTTGGAAAGAAACATAGCGCTTTTTCTTTCAAGAAAAAATACTCAGTGAGTGACATCGAGAGTGGATAAAATTGCTTTTTGCACCTGCTCTTTCATAACGCAACCGTCAGTGGCTTTCTAATAAATCAATTCTTGGTTAGGTTGGAAAATCACGATATACAAAATGTTTAGCCCAATCTGTGAGGCAGCACCTTTAAAACTACCCCTGGTCTTAGTAGTTGGGTTTGTTGGCAGTATAGGTGGAGACGTGGACAGTTGTTTGTGAAAGAAACGTTTCATGATATCAATAATATCAATTGTCTACCATATATCGTGAAAGCCCAGACTGCAACTACATTGTATGTCATGATTTATTTCAAAATGTTTGTCTCTAACAAGCAACCGTTGTAAATCAATTGACGATTCAGAACATGTATGTTTGTATTCAGCCGGCCGTATGCCGTTTTTTTACATTGTTTTATAATCATTTATCAACCAGTACAAACTTGCTCTCAGTCTACAAGCAGCTGACAGTTCACATATGTCTGGAGGACATGACCAAAGATTTTGAGCCAGTGTCTTCCGGATGGCTGCCCAACATTCAAACGACTCTAGTCTGACGGGAATCAGTATCTAGTTGGCAATATGCTTTCCTAGACATATCGGTATTTTCAAAATTAGCCGACCATTCCGATTGTTTTCAGATTTTCGTTGGAAATATTACATCAGATGGTACGCCAGTTTTAGCAAAAACTTCCATATCATCAATTATTGTTTTATTGTAGTATTATAAGTTCTAAACGGGTTCTGGTAAGGAGTAGTACTCCCCAATGAGAGACATTAGTGGCATATAAATTATCTCCCTTGTAAGATAAAGCCCGAGGTAGACCAATTAGCACAATGGTCCTAACTAGTTTAGATCCTCGGACTTTTTCCTTGTTTCTCAAAGAAATACCCCTGATTTAAGATATGAAATTTCTGTAAACAACATGTAGCCAAACTTTTTATGTAATCTGGTAATTAATGTTGCAAATATTTCAGCCTAATTACTACCATGCACAACAAACAAAACAAGAATAAAAGCAGAGTAATCCGCATGATAGGACCTGTGAAATTTTAAAGAGTAGTAAGGGGAGATAACTAACTAATATCTCCCATTGCCTCGCCCGATATTCCGTTCCTCTACATGTTTCTGTGAATTGTAACGGTTAAGTGAAAAATCAAAGCGCTGTAGGGAGCGTAAGGGAGTAGATGCATTAGAGATTAGTACTTTGTACACCGAGCATGGTTATCATGCTACAAATGTATACATGTATGTTAATAATCTATCTTTCAGGCTGGTGTATGTGACGATTCTTGGTGATTTTGTCATAAAACAGACATTTGTGGTTTGCTGTTTTATACAGTTACTCTGAGTAATTATGGCAAACCGAGTGGAATACCTAAACCTAACATTGAACCAATCATCATGGAACATGACAAACATAACAGTCCAAGACAATGGATCAGGGGTTGAGCGTAGCTGGTTGTACGTCATTCCAGGACCTTTAATTTGTGGGTTCGGAATGATTTGTAACGTTCTTAACTTGTGCGTTTTATCTCAGAAGTCATTAAAGGACTCGCCATATACATATTTCATAGCATTAGCAGTTTCCGATCTGACCATGTTAACAACGTCCTTTATACATCTTGTGTGCTCCAGTGCGACCGGGACATATATCAAAGCATTTTATGACATTTATTTATTCTTTTCCGTAGGAAATATATTCTTTAATGCCAGTGTTTGGCTGGTTGTTGCCTTGACAATTGAAAGGATGTTATTCGTGATTCGTCCTTTGAAATTTCGACCCTCGAAAAAGAAGGCGAGGATTTGGATTGTAGTGGTGTTTATACTGTGTGCAATAATAAATGTTCCTCGCCTTTTCTGTTTCAAAATAATACAGTTCAATGGCGGATATTATGCATCCGGCACACCCTTCCGGACATCGATCACTTGGTATAGAGTGAGCTGGTTCCACGCTGTTATGATCAGCTTTGTACCATTTTCAATAATCCTTGTGACAAATTCAGTGCTAGTCTATGGTTTACATAGGGCTAACAAGGAACGCGCTTCGTTGCATAGCAACCAAGAACGATCAATCAGGATGGACCAGGCGCGTCTCACTCGGACGCTTGTCGCTGTTGTTATCGTTTTCTTTGTCTGCACAGTACCGTCTGCGTTTGTAGAAGACCCGATTGCGTTTTCTTTATTTGCAGACGGTAGAGCTTGGGACGAATATATTCGGTCGCCAGACAATCAGTTCTTTATATATATTTCTAACTTACTTCTTTTCGTAAATTCGTCTATGAATTTTGTACTTTACTGTTCGTTCAACAAGAAATTTCGAATGGCTACCAAATCTTTTTTAGGAAAGTTACCATGTTGTAATCATAGAGTCGGAAGGGGAGGAAGTTCGATGAATTCGTCAGGAAGGACCTTGGTTACAAAGTTTTAACATGGAACAGTGTTTCTGTTCGACTTTTTGGGGAAAAGGGGTCCGGGCCCATTGGAGGGGGAAATTAACGCGCGGAAAAAGCTGAAAGGGAATTTTCACTCATTGTTAAATTCTCCTAAATTGTCTAGTAAGATTGTTTATTGGTGGTACGTTTGTATTTTAAGCATGGGAGGTCAAAACAAACTATTTTATTCCATTCTTCATTCAATTATCAACACAATTTACTTTATTTATGTTGAATGTTTTTAGCAAGACCCCAAGGGGATTTTTTAAAGATCTTTTGGGAAAAATATATACTCTGCAGGGAGAGGAAAGGGGCCTAATATCTGCATATATTTATGAAAAAGAAAACACTGTGGAATTAGTGTATTTTATTCTATACGGATTTAACGAACATTCACAGAACAATCCCTATGTTACAGTACAGGGTGTTTAAAAAGTTCGTTCTTAATGTTTGAGTTTCAATATTTTATTATTCTTTTCACAGAAAACGATAAAATTTCCAGGTTGAAATTTAGATGGTTCTACCATTGTTCTTATGTCTCTGGCATAAGATGAAGCTAATTAACATTGTCTACTTCGTATAACATAGCTCAAAAAAGCTTAATATGAATTTTTGGGAACGAACTTTTTTAACGCCCTGTACTTTACGTTACGCGTACAAAACGTATATAGTGTACACTGAAAGAAAAGGGGCGTGCAATAAAAGGGGCGTGCAATATGATATTTAAAAGTTGTCTGCTCTCTGAGTTACAGACAATTGGAGCTTCTAATCATTAACAAAAGATAAATAGTTTACAAACAATTTCTTTGTTTTAATTTTCCCTGTGGCACTGACCAAATGCAGCTGTGTGTTTTTGTCTTTGTTGTATAGACACTTTCCTGGAGTAAGTGCAGTTATAATGACGATAATTTGTACATACATGTAGTTACTAGAAAAATGTAACTTACATACCAAGCATATCATCATAAAGATAATATGAAGTCAGACAGGGTGTAACTTACATACCAAACCTGTCATCATAAAGATAATATGAAGTCGGACAGGGTGTAACTTACATACCAAACATATCATCATAACGATAATATGAAGTCGGACAGGGTGTAACTTATATACCAAACATATCATCATAAAGATAATATGAAGTCGGACAGGGTGTAACTTACATACCAAACCTTTCATCATAAAGATAATATGAAGTCGGACAGGGTGTAACTTACATACCAAACCTATCATCATAAAGATACATGTAATATTAAGTCGGACGGGGAAGACAGCATTCAACTTAACCAGCCGAGCACAGAAAGCATGAAAACATACTAGGCACAGTTCCCAGCTAAACAACCGTACGAGAAAATGATCCGCCAAAGTCCCAGCTGTCAAATAGCTGAATGAACTGCTTGTTAAATGATGCTGTTACTTCATACATGTAACATGTGTTGTTGTTGTTGTTATTGTTAAGTCCATTAGCAAACGGTTAATGTTAGTGTTGAACGCCTAAAATAAATATATTTAAGTGGTACAGCGAAATAAAACCAGGTTAAATTACCATCATTATTATATCAGTAACATCAAATTGCGACATTTTCGCAGTACATGTATACATTTAATTTGCTTATTAAAACACACACACGGGATCTCGAGCTGTAAGCTGTAACTAAGTTGTAAGAGCTCTTGGCTTAACCCTTTTGCTAATGAATTACAAACTATTTGTGTTGTATGAGTCAATTTCAAAATTCGCAGGTTTTCTTGTCCTTATTGAATAACTTACATATAAATTTGATAAATTATATTAAAACATTTATTACGTGAAGCTATATATAATATATTTACAGTAACACAGCAAAATTAAATGATTTGCCATCAGTAAATGTTTATATTTGGGATTTTACCACCTAAAACTGAGAACAAATGACTGTCCCAGTACCACAGTGCCATGCTTTTATTAACAGTATTTCATGTTGTCATATGTTATGAGACAAAAGTTGTATGTTCATTTTGGTGGTGAAGATTTAATAATTCACTGACAATGTAACGTTTACAAAAATGTATAATGAATATTGTAAAAAAACCATGTTTTATCCCTGTCCCATAGCTTCGTGTCTTTGGTGTAACGAAGTCAATTAGGTACCTAATTTTATACCATGATCCCCATAAAATACCAAATCATTTCTTTTATTTCGAAGAGTTCATCACCCTTCACACAACAGCAATGCATGGTTTTGAATTTTATTTATAATTAGAAAGCTATTGACAGTTCAATGTTTGTATCTCTGGTCGTACTTTTTTCTTTGTCTCTGGTGTAACGCTGTTTATTGTGCATCAGCAAGCATATTTTTTCAAAATAGTTCTACTTTTTGTTTAAGATATATGTATACATGAGTATTGTATTGTCATTATCAAAGTACTATAAACGGTGTTGGTTTTTTTTACACGAACATACGACTGGGACTCTATCACAACTCTCCTACGTTCACAAAGATCCTCTCCCAATTGACCACGACTGTCCCACGATTTGGTCACGATTTGGACCAATTTTGGATCGCAGTAGAAGCGGTGCGCTAGTGTGAACGCATCTAATATCTTAAAACAATTCTGGCTGTTGTTTTTATGCCCCCGTATCGATAGATCGGGAGGCATATAGTGATTCACCTGTCCGTCCGTCCGTTCATCCGTTCATCCGTCCGTCCGTCCTGGTTAACCCAAATTGACCGTTTCTTCTAGCATCATTATGGCTTGCTACAAAGCTTCCAAACTTGCATGGATGTTGTATATGAACACTCTCCACACACCTGTATCACATGACCCCATTTTGACCTTCACCTTGACCTAATTTTGGACTTAGACTGATTTATGGACAAGGCTTCCACAGGGGGCATAAGCGTTTATTGAACGCAGTCTTGTTAAAATTATCTTCAGTATACTTAAATCGCCGTTCTCAACATCTAGAGGATATAATTATGTTAACTGAGTGTTGATTTAGTATGGAATTAATGAAACGACTTGAATAAAATTAATGATTTTATCCTTTACTACATAAATATGTTATCACAATTGTACAAATATTGCTTTAATGAACAAATATAACTCATTAAAAAGCTATAATTACTTCGGTACTGTCAATGGCGCTATAAATGGCTATATATAAAGAAGTGTGAATTGTTGTTGTTCTAGTTTGAAATATAACAAAAGACATTGTATATCAATATTTTGTTTTGAATTTAAGTCTTTTTCGTAATGCAAAAAAAAACACAATTTAATCTTGCACAAAGTACAAATTTCAGTTTGAAGAAAAACGAAGCAATTGCCAAATCAGATATAACTATACTTTTAAAGTAGGAATTTATTGTCAGACGCAAATTGCACCAACATCATATTATTCACGTATAGTGCCCGTCTTACACTGACTAATGTATACGTACTTATTGTTGTTATTGCTGGATTCTGGGAAGAATAAATACAGACTAATATACTGTCCCTGCTGGATTCTATTATATATCCGTACGTATGCTAATCCCAAAGGGACTAGAAGAAGAGGAAGGCCAACAAACTACGGGCGCAGAACACTGGACATAGTGCTTCGCAAGACAAGGATGTCATGGGGAGAAGCAAAAGCCCGGACCGTGCACCGAACCAGATGGAGAGCTGTGGTAAAGGCACTATGCTCCGACCGGAGTGAAGAGGACTAAGTAAGTAAGTAAGTAAGTAAGTAAGAAAGTAATAACACGTGCTACTCCAACTGTGCATGTACTCAACTGTGGTGGGCGCAGCATAAAGCCAAAAATCGCTGCTGCTCATGTTCGAGAAATAATGGATCTAGGAACAACTGTACCCGATGTAACTAGTAGGACCAGGCATGCCCGAGTCTGTTGAATAACATACCTAGTAATCATGACTATTATATGTGATATTGGGCAAGCTAGAAAGTGATTTACCCGGTAATGGTAGGTGTCCAGTAATGGCTAAATACTCAGCGATGGAATTAAACATAATTGTATTCCGTAATTATACGATATAGATGAAATGTCATGTGGCTATTCGTGGTGGCAGTGATTTGATTAGCGCTGTAACGGAATTTTAGTGATTTAAGTACGATACTGTCCATTGGAGAAAACTCTACAAAAGAAACATTTCATTGTGACTGCAGTTAGCTCCCTTTGAATTTCTTGATTATCTAGAGAATTCTTCAAAGGCTGTAGTTTGCTTCAGTTTTGCGTCATACCAAATCTCTCATACCCTCATGACAATGGATACCATTTGGAATGATGTGTAATAATGTTGTTTTCCAGTCAACAAGAAAAGTATAAATCAAAGCAGAGACTATAGATAACATAGTCTCTGATCAAAGGAAGAGGGCTCTAGTTCCAAAGACTGAATTTTTGTGTGTAACACCGAAGATCATATAACATATAATTCCGATAATTTCATGGTAACAACAAAGACCAGTGTGATTTTATAGTTCAAATTTGGTGTCGTTGTAGAAATACTAGTACATGTATATAAATGCAATGATACATGCATCTGACAAACTTGATATCATCCTTCTCTTTAACTTAACTAATGTGGCTGATATTTACATGGGTGAAAGTTTGAAATTCTTAAAAACCTGAAATCCTCAAAAATTGACTGTTTATATAGGGAAAATAAAGAAAAACAGGTTTTTTGGTACTCTCAAAAACCTGAAATTCAGGCATGCACTGGAAAACTTTTACCCATGTATTTACCATACTGAGGCCTGGCTGAATTGCCTCAAACGTATATTTTGATAAGGACTTGCGTCAAGAGTGACCGACTAGATATGATAGGAGTTATAAACTATACAATCACGTTGGTATATCACGTAAATCACAAAAACTATAAGTATATCCAGTCTTTGAAACTAAAATTCTCTTCCTTTGATTTATATACATGTAATTGATATTATGTTGATTGTGAAATGCTTTTTTCCATTTTCACAAAGATATGAGAGAAATCACTTCCGTTTGTCACATGACTGAAATAATGGTTCTATTCTTATTTCATCGCTGTCATGGAATTATAAACCACTAATTCTTGCACTCCAAGCTTTTGAAGATGGAATTGGAAAACCTAGCAGTTTATTCGATCTAAACGGCATAAAATGTATGGCAGCCAGTCTACCTTACCAGTTTTCCTCATACTAAATATCAATCACCAGTATTAACTTGCTGTTCTTCACATAAAGAAATTTACAGTATATAAATGTATCCATATCATATTCCATAATGCCAGCGTGTATTGGCATTGATAGTGTCAACCCAAGGGCAGAATGTCACCCCAAGGCAAAATATAGACTTCCCAACCTGGTAATCAACCAACATCTGTATAACCCAACCAGGACAAACTCCTCCAGCAGTTACCTCCCTTTGCAGTACATTACCTGTAACTGCAAGGGAAGTAACTGTTGCAAGGAGTTTGTCACCAGGAGGCTTGGTTCAACCATATTTATCATTGAAGTAATACCAATATGACAAAACACAGAGTATGTTGCAACAAAACTTTATATAATGCATTCATAGCTTAACAACAATATCTACAAAATATATTAACTAATCCATGTATGTACACATAATATAACAACTATAAAGTCCAAAGCTTCAATCTCAAAAGGCATCTCAAATCCGGGGTCCTACTGACTACTGAGGCATTATGCATAATCCTGAAAATAAGATGCAAGTCTGTTTTGGGTGCCATTAGCAAACATCCCTATACCAAAACTATGTTTCAAACATTGTTCACTCAACATAAAATTTCTACACTCAACATAAAATTTCTAATGTTCAAAACTTTGATTTTTTTCATCAAATCACTTGTTTTATACAATAAAAAGTTCTTTCTTCATAAAGTAGCAAATTCAAACAATTATATAAGTGTAGGACACCTGTCAAATAGAAATCATATTTCAAAAATATAGTTAGTAGGTAAATCTCAAAATGTTTCTGTAAATCTGAAGATTTTTCTGTACTTATATAGGCACAACACATTGTTTTCATTTTGAGGCCAGTCTCACATGAAAATTATCTCAATAATATGTGACTTTAGTTTATTATATACCTAGCAATGTATTGTCACGAATACAGGCCAAATCGCGCAGTGGAATACAACGCGACAGATTGCATTTTCCGTATCATACATGTCTGGTTTTCCGAATCCGTATCATGCATGTCTGACGTGTTATATGCCGAACATATACTAACTTCAATGACGTCACGACGTAAACAATTGCCTTTTATGAATGGGCGTCGTGTTATATGCCGACGTTCATGACGTCAATGTATACCCATCAAACACATTTTCGCACGTAAAAGCGCTTTTTTCACTTTTGAAGGTATATAATAAAAGGAATATTACTGCAGTAGTGTTGATCTGTTAAGCCGTATTACCTCTCGTTGCTTGTGCCATACCGCATCTCACTCGACCTAGCGGTCTTGTGAGATACGGCATTACACAAGCAACTCGAGGTAATACGGCTAACGGATCAACACACTGCAGTGATGTTCCGTATATATTTGAGGTGCCATTTAGCTGAGATTGAGATACATCTAGAGACTGCGTCATCTCAATTCCAGAATGTTCTAACTCATTTTTTGAAAAACATGAGTTTTTGCTGGGAAGAATTCGTCCCAGGTTTTGGTATCGTTGGAAAGCGCTTTTGAAGATCTATATATTGAACAGACTTAGGACATTGTGAAATTGTGACGTTTAAGATAAACAATAAATTTACTGTGCAACTTTGTTCTATCTCTAGTCACTGAGAGAGAGAGAGAGAGGTCAAAATCTTTAAAGTCGATTTTCTCAAAATGAACTTTTGTACACTTAGAACATTCTGGAATTGAGGTTACGATTGGTGCTTGGATTCAATAAATCTCCTGGTAATATACACAGATAACTGTATCATTAATAAAGAGTAAACAATTTTTTTTTAATTTTTTTATAAAATTTATAATATCTTAGATAATCTATGATAATATGAATTTTATAAAAACATTTTTTTTACTCTATCAATGATACAGTTACCTGTGGTAATATATCCATTACAATCCAATTACAATAAAAACATCCAAGCATAAATCACTATCACTGGTCATTGAATATCAAGGGTTGAGTTTATTTTTTATGAAGTCAAAATGTCGGTTAGCAAGACTGCCATTACATGCACTTTGCAGTAAAAAATAAACTGTTTTATATTTGATAAATATATATACATAAACATTTACATGGGTGAAAGTTTGAAATTCTGAAAAACCTGAAATCCTAAAAAATTGACAACTCATCAAGGGAAAATAAAGAAAAACAGGCTTTTAGACACTCTCAAAAACCTGAAGTTCAGGCACGTGCCTGAAAACTTTCGCCGATGCATTTATGCATCTTTCAGTTGACACCCCACGACTACTGTATAGACATTGAATATCAAGGGTTTTATTTATTTTTGTTATAGTCAAAAAATAACTTTGAAGTTTCTGTTGGCAAAGTGCCGTTACTTATAGTAAACAGTTTTACATAATCAGATATGCTACATGTGTATTTTAAATGCATTGCAACTTAACTAACATGCAATAAATATGTGCTATTAAGTTCTGTAAGCTAAAAAACATTAGCAAATTAACAAATTATATTCTCGTATAAAATGATATTTTTATCTCGTTCCAGCCAGTATACAGGTACAGTAGAAACTCCCTAATCCGAACTCCCTCCGGACTGCCCAAAAAGTTCGGATTAGAGAGGATTTCGGAATTAGGGAGGTTTTTATTATTTCAGTGTGTTACCGAAATAATCTACTAGCATATGTATTGAAAACCACAGTACCTGTAGTATACATGTATTCCTATATATCATTGAGCTGTATTTCTCTGGCCATAATTAATAAGAAAAATATTATACTAAAATCAGTTTGTGATCAAATTATTTAACATTTAAAACCAATTGCCTTTTCCCAATTACATTGTGTTATACGTTGAACAGTAATTAATTCTTATATATTATTAACACCACTCAAAATGAAAAACTCTCTTGTATGGCATACTTTTGTTACATCATCTTAAATATTGACAAAAGTACTTTTTAATTCTCAAATTTATTAAATATAAACCCACTTTTTCACCAAGACCACTTACAATACAAGATGAGTCCATGTATAGAAAATAACATGTTAGTTGTGTAAAGGTGTTAAAAGTAATGTACCATACTTTTCAATTAAGTTGCTAGATAATAAGGGGTCATTCTACATCAATAGACAATAGGTTGTTTACAAAGTGTCACCTTTTATGATACAAACAGTAACAATGGAGTGTATTGTCACCAGTCAATTATGGTGCACTCTGTTGAAATATTTGACAAATTAATATACAGTCCGGAACATATTTTTGAATTGCGGATTACGGAGTTCAATTTATGAACAAAATATCAATTCCGGACTGAAATCTTAGTTCGGATTGAGGAGGATTTCGGATTGGAGAGGTTTCGGATTGCAGAGTTTTTTCATGTACCCTTATATAAGAATATAGAAGGAAAAAAATTGGGACCTTGAAAATGTTTCGGATTGTGGAGGATTTCGGATTGGAGAGGTTTCGGATTAGGGAGTTTTTACTGTATTTTAACAGAAGAAGGTATATTTAAGTCACATGTTTTTTTGGTCAATGTACATAGAAGTCATATTAAACGTCATAAAAAGACTCTAAAAATTGATAGGTGCACTTTATTTAAGAATCACCATCCACAAATTCACAAAATAATCTTTTGAAAGAAAGCAAATTAAACTTATAGGTACATATAGTTTGAAACAATCACATAATAAAACAATTGTTATATCTGTTAGATATTTGAAAGATGTTTGAAAGATTTCGATAATTTTGTGTGAATTTTAACCTCGTCACTTTTCATCCAATCTGAAATCCTTGAAATTGCGTCCCCACGAAAATGGTCTTTTATATCAAAACCACGAAATTTTGTCCCATTGAAATCAAATGATTTTACAGTATAGTAATTCAATAAAGAAGTATAATGGACATCCTTTGATTGCACAAATACCTATTTACATACATTTACATATGATAATAAATGGGCTAAACAACATAGCCGAAAAAACAACAAAATTTTCATAACAAACTGTAAAGTATTTTTTCTTCGTTTAAGACATACATTTTAAAATTTGTAGATTTTGGTTAAATTTCTTTTTATATTTCATTAGAAACTTTAAAATTAATAATTTCTTTCATCTAATTACTAAAACCCAAATATTTTATTCCCACCAGTTTACATATTTTACAATATTTAATTAACTAACACAACCTGGCTTTTTGTAATCACAGAGGACATTTAACACTGGTAATAACTTGAGCTGTATGTAAGACGTGTACACCAACTAAGGTTGGGAACCACCTTGACAAAGATACCGCAGTATATACCACGTTTTTTCAAGAAATACCACCAACTTTATTATAAGACTTACAGCCATGGAATAGTGTTTAGAATATAATGGAAATCTCTCCGGCTATTTTTTAGAAGACTTGTTATTTGACTAGAGTTATAGAAATGATAAGACACGGTGAATACGGTAGATGCTTCGAACAAGTAGATCCAAGATGCACAAACTATTTTCCTGGTCTGAAGATTATAACTTGAGACATCAAAGTTCTTAAGTACTTATAAAGAAGTTCTAGCTCTTAACCAAACCACATATATATTCAAAATAACATACATTCAAGAACTGCGAACAGAAACATGCTACAGTTTGTTACACTTTTGCACCACTCATTTGGACTATCATGTTAGCACTGTAAGACCAATTAATCCAGAGGGGTGAGGATTATGAATGACAGATCAAAACACTGTCACATCAATCATTGAATGTTTCACAATGTTGATCCTTAACACAGTACAATAAATACTACATAAATGAAGCCAAGACATAGCATATACCCGGTATATCATAATACCAGACAGCACCAATACGCCCTCAAGTCCTTAAGTTAGAAGTTCTTCGTTGTCCGACACATTTCGAGGATTTGAGTCATTAATAGTAGTAGTAGTGCTGTCTATATTTGTAGGTTCCGAGTCTGAATCTAAGTTAACTCCCCTCCATAGTAGTTTGACTTCCCCTCTGATACAGCCAATGATGTAAGTAGTGAATAGAGTGCAAGGAACTAGATACAGTAATGCTGGTTGACCAGTTTTCATCAAAGCCAAAGCCACAAATGTTATAACAAGGCCAACAGCGTAACCAATACAAGTAGTAATGTAATAGATCTTCCATTTACTATGCACACGCAAATCAAAGGCATGATTGTGACTCACCAGTAGACCTGGTATGATGATATCACCAAATCCAAGGATTGAAAACGGCAAAGGACAAAGGCTGACAACATCTTGCGTAAGGCGAGGCACCATGAATACCATGGGCAGCTGTTCATGAGTCTTACTATCACCACCAGTTGCCACTTTCACCATAATACTATCACCACTCTTAGTGAACAGAGGGGATATGAACACAAAGAAGATATCGTACAAAAATAGCAGGAACAATAGGACTGTACATACTTTCATGTTTGGCACACCCACAGTTTTCATCACATTAATACAGAAGGCATAACCCAGGATGTCCTGTACAACCCAAGCATAAGGAGCATGGCGTTGAACACCCCAAAATATAGCAAAACCTAAACAAACAGCCAGTAGAGCTAAGTCTCTATAGTAAGGCCTAGATTTGAAAAGAGGCACTTTGTTCTTGGGCAATCTTCCTACGAATGGGCAAATTTTATGCCAAAGAGGAACCAAGCAATAGTACAATCCCATGGCTCCAGCGATACAAAACATAGCGATAACAACATAGACAAGGTAGTCATAGAAAAAATACAAGAGAACTAAAAATACACAAACAAGCACAAAGAAAACAACAATGACAATAATGGAGATATCAACACTTTCTTCATCATTGTCTTCATCGGTGTCGATAGAAGCCCTCCTACTGTCATCTCCATTCTCTAGGGAATCTGATGTTTCCTTTCTTTTGTGTTTGTATTTCAGCCTCTCATACTTTGCATGCTTTTTTCTTCCAGCCCAAAACCCACCAACAGCGATATTGCTCACAGCTATTAGGAAAATCACAGCTAAATTGGGGTCAAATTTACTAGTATACTCAGGTTTGAATAATATAGCAAGATTGACCTTCGTTTTCAAACTGTGAACACTACTCCACAAGGCTGTAGCTACACTAATGTTTACCATATCATAGTCAGAGGTATTGAATGCTGAAGGCATTGTCAAATCATCACTAGCTATGATAATTCCTTTTGCACCAAATTGTTGAGCCAATAATGCTTTTTCAGAAAATAAGCAATTTGTTCTTGCAACAATTACGATAGTATCACTGACGTTTGTTGATTTATAGTCGGACATGTTACAACCGTATGTTGATGAAAGGTCCGACACTTTGTACATTTTGGCATTTTTTTCTACTGGCAAATCTTTGAACATTGGATTGAAGGCAACACAGAACTTCTCATCCCAGCTTCCTGATCCATCACCTTTGCTGTACATAATACCATTATCACCAGTTGTAAAGTGAGCCTGAAAAATATTAATTTCTATGAGAAGCACACAAACTATCGTTTACTACTCTAAAAATACTTAGATTTGACGCCATTTCACATTTTTCCAGTTATATATACAGCAGCTGATCCACCCAGAGACTATAGATTACATTTATCTATAGTCTCTGATCCACCTGACCAGTTGTCTTGACCAGTACCTGAACCAGTACTACAGTAATGCACCAGTCAATGTTATGCCTGCTAGGGGATGGGTAATCTTCACAACTGGCAGGAATGACAGAGCTACAGATAAGCGAGGAGGGAGTAAGAAAAAGCAAAGACAATTTGAAATACTCAAATAGAAAATAATTTTTAGTGAAAAATAGTACATAAAAGATCATTTACGCTATGAGTTTTATTAAATACCCAATTAAAATTTGTCTAACCCAATCAAAATTGAAAGTAGGGGGTAAAATACCCAATGGACCAAAACCTTATCTGTATCTCTGTGAATGATAACCTTATCGACTCCGAGTCCTGGGAAATAGACTGTGGTCAGGGAATTTTGACACCACATAAGACGTCATCGATACTTCTATACGTGTTTTTATAACTTATAAGTACCTGGATGAAAAACAATGCCCCACGGTGGGGATTAAGACAGTAAGCAATCTTAGCATTATATCCAGGGTGGGGATTTAGACATTAAAAATCGAAAATGTCTAATTCCCTGTGTCGCCCCCCCCCCGCGCGGGCAAGAAACTTTGTTTTAGATATTGTTTTGAATAGAGTATATACGCGTGTACCTTGCTACACAGCTGTCAACTCTCATTTATCGTTCAATGCAAGAATCTGCGTTTCTTGACTGATAAGCAGATAAAATGACGTCAGTCACTGACTCAGGAATATTTTGTCAGAATAATATACAACGTCACGTGTAGACAAGTTCGTGATTACTTAGACATCAAACACAATTAATTTACATACCAAAGATGACACAAGAATAAGACATCCCAAACTAAACGGCCCCATTTTTGGAGATTAAAATCGAAAACAACTTCATGTAAGCATCCGAGTAATTGATGACTAATGCAACAACTTCCGGGTTGTTTCGCTCTCAGATATTTCGATCCCGAATTTTTTCGCACCCGGTCGTTTACTCCAAAATGGTTAACAACGTAAGAAACACGTTCATGATATATAATGCACCTTAAAAGTTTTAACTGATGCTTTAAAAATTATGCATGTATTTATTATTTAATTTGATAAGTTTGGATCGGGTATTTATGTTTTCAATATATATCAAATATTAAAGCAAATATCTAAATATACATATATTTTAAGGTCTTTGTACAAAATTAATCACGACTGTATAATAAATCTCCATAAAATAAATAGAATATTGACTCTTGTACTGTTTCAACTCCGACGGGCGTTGGATCAGTTTACTTATAAACAATATTTCTAGCCAAACAAATCCAGAAATCTGTACAACGACATGTGACTCCTCAGTGTTTGAGTAATTATTTGCTCTATCTCCTTTATTATAAAAAAGAACTGCTCTATCTCCTTAACTATACATACAGAACGGCCCTATCTTTTTATTGTAAATACAAACTTCTCTATCTCCTTAACTATGAATACAGAACTGCACTATCCCCTTAACTTTAAATTCAGAACTGCTCTATTTCCTTAACTATACATACAGAACGGCTCTATCTCCTTAATTGTAAATATAGAACTGCTCTATCTCCTTAACTATAAATACAGAACTGCACTATCCCCTTTTCTTTAAATTCAGAACTGCTCTATTTCCTTAACTATAAATACAGAACTGCAAAGTGATATCCCCTTAACTTTAAATTCAGAACTGCTATATTTCCTTAATTATAAATACAGAACTGCACTATCCCCTTAATTAACTCTAATCATATCTCCTTAACTTAAAATACGGCACTGCTCAATCTCAATAACTTTAAATAAAGAACTGCTCGATCACCCGTATCAGTAGATAGAGCAGATCATATTTAAGAAAAATGAAATGTTTTGACAAAAATCTCCAAACACAAAAATGTAAATAGATAAACACATACAGCATTGTATCAAAGACCTAAATATACATATAACGTATATTTAGGTCTTTGATTGTATGAATGTTTAATACGGATATTTGATATTCTAAATCTACTGTCAATGCTGAATATCCGCATATAATATTGCCCACATATGTTGAACGATAAGTACAGATAGATATGACTATCTGAAACTTCAAACTCGACTTTCTCGAAATATTGAAAAGGGTAGCTAGAGCAACGTTCCACTCAGGCGATATTTTTCATAATTCCTCGACTATTAATCAATGGATAGAGTTAAAAGTTTGAACTTAAATGAAATAATATTCTTGCATGCCTCCTTAATTCAGTTTAGAGAAAAATATAAATAAAACCAAATAATGATCATCACTTTAAAACGATGTCACAAAATGACGTCATGTAAAATATTGCAAGGCTGAGCTCAGGCTCATATAGCACGTGTAACACAATCTCAACATACAACAGTTGCCTCTATCATCAAATTCTTCGACTGATTTCATGATTATTTAGAATTTGTGGGGACGATTTGCAGGCGACAAATGAGACGACCACCAAGCCCACAAAAACTACAGAAACAGGTCTTTTCAGGAATGGGGGACCATTCCTCAGGTATTGGTATGAATTATTTGCTCTCGATGGGACAGACATAATTATAAACATATCATTGTAGAAAAATCGCAAGCATTGAAACAAGGTTTTACCGTGAAAAATAGCTATTTGCTTGGAAGTACGCATGTAATAAATTGATCCATGCATTTTTGTGAAAGTTTAAACTATATTCTTAATTGATGCAATGTAAATCAGTGAATCAAGTTACACATTGAGTGTAGCACGAGAACAGTTTTATAACACGGATCAAGCCGGCTGTATTCAATCACTTAACAACATTGGACGCTTAAAACAGATGGTTGCTTTATACGGATACATGCGTCCATCTGGTGGTATTCAATCAGATAACGTCATTGGACGCTTAAAACAGATGGTTGCTTGATACGGATACACGGGCCCATCTGGATGTATTCAATCACATAACAACATTGGTTGCTTAAAACAGATGATTGCCTAATACGGATACACGGGTCCAGTTTGCTATATTCATTCGATTAGCAAAATTGAACGCTCAAGACAAGTGCATGCTTAATATGAAAATGATATAGTTAACTAAATTCAGTGTCAGGGATCCGAACATGATCCGGATGTAGCATTATTATCAACCATAAACTTTGGCAGAATTGGTAACTACTCGTAAATCGTTCTAGTTTTTTGTTATATAATCGAATTGTAATTATTCAAATCTAGACATTATTAATGGCAAAGTCGATGGATGACTTTGAAATAACTATCGGGTAATTTTAACATTCTATATGTGGCCAGTAGTTTTCGCGTTATCTAAAAGCGCTAACATTTCACTTCGAAAAGACATCAGCATTTGTTACTAGTTTATAGAACAACTATTTTTTACAGTAAATACTATATACTCAAAGAATTAAATTAGACATGGCTTAATTAATAACATAATTATATAATCGAGTATTTTGAAATCATATAAATTATCTTTATGATATTAAGATTTATCAAGTTAAATTACAAAAATTATATCTTTCAACAAATACCAGTTACTATAATATATGTATAACTTTCACTAATCGATAGATATGCATACGCGTACATCGATCTTAATAGGTTGCACTATCTTATCTTAAATCAATGCACCATGCTGGGCGGAGCAATAAAACACCCGGAAATATACTGTTACAGCACGCACGTTAATTAAACTTCGTGGTTACAGTAATGGTATAACCGCCTATCGCTAGTTGATGCAAAAAAATACTGTAAATACATAAATGCACAGTCATGGGATGGAAACTTGGGTATGATTTCATAAATTCGCGGAATGTTCTTCTTAAAACCCTATTGTTCAAACAAACATGAGCATACTAGGACATACACAAGTAGTTTGAGACATATTCGGTGTATTTAAATCGTTCTCCACTTTATTCGTCTATTTCAAGGTTTATATATATAGATTGTTATATTTCGCACAGTATATCACACATGTATATATATTTTCATTGGAAATAGTTGTGTTTTTATAACGATACGTATACATGTCCACAAACTTTACGATGATCTTCGTGCATCTTGGGAAATTCCAGTGCAAATCCAATAATTTAATCTATGAAAAAGACCTAACTGGGGGTAATTCATGTAAGCTAATAGGTAATAAAAGTCTTACGATAATCCCTTTTAAATATTTTATCCCTGTCATCTAGAAACATTGAACTGCGGAGCAATAGAACCAAGTCAGCACAAAGACCTAAATAACATGTTTTTGGATCTTTGGTCAGAATAATATATACTGTAATGACAAAGACCGGGAGGGTGATGACGTCATTTCGTTCTAATTAAAATAAATGGATCCACTTTTGACTTGGTCCCATTATTATTCGTACATGTTCATTCCCATTTATGATTTTTTCGTTTATTAGTTATGCTCATTGCGGAAAATGTGTAGGGTGCAATAATTTATATAGGACTAGACTACGTAGCACAGTACGGTTCGTACGTACACATAAACGAGGTTTTAGCACATCCACAACAAATCCAAGATGGCAGCCTCCATGAAATAATTTTTGCTGCAAATCGACGTTTTCATACGTACCGGACGTTAAAACAGCTTTGTGTAATTGTTGTTACTAATACACAAACTATTTAACGATTAGCTTAGTACAGATCCTATAATGCCACCAGTCAGTCGTTCTCGTTCACGCTCTCCAGTGATGGATGAAGTTGACCGAAACGAAAGAAAGCGAGACCGCGAAAAGCGATCCAGATCCAGGGATAGGAAGCACAAACGGTATTGTGTGATTTTTTATAAAATATTATGGCAATATCCGGTCTTCTTCCCCTATCCTGACCGCCATTATGTTCATTCCGTGAATTTTTTACAAGATTTCTGTCAAATACTTACCTATAATAGACTATATAGCAAGGTAAAGGCATTGGAAGTCTCGACAGGATAAAATAGATATGTTTATACACAAGAAATAAATTACCGGACCTTTATTGTCTATTGTTTATTTATGTCATTTTTTCAAGGCATTTACACTATCATGCTTATAATATAAACCATATATTTAGCCGATATTTAGTGTTTGTAAAGTAAATTATGACAAAACCAAGAGTTAAGTTCACGGAATGAACACAATGGCGGCCATGACAGGGGAAGAAGACCGGACATTGCCAGGGTCCCTGTAGTTCTGGATACCATAACTAAATGGTCTTTTATTTACACTGACATGTCGGCTTTTTAGTTATGGAATTGTCCTCTTCAATAATCAACTGTTTAAGCTTAACGCCTAGAATGCAAGTTAATAGTTCAAAATTCGCACAAAAACTAACATACGTATAAATGTAATATTTTTCAAATGTTTTGTCATAAAATAGTCAGTGTGACACTTACTGATAATCATACATCGCTTAAAGTTTATTTACTTCCGCGTTTGATCAGCTTCGGTGGCCATTTTGAATAATTAATTTATCACAGGTGCGTGCGAGAGCTATTTTCGAAAAATGTGTTATTTGATGAAACATGGTCGAAAATGTCTTAAAATTAAATAAAACCCTTTGATATGCCTATACATAAGAAACAAACGCGTTATTGTTGCTATAAATCATTTAACTCCTATTTGCAAAAATAAATATTTCAATTTACGCAGCCGACAATCTTGAAAAATGAAAACATTGATCACGTGGTTCGTTTCAAAACCCTTTCGTTATTATCCATTCAAATAAATGGCGATCGTAAATGAAAACAGTGAAATTGTACAGGTTTGAAACAATCGACTGAATTGATGGTATTTCTTGCGAAACACTTAATTTTTGGGGTACATTGATAAAATATGGTCCAATTGATAGGGTGTCAATGATTATTTTGTTGAAAACGTGCGTTTTGTCATAAAACAAACGCGACTCAAATTGTGCCGTTCAGCTGTTGGGTTTCAAAGAACAAACGGCTTTGACGATGAAATGGAATGATCATCGTCAAAGACCTTGGACTAGGGTCCCTGCTACTAAGTGCTAGCTCAGTTGAGTTGGAATTAATCAATTGGCAGAGCTACAGACAAGAAAGGCCTCAATGAATCCACTCGTCCTCGGACGAGTGCTTTTAAAAATATTTGTTGAGGCCTGCCAGTATACAATACCAGGGGTCCGTTGCCTAAGCAAAACGCTACCGAGCGCCTTTATTCAGTTACCTCCCGTTCAAATAAATATAGAAGGCAAGGATTACCTCCCGTGGAAAGCGCTACATAGTGCTGGCCCATGTTAACGGTTTCCCGAGTGCTTTGGTTTGCATCTCAAGAATCTAGTACATTTTTTTCATTCTAAAATAACTTAATGGTGTCACACAGTAGTATTATAAAACGGTCCTATCCTAGACACCTCAGGCGAGAAAAACGCTAGGTTTCTAGTTCATCCACGAAATAAAGCAGGTAGTGTAGTGACTGTGGAGTCTGACTCACGACAGGCGATGATTAGCTAATATTGCAAAGCTACCCAATAGTAATACTGGGCGTTGTTGGTTTGGAGTCCAACTTAGTGTACTGTGTATACATCTTCATCCAAGACTTCCGGACAACTGTCAAATGGACGGACCTGACCGTCAGATGCTCTTCTCAATAGTGTACAAGTTAACACACTGTAATAAATTTTACTACACATGATTAATACATAACGCGCGTTTACATTGGTTCGTCATTACAATTCAACCAATCAACGGGCGTGTGACATAATTAATTGAAGAGAAAAATAAACATGGTGTCTACAAATAAATAATTTTGCATGAAATTGATTGTTGTGTGTGCGCTTTCCCCTCAATTTAACTTTTTAAATTTTTATTAACCTATGTATGTGTATATTTGTTTGTTCTGCTTTCACATTTTACAATTTTTGTTTTAATTTTCTTTCTTTAGACGCAAAAGTCGATCAAGGAGTCGTGATAGAAAACACAGAAGTCGAAGTAGAGAACGGAAAGGTGGTAAACATAAACATAAAGACAGGGATAGTAAGAAGGACAGGTATGTCGGATGTAGTTTGGTACTTTGCTCTGTGTAATACCGGTAGTTTGTCCATGTTTTCTTTTGTAATAATAATGATAAGTCAGACAGTTAGCGTTCAGGGTGAACCCCCATAAACCTTAAATCTATCTTGAAATGTAAACTGTTGATAAATTCAGTAAAATTAGTCTTGTCAAGTCTCTAAATTCTAATTTATATAGTTTTGATCATATTTGAACTTGGTGACAATATTTATGAGCATTATATGTCTATCACATTCAATTATCTGCCAAATCACCTTAGGCCTTCCTGGATTAAGGCCCTTGAATTACAAAATAAATTCCAAAAATCTTCATACACAGTGCAGCCTCTCCAGATTGACCCTCTGTAAAGCAACAACCTCTCTTTAACAAAACCTTCAAATTTCTCTAAGCTGATGTTTACCTCTGGAGAGCAACAACCTCTATACAACAGCCAATATTTGGAGCTCTAAAAGGGTGATTCTCTACAGAGGTTGTACTGTATATATTAGTGTGTACATTTGTATATATATTATATTACAGAGATAATGATGAAGATGGCGAGGTTAGGGAAGGTGATTCGAAGGATAAGAAAGTTCCCCTGTCGTTAGAAGAATTACTTGCTAAGAAAAAGGCTGAAGAGGAGGCATTAGCTAAGGTAGACCATTTAAAGTTGATAAACCTTTGTTGTAAAATAGAGAATAATAGGTTAGTGCCGTGGATGAAAAGGTTTATCTGGCAAGGCAGAGGAATTTATCGGGTGAGCCTTAGGCGAATCCGATAATTTCCGCAGCCGAGCCGGATAAACTTTTATTTCATTCACGGCAGTAAACTATTATTCTATTTATCCAGTCGCTTAATCTGCTCAGTAGGGGGATCAAACTCGGGACTATATTGTTACTCTTTCATTAACAAGCGCGCAACGTCACGTTCGTTCCGTGACGTCACGATAAACAACGACGTCGGACATCTTGATAGACGTCGTGTAGACGCAGGTAAGACGAAGAAAATAACCGATCAACCACCAGCTCATTTAGGATAGGAAAACCTCATCCTCGGGCACGGAATTGCAACCGGAGACTCTCATGTGAGAAGAAGTCCGTCAGATCACGTGGTTAGGTGACGGATTATCACTAGTCACATGACCAGGTGACCGATTATCGCTAAGTTTATCAGGCACCCCGTTAACAGGCAGTTTTTGCCGGAAGTGACGGGTTAAATATACAGTAACAGCTAGTCAATGGTCAAGCTCTCAGGTTTGAGCTTTTAGCATGGTAACAATTATTCTGTTCTGGTATTTCACAAAGGAATTAATCTCATAGGATCATTTTGATAATTTTCTACTTGATTTTAATATTTTATAGCCAAGGTACTCATCAGTCAGAATCCTGGCAGTAAAATTTGTCCAATGGTTAGTGGGCTGGATTTGCAACACAGTGATCAATTCCCGGTCCCAGCAGGTCATACCCTTTAACTTCTACCTTTAACGATAATTTGTTAATCGATTTTTCACCATTACAGCCAAAGTTTTTGACGAAGGAAGAAAGAGCTGCTGAAGCTTTGAAAAGACGACAGGAACAAGTAGAAGAACAAAGAAAGAGAATTGATGAAGAAAAAAAGAAACAAATGGATTTCTTAAATAAAGGAAAAGAAAGAGGTAAAATGTACACTGTTATCAGTAACATTATTATAAGTGTACAGTATACACTGTACGCTTACTGGGCGGGTTTTTTTTACTGACCATAAGTCACATTTCCCAATAAGTTATGAGGGTGACGTTTGGCTAAGAAATCCTGATCTTTGGAGGTTAGACTTCAATTGTTTTATAAACCTACGGTGAAAGTTTCCTATTATACCACCGGTATTGATTAGATTTCATCAAATGTCAATGTGCGGTTTGCATATTTGTGTCCTATTCCATAATTTGAAAAGGCAATGGAATCTTCCTGAAAATGTCTGGCAGTGTAGTTATGCAACTTCTGATCGGGACCTGTTGTCACAAAAGTTCCTTTGTCTAAAGATTTTCTAAAGAAATCTCAATTTTTGTCCTAGACAATTATAATTTATTTCATAGTGCAATACTTACGGTGAAAGACAAAAATCAGCTCTAGACAAAAACTAAGATATTTTTGTAAAAATCTTAGAAAATTATTTAACAAACTTAGAAAATTAGTTTTTCTTAGACAAAAATGTCTAAAAGTTTTTTGTTTTATACAAGTTTCTATATTTACTACAACGTAATTGTTTTTACATATGAACAGATGATCGAGATCGCCGAGACCGATATGACAGAGATCGTGAACGCGAGAGAGAAAGACGACGAGAAGAAGACCGATATCGAGAGAGAGAACGAGATCGTGGTGACCGTGGTGATAGAGGTGATCGTAATGATCGTGGTGATCGTGATCGAGGGAACGACAATAGAGGGGACCGGCAAGAAGAAATAAGTGAATCTAGAAAAGAAATCAAAGATAAAGAAAAAGAAGTGGAGGCAATAAAGGTTTGTCAACATTTTTTTTTATACCAATTTATTTAAGGTCGATTATGAAACAGGTTTTTCCAACTTATATTAATCACTCTCGATGTTATTCATCGCACCGAGGGTATGAGAGAAAAGAAGCCAGTTTCCCTTTTATGCTGAGCGTCTAGCAAGGGAATTTCTGGTACCATTTTTATTTCGTCTTTGGTATGACGCAGCCAGGGATCGAACCCGAGACCTCCCGCGCTCAAAGCGAACGTTCAACATTGTCAACATAACGTAAATATCTTGGACAGTGGGGAGATGTATTTTTTTTGTTACTGGATGGATGTCACAAAATTTGTCTGCACCTGTTCTACTTAACCATTGGTAGGATTTAAATGAAACTTCACATGAATACTTGACAGGAATTTTAGGTTAGATCATTTTTCCTGAGTTATGGCCCTTTGTTAAACATATGTGTGTTGGACCTACATTTTTGTGTCAAAAACGCATATAGTTTCAATTGATGGAACCTTATCAGAATGTGTAGATCAGATTTGTTGTCATTCTGTTGATGTCCTCTTTCTAATTAATTGCCTGGTTACTGGGCATATTTCTTGCTTTATTTAATTTTATTCTGCTTTCAAATCTCATTATTGTGTGCAGAATTTTCACATTGACCGTTGATTTTTCCTACCTACCTATTGCTTAATGCAATGCTACTTGAGGTGGATCTGGTTGACAGGAAATGATAATGATTCAGAATACTTATACTAAAAATTGTATGTGTTTACAGGAGAGATATTTAGGTATAAAGAAGCGAAGGAAACGTGTGAGACGTTTAAATGATAGAAAGTTTGTGTTTGACTGGGACGCTGGTGATGATACGTCCATGGATTATAATCCTATATACAAGGATAAACATGAAGTACAGTTCTTTGGTAGAGGACACATTGCTGGGGTCGATATTAAGGTAAGTGCAAGCAGGGATGTTCTTCTTATATAGTAGGGGTCACTGCCAGGCCCCATCCAAAGTAAAAATCACGCAGTTTTCTCCAAAATGAAGTTAATTCCTATAGACATCAGTTCCCCATGTTACCAAATATTTCCCCTAATTAGTCCCCTACCGGTTTTTGACTGGAGGGGACTATAGGTTTGCCCTCCGTCCGTTCCAAGCTAGGCTTATGAAACTTGGTATGTGGATAGGGGGCAATAGGGGGATTATGCACGTCTAAAAATATTTTGATTCTGACAAAAATTGTGGTTGCTATGGCAACAGAAAGAGTGAAAATATGCCCAAATCTGGATCCTGCCATAACTCAAACAGTTCCCAAGCTAGGTTTATGAAACTTGATATGTGGATAGGGGGCAATAAGGGTATTATGTTTTGATAAAAAAAATATTTTGATTCTGACAAAAATTGTGGTTGCTATGGCAACAGAAACATTGAAAATGGCCTCAAACCAGTAGGGGACTTCTGTATTGCTTGCAATTCTTAATTACTTGTTGATAGTCGAAGGCCCATCACCAAGGTTAATACAAAGTCCTGATTTCAACCCCCATTGGCTTTATAACCATACCTCAGTTCTGGACACTCAATTCTTACTCCCAAATTTATCGTTTAGTGTTGTATGCTTGCTCAGGAATAACAAATATTTGATAATACATAAAGCAAAGTATGGAATATATTGAAAGTTGGATTAGATATTGAATGTTTACCATGTTCATTTAAACTGGTTTATGACGAATTGAATCATCTAAACCACTGATAGTGAATGATTTTAAGAGCTGGTACTGTTAGTTTATGATGTAGAAGGTTCTTTAACATTCCTTTTGTTATGAATAAACATCGCTGTCAGGATATTTTAATCTCTTCTGTCAGAGCAGGAATTGAAGTTGTGACCCCTAGATTGAAAGTCTGTAAATTTTGTTTTGTAGCAACAAAAGAAGGACCAGTCGAAGTTCTATGGAGATTTGTTGGAGAAAAGACGAACCGATGATGAGAAGAATCAAGAAAAGTAAGGAGATATTATTTGAAAAACAGTCTGTTTAAAGTGGATGTGTCCGTATTGTACCAACATCAAAATTGCTATTAATTGCTCTGATCAAATATACAGACAAACTTCAGCTGCAATCACCTTTAAAATTCCTCTATAATCACTTTTAAATGATCACTTTCAAAATCTGTAAATCAGTATTTACTTAATATGAAGACTACATGATACTGACACTAGACCAAGCATTACTGGACCAACCATGCTGAGCCCCAAGTATAATGACTTCCCGTCCGCTAAGATGGACAATAACAACTAGAAAACTAGACAAATTTTGAATATTCTTATCTTATATTCAGACCTCAAAGATATAGGCATCCAGTCCATTCCATCAAGTTTGGTCTGGATTACAAGCCACTTATTCCCAATTAATAATGAAATATTTTGTTGTGACACAATGTTGCGATTTCAGGGCATTTTGGGCTCTGATCTTTGCTGCTCCTGGTTTGATTCCCGGGTTGGGCTGGTATTATGTGCTACACCTGTGACAATTCTAGTTGGAAGTGGTTGATAATTAATTTCAGGAAAACTGGTTAGGTCATCTGAGGAATGGTTGATGATTAAGTCCAGGGATACTGGTTTGATCAACAGCTAGGACAATGTGTATGACTGAAGACATGCTCAAATATGGTGAAAACTGGAAAAAGGAAATTTGTTTTTGCAAATTGATTTGATGAAGTTGTACATACTGGTATTTTTGTTTAGGAAAAGACAGAAGATCTTGAAGGAGAAGGAAAACAAGAGAAAGTATGATGATCGACATTGGACGGATAAATCCATCGAGGAAATGATGGAACGTGATTGGCGTATATTTAAGGAAGACTACAACATCAGCTGTAAAGGTGGGCGTATACCAAATCCTGTCAGAAAATGGAAGGAAGCATGTCTACCTAAAGATTTACTGGAAATTATTGATTCTATTGGTTATAAGGTAATGCCATGTAGACTACTAACTCTTCAAGTTCCATTGGTTTTGAAAAAAGTGCTCTTCAATATTTTGTATAATTTTGTGGAAATATTAGTAATTTTACAAAATTTGCTAACATCTCCTCTAGCATTAATTATGGCCTACAAAGAAATCTATTTAGAAATAAGTAATTGGTTGTATTTCTGCATGCCAAAAATTCAAAATGGCTGACTTTTTGTCCCACGAAAATATCCACTTAATATATATACAGTATATTTTGCTAAGTTTATAATGCTATATAGGGATGGCATGGTGGTCGAGTGGTTAACACTTATGAATACAGATCGATATGTCCCTGGTTCAAATCTTGGCCACGGTACATGGTAATATCTGAAATGCTTTATAGTGTCTAGTTTCCACCAAACTAGAGATGAACTGGTTGTAACCAAGAGATTGTATAGTGTGAGTATATTGGTGCTATATGCTGGGCATGTTAAAGAACTGTGTAGTCTATTGGGAAAGAGTTAGTGTTTTGCACACGGATTCCTTGTATCATACAAATGACTAATCTCTTGAAGCCATAGCTGGCCAATTGGTTATTGGCCAATTAGGCAGGGACAAACCTGATGACCACACACTTACGACTGTCCCCATCAAACACATAATGCTTTACATTTCAGGAACCATCACCTATTCAGAGACAAGCTATTCCTATAGGTTTACAGAATCGTGACGTTATAGGTATCGCGGAGACTGGTAGCGGTAAAACCGCAGCTTTCCTCATACCATTGCTGGTCTGGATTACATCCTTACCGAAAATAGAAAGGTACGAAACAAGGGCTGTTCCTGAAATAAGGGCTGTTCCTGAAATAAGGGCTGTTCCTGAAATAAGGGCTGTTCCTGAAATAAGGGCTGTTCCTGAAATAAGGGCTGTTCCTAAAAATAAGGGCTGTTCCTGAAATAAGGGCTGTTCCTGAAATAAGGGCTGTTCCTGAAATAAGGGCTGTTCCTGAAATAAGGGCTGTTCCTGAAATAAGGACTGATCCTGAAAGAAAGGACTGTTGGGAGGAGGAACAGAACAAAATGTTACTACATGTATAAATCTGTGGGCTAGGGTTTCGGAAGAATTTAAATATCAGTGATTTTTCTTGAAAAAAATTACACTGCCTGTACCTAATAAGTTGGGGAAATTTAGCGCGACAAATTGCAAAATTGGGAATTATTAAAAATATTGTTTCGAGTATTAATTGTCCATATTATGCCATCTCAACTAATTATACTTAACTGATATGTAGCAAAGACTTTAACCAGTTTCAAAATCTTTTGGTTTGGCTTAAAACAGCTATACAAAAAAGTTACTTTTATACCAGTAGGAACCAAAGGGGGAATATATGCTTTCTTTTGGGGAAAAAATGATAACTTTTTGGGAAAAACGGAGGTTATTTTGCTAGGGGAAGGTGCCTGTATTCGGCCCTAAAAATGGTAAAAAAAAATCATTGAATATGTTTGTTAGGGTGTCAGAAAATTGCTGATCTTGTGGTTTTGGGATAATTTTGGACCGTCTTGTCCCCATAGCTTTTTCCAGGGTCCAGGAACAGTTTTATAGTATTATTGTAATTTGTGGTTGCATCTGATGAAAAAATAAACTTGTCTGGCTAAACTACTGTTAGTCAGAAGATGTGGGTTTGATTCCTGGGTTGCACAGGTTTATCCTCATGGCTAGGACAGTGTTCTTTACATGTGAAGAGTTTGTCAAGTTAGTACATGTTCTCTAAGATACCAGGACAGCTAGTAAGGGAAACTATACACTGTTTATGGTTAAAAAGCAGGTGAAAATAGTGTAAAACATAACGAAAAGTTAAATGCCATGTGTTTTGTCTATTAATTCTAGTCTTCGTTTGAAACATTTCATTTCCAAGGTAATGTAAAAAGAATGTGGTCAAAAGCCAATTACTTGTACTTTGTAGAGGCCTTCTCATATATGAATATCAGATTAAAGATCATTTAAAAAGGATATGACTGAAAGCTAGTGACTTATAGAGTTCTTCTTCGGTATCAACTAATACAAGGAAGTAATGCATTGTTATAAATGGGCAAAGCACAGATGGGTTGCTGTTTATGTTAATCGCTGAATGTAATATAGTTAAATGACGTTTGAAAAATTTACCGGGTAATTAGTCCCCTACCTACCGGTTTTTGACCGGAGGGGACTATAGGTTTGCCCTCCGTCCGTCAGTGGATAGGGGGCAATAAGGGGATTATGCACGTCTAAAAATATTTTGATTCTGACAATTGCTATGGCAACAGAAACATTGAAAATTGCTTCAAACCGGTAGGGGACTTCTGTATTGCTTGCAATTCTTAATTACTTGTTATAACAGGATTAGCCCCCTTCCCAAGATACAAATTTTAATACAGGTGTATCAGACTTATGAATGAGTACAGTATATGGATGCTTGTTGTCATCCTTAATTAAACCAATCATTTAACTTTCAGGAAAATCGATATAATTGATAAGGGACCATATGCGATCATTATGGCCCCTACTCGTGAGTTAGCACAGCAGATTGAAGAGGAGACTATAAAGTTTGGTAAATCTATCGGTATCAGGACTGTAGCTGTTATTGGTGGTATATCCAGGGAGGAACAGGGATTCAAACTTCGACAGGGTTGTGAGGTATGTTTGTGGTTTATACATGTATATAATGTTGGGATGTTTTATTTGGTTTATGCACAGTTTATGAACACTATTTATCCAGTCACTTCCGGCAAAATCTGCCTATTAACGGGGTGCCTGATAAACTTAGCGATAATCGGTCACCTGGTCATGTGACTAGTGATAATCCGTCACCTTACTACGTAATCTGACGGACTTCTTCTTATATGAGAGTCACAGGTTGCAATTCCGTGCCCGAGGGTGAGGTTTTCCTATTCTAAATGAGCTGGTGGTAGATCGGTTATTTTCTTGGACTTACTTGCGTCTACACGACGTCTATCAAGATGTCCGACGTCGTTGTTTATCATGACGTCACGGAACGAACGTGACGTTGCGCGCTTGTAAATGAAAGAGTGACAATATAGTCCCGAGTTTGATCCCCTTACTGAGCGGATTAAGCGACTGGATAAATAGAATAATAGGTTAGTGCCGTGAATGAAGTAAAAGTTTATCCGGCTCGGCTGCGGAAATTATCGGATTCGCCTACGGCTCACCCGATAAATTCCTCCGCCTTGCCAGATAAACTTTTTCATCCACGGCACTAACCTATTATTCTCTATTTATAGTGCAGTTTTATTGACCTGACAAAACTTTACGGTACTTAATGTTTGGGTAGATTGGGATAAAAAAGTTAAGTGACCAATTTTTCAGGAGTTCAGCCACCCTTTGACATTTTAACTTCCCCTGTTCATTGGGCTACGAATAGAAAACTGTGTTTGAGTCTCCCTGGGGGTACTTTCGTGTAGAAACATGTAAGCAATTGAGGCTTTGATTAAGATACGACGGAGATATTTTACGATATTGGGGATCTATTTAGTTACTAGTTACACAGCTTTGAAATAATGCAAGATAACCGAATTAGGCTACAACATCTACTGCAATATATATTTGGATAGATTGGGATACTTTTATGTAGAAACTCAAACATGTAAGTAATTGAGGCTGTCGTTGAGATAAAACAGATGTTTTACGATATTGGGATCTATTTAATTCAAAATAATGCAAAATGACTAAATTAGACTTACAACATTTGCTGTAAATATATTTTTTGTTTGTATATTATCAGATTGTTATTGCCACACCTGGTCGACTGCTGGATGTATTAGAGAATCGTTACCTGGTACTGTCACAGTGTACGTATGTTGTACTGGATGAAGCTGATCGTATGATAGACATGGGATTTGAGCCGGACGTACAGAGAATACTGGAATATCTACCTGTTACAAACATGAAACCAGACACAGAAGACGCTGAGGATAATGAGAAAATGTTGGCCAATTTTAACACAACACAGAAATATAGACAGGTATGTTGTTCAGATAAATTCAAATAAATCAGTGTTTTTCCCTTAATTTGGGAACATGGGCTTTTGAATTCGGAATTTTAGTGGTGTTTTGGTCAAATTGGAAAAGTAAAAATTTGATATCCTAACCTCTTAAAGCCAATAGGTATATGATAACCAAGTTTTATGTTCAATTAGCTGTAATTTAGTGTTTTTCCCCTATTTTGGGACATAGCCCATGGCTTTTGAATTGGGAATTTTAGTGGTGTTTTGGTCAAAATTGGGAAAAGTACAAATTTAATATCCAAACCTCTTAAAGCCAATAGGTACAGTCAACTCTCGTTATCTCGAACTCGCTTATATCGAATTTTCCGTTATGTCGAAGTTTTTTTCAAGTCCCGATTTTTCTCCTTCTTTGTCTATATGAAATCTCAAGACCCATCTCGAAGTTTCGGCTTGAATTCGGCTCGAATTTTTCTTTATGTCGAATTATTTTTTGGTCCCGATTAACCAATTTGCACATTAAATCTATTGTTCATCTCGAAGTCAAGTTGTATTCGACTTGCGTCAAATGTTTTTCACACTTCGCCAGTCTGAAATCTTCGATTTACCTGTAATTTTTGCGCCTTCCATTGTTGAACAAATATTTGTTTGCAACAATATGCGCAAACATGTCATAAAGCTTCGAGTTACGTACTAACATCAATAAACATGTCATCTCGAACAATTGTTTGTAAAAAGAATAATTAAAATAAAATGCAAAATGCATTTTCTCGAGGAGGAATACATGTACATAAATATCACAAGCAATACTCACGATTATGTCGTTCTTACGACCGTAACAATATTGCGGCGTAAAATGACAGAAACTAGAAAACTTGCAACTTCGATGCCGAAAATTCTATCTCGAATTTTCGTTATGTCGAAGTAATTTCCACGGTCCCGTGAAATTCGAGATAACGAGAGTTGACTGTATATGATAACCAAGTTTTATGTTCAATAAGCTGTAATTTAGTGTTTTTCCCCTATTTTGGGACATAGCCCATGGTTAAAATTGGGAAAACTACAAAGGACAAGGTTCACTAATGGCCTAATTTGGCCCTGTGATTTTTCAAAAAATAAAAATGCATGTTCCTATAAATCTGTCCTATAATTCAAATAAGTTATCATTTCCTGTGTAAAAAATGAGCATACATATCCCAATTTCCCTTGTAATTTGTTGACAAAACTGCCGAGAATATGACTTATATGTCATGTTTATCCCAAAATGTCATTTTTGACCATTTTCACGACTATTAACGACGTAAATCCTTCCCAAAAACCACGACTGCACTCTTGCGACACTTTTATATTTTCACATAACCAGTGTTCTGCAAGTCTTTATATATGTACAAAATATCAAAGTGTCGCAAGAGTGCAATCGTGGTTTTTGGGAAGATTTTAAGCCATAAAAAGCTATGAAAATGGCTAAAAATGACATTTTTTGGTAAACTTAACCTATTTCAAGAAGATTTGTCGACATATTACGAGGGAAATTTGGAAAAATATGCTTAATTTTTTTAAAGGCAATGTTAGGCTATTAGAAACATATGGCAGATTTAAAGGAAGATGCATTTTTCGATAAAACTCAGGGCCAAATTAAGCCATAAATGAACCTTGTCCTTTAATATCCAAACCTCTTCAAGCCAATAGGTATACAATAACCAAGCTTTATGTACAATAAGCTGTAATTTAGTGTTTTTCCCCTATTTTGGGACATAGCCCATGGCTTTTGAATTGGGAATTTTAGTGGTGTTTTGGTAAAAATTGGAAAAAGTACAAATTTAATATCCAAACCTCTTAGATAGCCAATAGGTATATGATAACCAAGTTTTATGTTCAATTAGCTGTAATTTAGTGTTTTTCATACTCAAGTTTAGTAGTACTTGCTGTCTATCACAGTAAAACGGGTTAATTGTTCTCAGAACTTTTTTACTTTGAATTTGGAATTTTTTGCGTAAAATAAGGGGGAAAAAATAAGATTTTCATTTGGTAACATAGCCCATAAAATTGGCCGAAAAAAACACTGTAGATGTATGGGTTTTGCATGTAGTATCAAAATGAAAAACAAAACAAAAACATTTTTAGCTCATCTGATTTTTGAAAAAAAGATGAGTTATTGTCATCACTTGATCGTCGTCAGCGTTGCATGGTTAAGTTTTGTGTTTAGGTAAACTTTTTTCATAAACTATCAAAGCTATTGCTTTGAAACTTGCAACACTTGTTCACCATCCATACCTGAGCCTGTAAAGCAACACCCATAACTCTGATCTGCATTTTGTAAGAATTATTGCCCCTTTTTGGACTTGGGAAAATAAAATGCCTTGGTTAAGTTTTGTGTTTAGGTCCACTTTTCTCCTAAACTATCAGAGTTATTGCTTTGAAACTTTCAACACTTGTTCACCATCAACACCTGACCATGCCAAGCAAGACCCATAACTCTGATCTGCATTTTGCGTGAGTTATTGCCCCTTTTTGGACTCAGAAAATTCCTTGGTTAAGTTTTGTGTTTAGGTCCACTTTTCTCATACACTATGTGGGCTATTGCTTTGAAACTTTCAACACTTGTTCATCATCAATACCTGACCATGTCAAGAAAGAACCATTACTCTGATCTGCATTTTGCATGAATTATTGCCCCTTTTTGGACTTAGTAAATTCCTTGGTTAAGTTTTGTGTTAATGTCCACTTTTCTCATACACTATCTGAGTTATTGCTTTGAAACTTTCAACACTTATTCACCATCAGTACCTGACCATGTCAAGCATGACCCATAATGCTAATCAGCATTTTGCAAGAGCTATTGCCCCTTTTTTCACCATCAATTCCTCACTTTTTAAAGCAAGACTCATAACACTGCCCTACTTTATGCAAGGGTAATGGGCCTTTTTTACAGTGACAATGATCAGATGAGCGTCTGCACCCGCAACGCGGTGCTCTTGTTTTAAACTTTAATAATTCAACATCAATTTTCCATTCTAGACTCCTTTTGAGTCAAATCAATAAATGCAAGTTGATGTTTGATCGAGTTTCAATGCAGAATTATCATAGAAGTATCAGATTATGTTACAAGTTCTTGTTCTTTACTGATTACAATTTAAAGGTGCTGCCTCACAGATTGAGCTAAATTTTCCAACCTAAACAATTATTGATGTAATAGAAAGTCACTGACAGTTGCTTTTTGACAGACTTGGTGCAAATAAGCAATTTTAACCACTCTCGATATCGCCCACTGAGTATTTTTTTCTTGAATAAAAGCGCTAAGCTTCCTTTCAACATGCTTTGTGAATTATGTAATTCACATGTGATCGAACTGTTACATCAACAACCTACAGCGTAAACATCAGTGAGGTATTTGGTTCGTTTTTAAATTCTTTTCATCAAATGCGAACAAATTTCAGGTAATTTAAGTAATAGTAGTGTTAATTCTATAGGGTATTAATACCCTATAGAATTTTTGATGTAAAAATACTAAATAACTACAAAATGCCGAAGTTCTAAAGTTATTTTAGATGTCAGCGTGGTTGTTTATGGGATATACAGCCAACGTTACCAAAATTACGCGAATATTTGACAATTTGATTTTATTCTGCAATACACCAATATGTGAGGCAATCCCTTTAAAGTAAATGCTTAACTGTCACCTACATTATCTGTTCAAGATTCTGGTGAATTACTTTCCTTTAACTCAATATTAAAAGTAATGCAATACTTAAAACTGTTGAAAGCATTTATGTTAACAATCAAATTTTATGTTGTACCATTCCATTTTTGTTAACAATCAAATTTTATGTTGTACAATTCAAGTTTCTATAACAGTCAATTTTATGTTGTTTCATTCAGACTGTGATGTTTACAGCTACTATGCCCCCGACAGTAGAGAAACTAGCAAGGAAGTATTTACGTCGTCCTGCTGTGGTCACTATTGGATCAGCTGGTAAACCTACAGAGAGATGTGAACAGATTGTATACATGGTGTCACATCAAGAAAAAAGGTATAGTCACTGTGCTGTTCTGTTACTTACCACCAGGCCCCAATTCCACGAAAAAACTTAAGTTATTGCTCAGCTGAGACTGTTATTTTGAATTCATTATGTGACTACAATTATAGTCTTGTGATGTAGAAACTGTATTTATTGCTAAATAATGATTTTGTAGGTGATTTTTGTATGAAATGCTCATTGAAATCCAACTGTAATGAACAATCAAAAACTGTGTACTTGAGCTTGTTATAACAGACTTAAGTTTTTTATTTTGATTTTTATAACTTTAAAGCACTATTTACTGTAAAAATCTGACTTATTTTGTATTGCTCTATTAAATTTGCATCTAACTGTGATGTAACAATATATATAGAGGATCTTACATGAGTGTCTTTCTATATTGAATTTATTAAACGAGTTGGATAAAATGATAAAATGCGAGGCTCTGCCGAGCATTTTATCACTTTTATTCAACGAGTTTAATAAATTTAATATGGAATGACACGAATGTAAGATTCTTTTTATCACATAAACTAAATACACAGTAAACGTTTGTCAAGAATGCACACACTTCCCCTTTAGCAAATAAACTCCATAGGAGTAAAGCGGTTCAATGAAAGAGCTAAGAAAATAGTGCAACGATGTATACACCAATATGTTAATTTTTCTGCCTTTGAAAATAATATTTTTAGGGTATCTAAAATCCTGCAGATATAAAACTACGCTTAACAAAATAAATAATTAAATCTAGGACCACAGCAACACAACGTATTCTGTTCTGTTCCGTGTTCCGTTCCGGGTTTTAGTAACAACCAAGGACAGGGGAAGTAACTAGGTTTTCCGCGTGAATTTATTCGCGATTCGTCTGAATAGCCGAAAATAACTGATTGTACACGATGCAAGTACTTGGTAAGCAAGGAAAATCGTCTTTAATACTCAAAATTAACAGATTTATACAATGAAATCAACATCCAGAGCCGTGTGTTTGTGTAGATGACAGATATTTGGTATGTACATTCGTCCCGATCTTATTCGTACCCACGTTTAACGGACCTACCGTCATGTTTACTTACAGTTATAACTCTTAAGTTCTTGTTCATCTGTTATTGTGTGATTATAACATGCCATAGAGTGCTCATAATCGGATATAAAATTTATTCTATTCTAAAAATGTATTCTTTTACTTTTTTGACAACGAGTATGAATACATGAATAAAGTGACTCGCCCTTGCATATCCCTCATTTGCATGTTTATTACACGTGTGTATTATGACTTTTATGTAATGGGTTTATTAAACTCCCAGAGCCTATTTTATGTGATAAAAAAGTATACATGAACGTCATTTACCCAACAAAATATGTTTTTAAATTAGCAGTCTCAGCTGAGCAATAACTTAAGTATTTTCGTGGAATTGGGGCCTGTATAGTTATCCTCCTCGATAGCCTAGTGATAGTGTGTCAGCTTCCAGTGCTATAGACCATACCATACCACCATACCAAAGTGGTTAAAAATGACTCAGCAAAGATAGTTCCAGGCCCGGATCTCCCAAAGCATCTCAAGTAGAAATCTGAACTCAAATTGAGATTTTGCTAAATTCAGAGACGGAATTAGAGATAAATTTGAAGCTCCAGCTCTTGAAATTTTACTGTAATAAAATCAGAAAAATATTTCTGCTTAGTCATGATAGTTTTGAGTCCAACCTCGCATGGAAATTAACATAAAGACACATGGTGATATCTGAGATGACCGGAGGGGTTTATAGGTTTGCCCTCCGTCTGTCAGTCTGTTCGTAAAAAATCTGGATCCTGACGTAACTGTAACAGTTTCTAAGCTTGGTTTATGAAACTTGGTATGTGGATAGGGGGCAAGATTCTGACAAAAATTGTGGTTGCTATGGCAACAGAAAAGAGTGAAAGTATGCCCAAATCTGGATCCTGCCATAACTCAATTAGTTTCCAAGCTATGTTTATGAAACTTGATATATGTATAGGGGGCAATAAGGGGATTATGCACGTCTACATATATTTTGATTCTGACAAAAATCTTTTGCCATGTTTTATTTATGCACATTTCCCATGTTTTATTTATGCACATTTTCCATTGTAATTGCAGGAAGAAGTTGTTGGAGATATTACAAGCTGGTATCGATCCTCCAATACTTATCTTTGTCAATCAAAAGAAAGGTGTGGACGTATTGGCTAAATCATTGGAGAAGATGGGAGTAAGTATAGTCAACCTGGTCCCAAACCTCCCAAAGCATCTGACATAGAAATCCCTGCTCACATTGAGATTTGGCTCAAATCAGGGTCTGAATTGTAGATAGATCTGAAGTTCAAGCTCCTGAAATTTTAATTTAACTCCGAATTATGTTTTAAGTTTTGTGATGCCAATTTTAATTCCAGCCTCTCATGGAAATCAACTCAAAGACTCGAGACAATATTTGAGTAGAGATTTGGCTCAGTTTGAGATTCTTGGGAGCCTGATTTTGTCAAGTCTGCTTGTGGTGAGCTCAACATAGTTGCCACATTGGTAGTTACCTGTATGTGCTTGCATCTGGCCAGTTTTGTTTGAATTGTTGTTCGGTCATATACATTATATTCTGACTTTCAAGCTTGAGCAAATGTTCACCACGATGGCATATCACAGTGACACACAAGTCCCAGATCCCAAGTGCCCATTTAGAGGATGAATACATTCATGTATGATAAAATGGTGTACTTTCAGTCAAGAATGTATGCATTGTGTAATAAATGATATTAAAACATTATTAAGTCTTTTGTGTTAATGTTTATAGGGTGTACTCAAGACTGCCATGAAGCTATTTAATGCATTGAAGAGTAGCATAACACATATATCTATATCTCTGTATACATATTATATATGGGCCGGAGACCTTTGTACAATGAACTTTAAACTTGATAGGATGTATAAAACCTCACCAATGGAGTTAAGTGTTTTGTTTATTATTACAGTTCAATGCTACAACATTGCATGGTGGTAAAGGACAGGAGCAGAGAGAGTTTGCCTTGGCCAGTCTCAAAAATGGTACCAAGGATATATTGGTTGCTACGGACGTTGCTGGGCGTGGTATTGATATCAAGGATGTATCGTTGGTACTTAATTATGACATGGCAAAAAATATTGAAGGTATGGCATTCTTTTATAAATTTCAAGTAACTATAATTATACTGTTCCGGTAAAATGATGAAATATAATGTAATGCCTAGCACAGCCTTTATTTGCCAGTCAGCTTTCTGATGAAATAGGGCAGGTATATGAGTGCCTCCACCCGTATTTTAGTATATCTTGCAGACGACAACTCTAGCCTTGTAAATAAACCAATATAGATGTAATGAACAATGCACATACTGGCCGCTTGTTTCAAGTGTAGTGAGAAAGAGTATATGATTTTAAAGTGATTATACACATGATCTAACAAAAATTAACATCATAAATGCATTTGTCAATTTCTGTTTGTAAACATGGCTAGTGTGATCGTCAGCCTTGTTTATAGTTCTGGCAATACCCTGAACAACCCTTGTTTGTTAATTTGTTTATATGGGTTTTACACCCAACTATCAACAATATCAAGAATATACGGTGGTCGACTCACCTAACCAGTTTTCATGGACTGTATTCTAACCAGTACTAACCAGCCCTTCCACATGAAACTAGTAACCTCTCCACATCTCCACATGTGGAGGAAAATTAACTGTGTTTTCTAACTTTAATGGAGGTTGTGACCTGCTACGACAGGGATTCAAACCTGGATTGCTGGGTTACAAATCCAGCACACTAACCACTGGGCCATGGCTAGATGGTGCTCTATTGGTATATTGAACTTCATAGAGGATATTTGTTGATTTGTGTGCAAGGTCGAATTTTATTTCACCGAGTGATCACAGAAAATCAATATTTTCACAAGTGGCTAAGCCACGAGTTAAAAATAAATTTTCTGTGATCACGAGTGAAATAAAATTGATCTTACACCAAAAATCAACAAATTTTTATTATACGCCTCAATTTCTCATAAAAATGTGCCGTAACTGGCTTAGTTGGAAAAATCACGTCGAAATTGGAACGTCACGACGTGAGAATTGTGACGTCATGATGACGTAATGCATATTTTAAAGCCTGGCGCCGTTGACGTTTCTTTTTCTGCATGATATTGGAACCAGCTTCTAAAACAGTGAAAATAACAAAGCGGTAATTTCACTGTTCTTTTCACTGAAAAATCTCCATAATCCATTGAAAGCAAATAATAAATTTACATCTTGATTCTATTTTTGATTTGCTATTGTTTCAGATTACACACATCGTATCGGACGTACTGGTCGTGCCGGTAAATCTGGTGTTGCTATTACTTTCCTTACAAAGGACGACAGCATGGTATTCTATGATCTGAAACAAGTGATCCTATCAAGTCCGGTATCATCATGTCCACCGGAACTCGCCAACCATCCGGAAGCTCAGAATAAACCCGGCGCAACTGTCTTCAAGAAACGAAAGGATGAGACGTTGTTTATAAACTGAAGGAAGCCAAACACATGTCTCCTTGAACTGAAATGTTATATATTTGCTGTTAAGAATGTAAAGTCTCATGTGTTGATGATAACTCTTGCTATCTCGTTTATATGGCAGTATTGAAGACTAGTCCTAATAAAGTTGTTTGCTTACATTTTGGACAAATGCATCAAACTTTAAAAAAAAAACCAGATGATGAGATACGCTATCTTATTTATATGGCAGTATTGAAGGCTAGTCCTAATCAAGTCATTTGTTAACATTTTGGACAAATGCATCAAACTTTGAAAAATAATAATTTCAAAATGATAGGACAATTGTGCTACTCATGTGTCTGTTGATATGGTTTCCATTTTTTTGTCGATAAATTTCTGAATATTGTAACAGATAGATCTCATTTCCTTCTTTCATCTTATCTGTTTTCATCTGGTATGTGAACAAACCTGACCTCCTGTGTGTCCAATATTCAGACTGTCAAAGACTGAAATTAGTGAGACCAACAATCAAACTGACCAGGGCTGAAAATCTGAGAGACCAAAAACAAATCTGTTGGACTAAAGTACAATAATAAAAGGTGCCAGGCATTTAAACTGATTCCTGCTGAAGTTGTTGGGGATTGATTCCCATTGATGTTGTCAGACTGTATTCGATAATGCCAGGTATGTCCGTTAGACTGATTGGTTTCAGAGTCTGACAAGCACAGATAATAGTATTCAAGTTTGATTCGCTTACTTGGTCCTCTAGACACTGACAATGAATGTTACAAGATAGGGTTTGAATACCAGCATCTGTATATTTTGTGCTCATTATTGATTTGACAATGTGACGTGACATGAATTCATTTACACTCAAAATAAATGTGCTAATCATGTAACTGATATGTGTTGTTATATTCTGTTAATCTGGTGTGCCAACTGACCAGTTAGCTTAGTGGAAGAGCTCGGTCAATGTGGAAGTTGTAGGTTCAGATTTGTAGTTTTCACTTCTAATGAATTTCAGCAGACAAATTAAAACAAATATAGACATTTAATGTTTCAAATCTGGTTGGCTTTGTAAGCTATTTTACCAGTCCTCACCACATTACTTTACCATCCAGTGTTCTATATACATATATGTTACGCTTTACGTGAGGCATTATGTTAGCGATCTTGCTATGTGACAGGTGAGCTAAAAAGGTGGTGAACATAACCAGTATCAATATGACTACATTGAACCAGCATCAGAATGGCTACATCGTACTACAACAGTAATCGGTTGATAACGTGGATTACAACACTGATTATTTGTACGGGGAGACTTTACTGCCACCTGACATGGCACAGATACCCTTCTGGGTGGTTTTCTTAGAATGCAAAATTAAACAACTGAATTTATATATAATAAATATCTTTATTTGATTCATCTATAACAAAGGCATGTAATATATCAACAATAATAGCACAAATTTAGGTAAACAATATAGAAATGTTCTTCAATAATATTCATGCTGTGAAATAAGACTAGAAACAAGAGATGTTTGCAAGACATGAATAACACCATGGCAGCCCCATAGTCAGGAATGGTGTAGGTCATTGCAACCTTGACATACTGACCTCAAAATCAATAGGCGTCAACTACTGATGGTGACCAATATCCCTATATAGTTTGAAGACCATATGCCTAACCGTTCGTGAGTAATTGATCAAAAACAATTTGGTCTATGTATTCATGTGAAGGTCACAGCAACCTTTGACCTACTGACCTCAAAATCAATAGGGGTCATCTATTTGAAAACCAATCTTAACATTAAGTTTGAAGATCAACATTGCACAATATTTGAGTCGACATTAGTGTCATAATTATACAATCAGTTTATTCAATGTGACGGTACACTGAGTGTAACACAGTTGATTGCACTATCTTCGCCAACGTGAGTTTACTTTCTACCAATGGTACTGCTGCTGCCTGGCCCCCGTCTCTGTGTTGAGCAGATTGGACATGTCTCCTGTGCGTATACAATGTACAGTATATATAATATCAATAGACTTAAATTAAAATATTGTTTGTTTTCCCTACCGTTCGCGAACTCCGCGAAACTAAATCGCGCTAAATAATTTCTTGGTTTACAGTACATTTTATTTTACAACAAATTGTAGAAGAAGTGAGTTCATAATCAGAGTACATCAAGGAATGTTGTTTGTTTGCTATCAACTGAGACTTTAGTCAATATTGTGTGATTGTTTGGTTATGGTCCTGCCAGATCAGCTAATGACCTCTTTACCATAAATGAACAACAAGAGCACCACATATGAGTGCTGGACGCTAGACTTTCTCGTACTTGATAGTAACCTTGCTCATCTGTGAGTCAAAATTCTATGAGTAACAAGGGCAGATACCTCATAAATATAGGTCATAGAGTTATCAGCCTTGTCAGTATGGACTCCCCTTGAGATAGTGAATAGCTATCTTAAGTTTCAAGTTGATACCTTTGATAGTCTTTGAGTAATTGACAGAGAAAATGACTCTGACAATAAACTTAACTAACGCACATGCAGACGCACATGATCCCGTCACGACAAAAGTTCGACTTTTTTCTTCGAAAAGTCGAAATAAAAATGTTTTGAGTGTAAAGTAATAGAGCATGCACCTACCATGTGACCGAGACAGTCGTCATGTACAGCATGGCTACAGAAGAACATGGTAACATCTTTAGTACAATACGTCTCTGCAAGAAAACACACTCAGATCAGTACATTTACTGTTACCGAGGTACTTGATACAATAACAATACTCCAAGTAGACGTCTTTATGTCGATAGCCTAGTGGTAGAGCATCCACTCCGAGTGCGGGAGGTCCAAGGTTTGATCTCGGGCCGCGTCATACCAAAGACAAAAATGAAAATGGTACCAGAAATTCCATTGCTAGACGCTCAAATGGGGAAAGTGGCTTCTCTTCTCACAGACCCTCATGGCAATGGATAAAGTCAGAAATAAGATGCTGAGAGTGATTATTATATAAGTTTCACAATCGACCTTACATAAATTAGTATTAACCAAATTAGTATTAACCAAATTAGTATAAACTACATGTATGTCTTTATCTCCATACTAACATGTTTAGATAAAGCTACCTAATTTCAATGCAGTTTCATTTTCCCTATTTGTTTATCGACCTGCGGACCAAAAGGATCACTCACATAAGTTGAAAGGGGGTAAATAAAAACCAGTATGGAAATGTAATACACATTCTAATTGATTATTTGGATATATGGAGGAAAGTGCTAAGCAATTAAAACTATCCAATAAATATAGATTCCTAACTGTGCTCGTCTTTCAAAGACGGCCATGGCTTCAAAGAAATTTCGGTGAAAACTTGACCTGTATTTATTATCCTAAGCTTACACATTTTGAATTAGGCATTTAGCTAAATCTTACAGTAGACTTTAATAAGTAAACAAAATGGATGCTTTACCTGCTACAATAATTCTCTGATGACAAATCTGACAGAGGTAACTACCTGAAACATTATGTCATAATTGTGTCATAATACTGATTATTGTATAATGCTTATCATTTGATTGCAGATCTTTATCCTTTAAGGTAAGGTTTTTCACTGTTTCAACACAGTAAAAAACATTTTGTTATGTTCACTGATTTAGACACTGGTTAGACTACAATACAAACAAGAAATGTAAACATCAACGACGCCATTATGACATCACTACTGACATATTTCAATGTTCCGACTCAAACATGATTTTTCCAAATATGCCAATAATATTACTACATGTATTTTATGAAAAATTGCAGCATAATTATAATAAACAGAAAATTTGTTTATTTTTCTTTCAAAAAATTAATTTCCCATAATTTGCAATGAATCCAAATGATAGGGCATTCCTACTAAGATACATTAACAAGCCATCGTACATAAATCAGGGGTGTCACTATTCCTGATTTTTCCGGATTTCTATCAATCCTGGAAGAGCTATGATTTCTGACCGAAATAAAAGTTATTTGATGAAAATATGTCAAGAATTGGTTGTGGTTATGGTTGATTTAATCTTCACTGAAAGATTTTATTCAATACAAACTGAGTTAAATGTAGACACAATGTGGTTGACAGCCTTTGTTTGGCGAAAATGGCCGGCCGCGTATGATTTTCAGGATTTTTAATTTGACCCTGTTGACAGCCCTGATAATCGCATTTACAGTAAGCTGATGTAAATATTGTATACATACTGTCCACAGGTATGGCTCGTTTCTGGGTCTGTATCAATCGGTTCATTAAATTGTAACTATCGGCAACAAGAATAGCTTTACATCCTTTCCTCAGTGACATCTGAAATAACAAGAGATGTTTGTAAATCATGGATGCCCCCATGGCAGCCGAATAGCCAGAAATGGTAAAGGTCACAAATACTTTGACCAACTGACCTCAATATCAATAGGAATCATCTACTGTTGATGACCATGCAACCTCCATGTAAAGTTTTAGGATCCTAGAGTAAAGCGTTCTTCAGTTTTTAAACGGAAATCATTTTGTCTACCGACCTACAAACAGACAGACCCAGATGTGCAAAGCAATACACTTCCAGGTTGTGCATGTGGTTATTGATAAATACAGTAAAACTATGAGGCCTTTGGATCTTTGAAATGAATTAGAGCCATCTTCTGTTCAAGCCATCTATCGTCCTTTATGCGTATATTGAAAAGTTGTTTGCAGCCTTAATTGGGTTTGAAACTAGGCCCTTTATATAATTACACCTATTTCAGAAAGTAAATCCAACAACTCTCATTGAAAGCACAACAAAGCGCTAATGTATTTGATGAAATAATTTCAATTCAGGCAAAATGATAAATAGTGTAGTTCAGATAAAAAACATACTATTTTTCATTTTGCTTGAACCACACTATTTTTAAGGGGAGAGCTACAATCAAGTTTTGGAACTTGTGGCTTCGCTCTTTTACCAATGCTATCCTATGTATACTTCAGGGGTGTCAACAAGGCCAAATCAAAAATCAGGAAAATCATATGCGGCCAAACATTTTTGCCGAACAAGAGACATTCAATGAGATTGTTTCCACAATTAACTGACTTTGTATTAAGTAAAATCTTTCAGAGCAGATTAAAATTACCATAACTTTGCCATTTCTTGAGATAATTTCCTCAAATAAATTTTATTATGGTCAGAAGCCATTGCTCCTTCAGGAATGATAAATCCAGAATTCCGGATAAATCAGGAAAATTGACACCCCTGGTATAATATAAATTGTATATATCATTTGGGTAATAAAATGTGTACGTTAAACAACACAATTTTTATTTGGCTTACTTACCTGAAGGTTATAATCTTGTAGAATTTTAACGAGAGAATCTCGAAGTCCGGGTATTTCCATACCAGTCTTAATACGACTGATGAGAATGATTGGGTCCACGTGAGTTCCGATATTGTTTAACAAGCCTCGTATAAATTCTGAAACACAAATAAACATTTTGTCAGGGATTCTACTGAGGCATAATGCCTAATTCCTGAAAAGTCTGTTTCGAGTGCCATCTTTTTTTTTTACAGGGGAGATAATTTTATTTTCCTCGTCAAAAGGTAGATGTGGGTCGAGGGCATCCCACATTCTACCGTACAACATGTAATATAACTGTAAATGAATCATACTATAGTATAATATACATACATACATTCATACATGCATACATGCATTAGCACACACCCCTACACCAAAACATTGTTCTATTTTCAAAATTCAGGGTATGAAATTTCAAATGACCGAAATGCAGTCAATACTTGGCATTTTTTCATCAAATAACTCACTTTCTGCAGAAAAGTTTATTTTTTCTATTGCAGCAAACCTGGATTTCCGGATTATTCCGGAACTGTAGGATCCCTGTTTTATATACTATATAGTTTAACAAACTGAGTAAAGGCAACATCTTTTCTTCACAGTAATACCAAGTTTGATTTTTTATTCAAATTTGGCCATAAATAATATTTTGCAGTTTAAATCTTGAAACAATTACAATATCAATAAATTTTGCTGATCAACAGTTAAGCCTTCAAACATAATTATACTAGTAGCACAAAAAATGGGAACTAAAAGTTGGGTTAGTGAATTATAAATCAATATATTTCATACTGCAGATTAGCTATGGAGTAAAGTGAAAAGCAGGGTGAATTGATTAAATTGAAACATTTCACAAATTCTCCTAAATTACAGTCTGACAAATAGACAGGTATACAAAAATGAATATTTTTAGTTTTTTTCCTGTGTTTCAAGCTCATAATTTGGCATTTTAAGCAAACAGAACAGGCATTTTATGAGCTTAAACATACAGAATGAACAAATATAAACCGGGTGATAAACCCTTACATTTGCATGAACAGACAGTAGGACAGATTTAACAGACAAACACTTATACCAACTTACCTGGTTTATCTAAGGAGTGTTCAATAAGATCATCCCACAGTTCATCATCATTGTGTTCCTTACAGAATTCTATTGCTTGATCAACATCCCTTATCTCATCTATAATCAGCTGTAGAGCAGTTTTCGTGGAACCAGTACGAACTGAATATTCAGATAATTCATAAGTCAATTCATATACATAGTTACCCCATATACTAGTATATGCCAATTCTAACTTTTGTTTGTAGTGGCCTGGGTTCAAACACACATACTCCTGCACCTGAAGCAGGTACTCTAAAGGACTAGTTTCCAAACTGCTGAAACTCACTGGTTTACAAGAATTTACAGAAGTACCAGCTAGAGGTTGCAGTTGCTCATCTGATTTTTGTCTTAGTTAATAAGTGTCTTGCTTTAAAATGTCAGGTAACGATGGTAAACAAGTGTTGCAAGTTTCATAGCAACTGCTTAGATTGTTAACACGAATAGTTGACCTAAACATAAAACCTAACGAGGCAACAGCGATTAAGTGATGACAATAACTCATCTTTTTTTGTAAAAATCAGATAACTTAAAAATCTGCTCACCTAGTAGATACACTTGTTCTTGCTTAAAGCCACGCACTTTCACTTCATGCAAAGCTTTATCCAGGGATAAATTAGCACCAGATTTCAGGAATGGTAGAAGTTTGGCCCGATCAAATTCAGAATACATTGTTACCATCTGGTCTGCATAAGGTTTTATTGCATGCTGATTTTTCTTTGCTAATCTGTCCAAGTACTTTAATATACAAAACATAAATTTGAAAAGAACATGATATTAAGTTCCAATAAGGAATAATTTTCCAAATGCATGTAATACTACAGTACAACCTCTCCAGAGCAGCCCTCTAGAGCAGCAACCTCTTTATAAAAACACCTTCAAATTTTACTAAGCTAATATTTACTATAAATTTAACCTCTGTAGAGCAACAACCTCTGCACAACTGCCAATACTCACGGCTCCCAAAGGGGGTTGCTCTTCAGAGGTTGTACTGCATATGCATTATCTAGAATAATAATTTCCCTTAATTTTCAAAATATTCAATATCAAAGTAGAAAGTAGTCTTACAATCACTATATACCAAGATGATCAACTTGATTGCATCAGATAGGTGTAGTAACACTAGAGCTTCTAGCATCACTCAGAGATTCATACCCCCCCCCCAATACTGCTTTGTCGTACAGCTGAAAGGGCAATAATGTGGAGATGCCAGAAGCGATACCTGAATGTTTTTATCATGGGCATCTACAAGAGGTGGTGACAATGTGTATGAAGTCTTGTTAGGTAAAAATAAAAGTTGCTTTCTTTTGTAATAGTGTCTAAAAATGTAAAAACAAGATTGATATATACTTTTATACTTACAACATATAAAAATCTTTGCTGTTTTTCTAGCTGCCTCACGACTTTCTCCACCTACAATATATCAATCATTATCCAATATAGCTACCATACATCCTAATGGCAGAACTGCCGAGTCATTCCTGATTACAGCACGTAACAGCAGGGGTTCCATTTGACTTGGGTTTTGACCCTTGAAATTACCAAAAAGCCAAATTTTTACCCTCAAGATTTTGGTTTGAAGGGTCATTTTTTCTTAAAATTGTGGGTATTTTGCCAATAAAATGGTAAATTTAGTCAAAATGACCCTTCAGAAGCTATTGAAACCCCTGTTTACGGTATTGTAATGTACACAGCATTTTTACATGTATTACAGTGATGGTGAAGACCACACGAAAATATCCAAATTTACGTGTAGTATCACAATAAGTCAATCCAACCTGATGCCAACCTGTACTCAACCTAACACTGAGCCAAACAGTCCTAGATACTGCCCACATCATGTATAAACTACTAGTGTTTTTCTTAACAAAAAGGAAGTGCTGAAATATGCACATTGCTACAAGGCGAAACCCCAACATAGATATCATCACAACTTAATCCTGAATTTTCTGTTCCCAGCTGTAATATCATTGTAATGTTTTTTCCCAAAATGAACAAAAAATCACATTCCAAATTGCCAATAAAAATGCATGCCATAATGACATGTTTTAACTCTGGCAATATTCATCCAATCTAAAAATTCTGACAATATGCCCAACCAGTCTTGTAACAAGTATTCATGTGAAGTTTCATTGAAATCTGACCATTTGAAATCTGTCAAGTGGTTAAGGAGAACAAGCACAGACAAACTTTGTGACATCCATTCAGACAGACAGACGTCAAGCACAAAATCAATACTATGGAAGACATGAATATAACTTACAGGTATATGGTCTATGTTGTCAATCAACATGGTTACAGCATGTTCCTCGTTTAGTTCCATCAACTTGACCACTTTATCACTGACTGCTTCATACAGACTATGTTTATGTATCAGTACAAATACATCATTATCTTTCAACCTGGAAATCATTTATTTATATAAACTGGGCGTCACTGAAAAGATACCACTTATATATATACCTCTGTATTGTGTATACAATATGACCTATCAGTACAAAAGTTTTATAGTGTGTGCATTTGAATATTGTTAAATAGGATAGCTGTGTCTGACTACACAGTAAGGTCAAAACATAGTCGTGTTCGGCTTTTAACACAGTGTAACGTGAATTTTAAAATATAAGAGTCAATAGGGTGGTAACTTTTCATTGATGCTGAGTATATATGTGGATAACTTTTATAAATAATGTTTTTCTGCTTGTAACTTTATATCAGGTTTTATAGTATTTGGTTGGACAGTAAATTTTTAGTCATTTATGGCAACCAGGCCTCAATTATCTGAAGCATTTCAAGTAAAATTCTTGGCTGAAATTGAGAACAATTTGAATTTTGAGGTGTTTAAGGTTTACCAAAATAAACGCAGAATAATGTTTCTGTTTTGTGATGCTAATTTTGAGTCCTGAGTTCCATGGAAATTAACTCGCATAAGTCACAAATATTAACTACTCATGCGTATTACTCTATTATTTTTAGCAGAGCACCAACAACAAAATTATTGCGTATAGTCAGGTCTCGATACGACAACGCTGTTTGTTCCAAAGCAAAATGTCATTGTTACGATCATGTCAGTATACTGAATTGATACAAAGAGCGTTTTAAAACATTTGTCCACATGAAAATGATTTCAGTATATGAATATGTATACGATTATGTCAGTATATGAATATGTCAGTATATCCGGTATCGTTATATTGAGACCTGACTGTACTGTAAACTGCATCAAATACTAAAATGGGCTTTGACATAAATTCTTGAGTCTCCCACCACAAAGGGCTGTAACTCTAGCCAAAATCATCTAACTTAAAATTTCTGACAATATGCATTACTTGGCTTGGTACCAAGCATTCATGTGTAGTTTCATTGAAATCGAACCAGTGGTTCAAAAGAGTAGGCGCAGCAACTTTGTGACAACCAGACAGACATTGAGACAACAAGACTGCGTTCACTAAACGCTTATGCCCCCTGTAAAAGCCTTGTCCATCAATAAGTCTAAGTCCAAAATTAGGTCAAGGTGAAGGTCAAAATGGGGTTAGGTGGTACAAGCGTGTGGAGAGTGTTCATACACAGCATCCATGCAAGTATGAAAGCTTTGTAGCAAGCCATATTAATGCTAGAAGAAACGGTCAATTTGGGTTAACCAGGACGGACGGACGAACGGACGAACGGACGGACGAACGAACGGACAAACGGACGGACGGACAGGTGAATCACTATATGCCTCCCCATCTATCGATAGGGGGGCATAAAAATCAATATGATTCCCCAAACTATATTTGGAAGACAGAATCAATGATAAGAAAGCTTACTTGAGATATATTCCTAATGCTTTGTCGAATGCCCTCTCGTATCCGTATCTGTAAAACATCAAACATACAAGAAACATGAACGTTTCACAAAAACCAGGCTTTCATATAAGGGACGTAACTCTGCTTTCAATATGTTCCACCATGGACGTTTACCAAAGTGCAAAATTTCATATAGTGAGAAAGTTTACTGTACTGTATAAGGTAGACTAACCCACCAACCTTAGGTAGGTGACTATTTCCTCAAGTCAAAAAGCTACAAATTTCAATTTCCATATTTTAAAGCTATAAATACTTTCATAGATACTTTTGATGAAAATGGTAAAACTCAAAGCATATCTTGTATTAAGTAGCATAGGAACAGAAATCTAAATATTAAATAACAAAAATTTCAGTCATAGAGAAAGTACAATATAAGGAAAGAGAGGGTAAAAAAGCCAGCTATTTCTTTTTAGCAATCTTTGAAGGCCAAATTTAAGTTAGAGGAAATGTTTAACTTAGCAAATTTAGCAATTCCCAAAATTCGCCGCCATATTTCCATGTCGCTAGTTTTACAACTTATACAGTGCCCACCAAAAATAAGTATACAGTAAATAATTGTTGCAAAATTAAATTTGGTTAAATTATTCAATATCAGACGGTCACAATTATACTAATTTCTGAAACTACAGTTACTAAATGAGTCAAAATAGAGATAGAAGTAAAGATTAAGATGTTCGGAACTAAAATAACCATGTGATCAAAAAGGCTAAATTTTCCATCTTTTTGAGATAAAGTGTACCATTCAAGGGGGACAAAGGAACTTAAGATTTTGCACCTAGGGTACCAATTAATGTATGGCCTTTCCATTTAATAAACAAAAATATTCCTTTTCTTCAAACATATTGTTGCTTCACTGTTCTTCAAATAGTACATGTATTATTACAGGCAAGTAAGTGGGCAAATAACATCTGTATACTTATTTTTGGTGGGCAGTATACAGTAATCCAATCTGACCGATGAGATAATAAACTGGTACATGTATATATATCCTATTTAATGATGCTCTATGTACTTACAATTCAGCCAATGAATGTAGAAGGTCCTCATTTTGTCGATCCTTATCTAAACGATCGATTACAACTTGAATAATGGCTTGAACTTTGTACAAAGTGAATGGCCATTCTTTGATTAGTTGTAAAAACACCTGAAATGCATCAGATATATAAGGCATACAATTCCAAATACAGTCAGAACTCGATACAACGACGCTGTTCGTTTCCAAGAAAAATGTCGTTGTAACGAATATGTCAGTATAATGAATAGATACAAAGAGTGTTTTAATACTTTTGTCCCCAAATATGATGTCACTATAATGAATTTGTCAGTATATCGGGTGTCGTTATATCGAGTTCTGACTGTACATGTTACATTAGTTTTATACAATAGAGTTGAAAATTCAGTAGGTGTTGGTTACATCTAATTCAGGTTTTAGAAAGTTTCTCAACAATTATCATGTCATAAATGGTGACCAGTTGTAAACATGATTGTGTCGGTAAGTAAAGGACATGAATACATGTATATCAGGGTTTTACTGAGGCATAATGCCTAATCCTGAAAATTTCCCAAAAGTCGTTTCGAGTGCCATTAGCACACACCCCTACACCAAAACATTGTTCTATCGTCAAAATTCAGGGTATGAAATTTCAAATGACTGAAACGCAGTCAATACTTAGTATTTGTTCATCAAATAACTTTTACTTTCTGCAGAAAAGTTCATTTTTTCTATTGCAGCAAATCCAGATTATTCCTGAACTGTAGGATCCCTGCAGTTGTAAACCTCACACATGAATATATTACTGGGGGAACGATCAATCAAACAGAACGTGACTCATTCCAACAAAGTGCTCTGGGGGTCTGACTGCACAGGGATACATAGATTAGTCACTAGAACTAAATGTCACCTTAAGACAAAACATATACCTTATAATTAGATTGTAGAAAGTCATTGAGCACCATCTCATATATAGCTGGATTCAATGTGGGTTGTTCCTTCGGTAAAAATGGAGCTAATGACTGAAAGAATAAGCATGTTCTATTAATTGCTTGTTTTCAGAAATGTTTCAAGCCATTTAGAAAACTAACATTGTTGGTACCATGGTAGTTATTGTGATTCACCGCATCTCAGTCCCATCTGAGAATTGTACTGTTTTCATATGGCTCTGATGCAACTGACAACCTGTGTAATGCTCGGACAGAACTCATGTGTCATGTATCCTGAATTCCATCCAACTGTTTTCATATGGCTCTGATGCAACTGACAACCTGTGTAATGCTCGGACAGAACTCATGTGTCATGTATCCTGAATTCCATCCAACTGTTTTCATATGGCTCTGATGCAACTGACAACCTGTGTAATGCTCGGACAGAACTCATGTGTCATGTATCCTGAATTCCATCCAAGCGATACATCTGAAGAATTTTAGAAGAGGTATATCAGGATTAGTACCATGGATACTACCGGTATTTAGCATACTTTCTGTTCCCCTTCAATTCATGCCAAGGGACATTACTCTTCATTAGCAAAGGAAGAAAACTCCTTGTTTCATGAAATCGAGTTTTTACAATCATTTGTGAAAATTTTATTAAGATTTTGAATAAGGCATTAACTCAAGAATAAACTACACTTGCATGAACTGTTCATAATTACATCAAACGGTAATGGCATTCCGCTAATTGAGATTGATCAATTGGAAATCTTCAAATGTAGTCAAATATCGATGATGTGAGTCCATAATGACCTATGATGATTGGTTTTGATCAAGTCGATTCACTTCTATGTACCTGGTTATTCACCACTAACATGACCAACATACCAGAAACATATAAAGCTAAGAAGCTACTAGTATGAGATATACTATAAGATGTAAGTCATGCATGCACCCTACTGGTAAACTTTGAAACAGCACATACACATGTCCAATAAGACTATGTTCCTCTAAATGAAAGAACTGACTTATTTTAGCACCATACCTTAAACTGACCAATACTAGCACTGTACCTTTAACTGACCAATTCTAGCACTGTACCTTTAACTGACCAATTCTAGCACCATACCTTTAACTGACCAATTCTATCACCATACCTTTACCTGACAAATTCTATAACCATACCTTTAACTGACCAATTCTATCACCATACCTTTACCTGACCAATTCTAGCACCATACCTTTAATCGACCAATTCTAGCACCATACCTTTAACTGACCAATTCTAGCACCATACCTTTAACTGACCAATTCTAGCACCATACCTTTATTTGACCAATTCTAGCACCGTATCTTTCACTGACCTTTTCTAGTGCTTTCTGACCAATTCTAGCAACATACCTTTAATTGACCAATTCTAGCAAACTTATAAGCCTCGGCTTCCCATTTTTCCTTGTCTTTCCCAAATATTCTTCTACATAACTTGGCAGCATCTTCAAATCTCTGCTGTTCAATCAGATAATCCAAGAATTTTCTTCCGATTGCCTGAAACTAGAATAAAATTTACAGTCAGCAAATTTTTGTAATGTGGCATGATTAACTGAATTGACAAATCTATCTAAAAAATGTGAAACACCTTTAAACCCGATCATACTGATAATGTTATCATAAACCACATACATAGCTAAATAATGTGTCAAAGCATTTAACATGAACAACATTAGACTTCAATTAACAATTAACCATTCAAAGATACTTCATTTACTAATAGTTACTTACTGTGTGCTTCTTTAATTCTTTACTGTGTTGATTTGCTGCCTCCATAGCTTGCTGTATGAATAGAATAGTATAAATATATCAGATTACAAACAACCATGTTGAAAGAAATGAGTACAAAATTAATATACCCTGTACAAAATAATCAAACGTGTGTTCATAGTTACCTAAATTAAGCAATCACCTGTCATAAGTACCCAATACTCATCATTCTCAAGTTAATATATACCCAAGAGTTTAACCTGATCTTAATGATGATTTTACAGAAGATTCTTAATACCCAGAAAATATCAATTTCTGAGAGCAAATAAGATTTGTGTTTGTACTATGCGTTTTAGCATATATATTCATAATGTTTACTGCTAAAACTTTTTTTTAAATAATGGTCAACAGGGCTGGTATTCACAAAGCATCTTAGCAGAAAACTTAGAAATTTCTTAAAATCTTATTTTTTTCTAAAGTGTATCAGCTAAGCAAGAAAATGAATATGCTTAATATATTGCATAGTTTTGAAGCATAATGTAAACAGCTATTATATTCACTAAGAAAACATGGATTATTTTTCAAATTGTGGGAAATATGAGCTTCACAAATTATTGACTTAAGTCAAAATATTTAAGTTTTCACTTAAGATGCTTTGTGAATACCAGCCCAGGTCAACAGTGTATCAGCCATATGGAGACTCCCTTATACAGTCACTTGGCAAACCAGCAGTTACCTGATACTAACTATGCTGAGTGTCAAGAAATGAAAGATATATCAGTATCATTTTTGATGACTGGTATGTTGCGGCCTCACCGCGTATAAACCAAATCACTGTATGACTTATTGGGATACTTGATCATTCAACTTGTATGACTTATTGTGATTGAAACATCAAGTGATTTCCTATCACTGTATGGCTTATTGCAAGACCATACAATTCAACGTGTTCTCCTTTATGCGATAACCGGAAGTTGACTTGTTTATACACTGTGGGCCTTGGATTGAACCCAAATCTCTACCAATAGGCCATTACGCGGGATTCCTGATTATATATGTAAATTTAATGTGAAGTTAAATATTGACAAAAAGTCAAATGTTAAGATTCACTTTGTATGCCGAGACCGACTGCTTTAATTAAGGCAAAATGTATAAAGAAATAATCAAATTTGTGTCGGTCAAAACTGACAATGTACCTCGTACTCATCATGATCCAGTAACCAGGTTATATGGTCGTCCTGGTCACGTGGGCGTGCTACTATCACATCTTTAGGACTGACTATGTAGAACAAATTATCCTCTATCACGTTCTCTGTAACAAAATATAATCATAAGTACCGATATACAGAAGTGAACGTGTAACATTATAACTCGGTAGAATGGGGATAGACAATTCACTGTCTAAGAATTAAAAGGTCTTAAGAACAAAATCAATATTTTGAGAAAACAAGAACAAACTGTCTGAAAACTACTCTTTACTTATGGAAAAACAAGCTTTTTAAACTTCAGGTTGGTCAACATGACCACTTCAAATTTTCATGAAATTAGGCTCATAAGAAGCGCCATGAGATGCAGATTTCAAGTATGCATGAGTCTTATAAGGTCGTACGTAGTACTTACGACCTAATTCTAAGCCAGCGAATTGTCTGGTAAATTCTGTCTGTACACTTCTGTTTTAGTGTACCATGTTTGTGTACGCAGCTGCAGTGTTATATAATTAATAAATCAACTATGAAAAACCATCGTATAACAGCCGGTATACAACGGTTTTTAATAGTTTAATTTCGATTCTAACATGATTTAAACCCGGAATTATACATAAAGCCAGTGTTATTTTGCGAGATCTATGTTGCTTAGGTTACTTGTTTACCTGCATGACGTCACTTTCACTGTATATCGGCCGATATACAACGTTATGATTTGTTCTTTGTCTATATAGGCAAAATCGCCGGTCATGTTAGAATTAATAATGCTGAATCCACTTAGTTTGTCACACGGAAGTAGGACTTTGTTACTGTTTATTATCAGTGTTTTATGTTCAGTCTTGTGTTGGTTATTGCGGTATGTAGATATTTCTTTTTTGCATGTTCCTCCTTGTGCCATCGTGCTCTGCTATTACTGCAGTGATTTTTTTCCTTCTTTGTTTGCTACCAGTAAACGGTACCTTTCCAATTTGAAAAAGGCTCTAATTTTCCAAAACTTGAGGGGAGAAATTCTCAAAGAACATTTAAATTTTTTTTTACAAAATCGGTCATAAAATGAAAATTTTTGACAAGAGGGCAAGCATAAAGTTTACAGAAACCAGTCAACAGTCACAATCTCTCTTTCTGTTTTATTTGGCCTTTCTGCTTCATGAAAATTCCCAATTTCAAGTTGTCAAGGCACAAAAATTCCCAATCTGAATAGACCCAGACCCTTTCCCAAAAAAATCACTGTGTAACTGTCGAGTGCTGCCTTCCCGGTCAATTTTATAATTATCTTTTCATATCTTTAAATCCACACTTTGCCTTCAAACCAACACTTTGCCTTCCATCTTACAGTGACTGAGCCTCAAATGTAAAAGAAGTAGTCAGGTATAGTAAGGCAATCACCCAGTTAATAATATTTGTATTTAATATTTTCTGCATATCGCATGTATACATAAATGAACATAAATGTAGTAAGAACTACAATATGTAGTAATTATTGTTATTTTGTTATTTATTCACAATCTAGAATATGTGAAAGAAAACTACCAAAATTTTAAAACATACGATATAGATATCAAATGCTTATATAAACAGGATTCATTTAATTAATGTAGGGTTGGTTCATTCAATGATGGACTGGTTTGATAAATATAGGTTTGATTTATTCAATGATGGACTGGTTTTTATAAATACATGATTGGTTAATTCAATAATGGACTGGTTTTATAAATACATGATTGGTTAATTCAATAATGGACTGGTTTTATAAATACATGATTGGTTTATTCAATAATGGACTGGTTTTTATAAATACATGATTGTTTAATTCAATAATGGACTGGTTTTATAAATACATGATTGGTTAATTCAATAATGGACTGGTTTTATAAATACATGATTGGTTAATTCAAAAATGGACTGGTTTTATAAATACATGATTGGTTAATTCAATAATGGACTGGTTTTATAAATACATGATTGGTTAATTCAATAATGGACTGGTTTTATAAATACATGATTGGTTAATTCAATAATGGACTGGTTTTATAAATACATGATTGGTTTATGGTGCCAGACCACAGTTTTCAACAAAATCCCAGTCGCGAAACGGACCACAATACTTCGAACACTGACAAATTGGCTTTAGCAACTAACCTGAATAGAAAACATGTCATGATTACATAGATGTTAAGTCAAGATTACTTATAACAACAGTATTTCAGATACCGTCAACTATTATTCCCTCTTTTTTGCTCACAACTAGCAGCCTACCCCTCAAATTTACTGCCCGGCTGAGGCAAAAGGAGCCATGCTCGACCCACATTTACATACTAATGGTCAATGATGGACATCTTACAGCTGCTGTTTTTAATAGATCTAGACTAGAAATCTTCAAAAATAACATCCACAACCCTTGCCATCCCTACCGTTTTTTCACAAAATACCTTTGAAATGGTACCATCCAATTTCACTCTAAAATCAGTGCAGCCGATCAGTAAACGCTTGGTTTCAAGATCCAAGCTTCTAGGAGAAAAAAAATGTAAACACATCAAATTCGAATTCACCATCAAGTAGCATTATGGTCACTGTCAGGGATGAAAACCCCAAAACAGCAATGAAATATTCTCTAAATATGCAACAGCCCTGTATTTAGTCAAAATTTCCTCTATAATTATAAATTTTCTCCATGGCCAATTCGCATATGAGGCTTGGAAACTGTGGTCTGGTACCTATGCAATAATGGACTGGTTTGATAAATGCAGGATTGGTTTATTCAATTATGGACTGGTTTGATAAATATATGACTGGTTTATGCAATAATTGACTGGTTTGATAAATGCAGGATTGGTTTATGCATTAATGGACTGGTTTGATAAATGCAGGATTGGTTTATGCAATAATGGGCTGGTTTGATAAATGCAGGATTGGTTTATGCAATAATGGACTGGTTTGACAAATGCAGGATTGGTTTATTCAATGATAGACTGGTTTGATAAATACATGATTGGTTTATTCAATGATTGACTGGTTTGATAAATACATGATTGGTTTATTCAATGATGGACTGGTTTGATAAATACATGATTGGTTTATTCAATGATGGACTGGTTTGATAAATACATGATTGGTTTATTCAATGATGGACTGGTTTGATAAATGCAGGATTGGTTCATTCAATGATGGGTTGGTTTGATAAATACAGGATTGGTTTATGCAATAATTAACTGGTTTAATAAATGCAGGATTGGTTCATTCATCAATGAATTGGTAGGGTAGATATAGGGTTATAAAAGCTAGCCTGTAAATGCTTAATGGGCATGGATAATAACTGGATATATAATTCATAGTGCAAGTATTTGTAATACATTTTGTACATGAAACAATTTTACCTGTTAAACACATGATTCCTGCAGGTAAAACAATTTCTCTTATTATTATATTTTAAATTTAATACTGATAAGCATTCAAGAATGCCTGTAATAATCACATTTTATAGATTACACTGAACTTAAAATTAGGTATAATGAAATATAGCTCTCGGTAAAATCATCTTCGTATATTCATTGGTAGAACATTTTGTGGATTAAAACTATCAGTATTTAAAGTCATTTTCTTGTATTTATATGACCATGAAACACGCGAAAATGTTCATCATGTGTTTCTCAATATATCGAGTAATTGTTTTAAAAATTGACAATCTACGTGGGGGGATCAAAAAGAAATGAGACAAATGCTGAAAAATGACAATCAATACTGATATAAACAAGAAAGGTTGTATGCTTTATACAAGTTATATCCTAGATCTCTGTCTGCTGAGGTTTTTAAATATTCATTTATTACTTGAAGAGATATCAGCGGTTTTGCAACCTTGGGTACAGCGACTCGCCGCACACAGTACGCTTAACTATTTGAACGTCACATTGCTCCAACAAATGGCTCATGTCTCTATACATATTGAATAAATTTACCATTTATTCAGTATTAAGCATGAAAGAGAGTTTGTTTGTAAAAAAACAATGAATTATGAATTCACGATGGAAGGTTCCATGATAGGTTTTTATGTTATGACAGTAAATTTGTATGACAGTAAATTTATACAAATTTACAAGTTTGCAAAAATTTACGCAGGATTAACAGGGAAAAATAAAAACACTGTGAATAACAACCGACATATAGTCCAGAGAATTTGACACGACTCTCGACCTTCAACTAGCATAATTTAAAAGCTGAAATATCTTGTCTATATCTATAACCCTGGTTGTATGTTTTCATAAGCGGTGAGTATCACAAAGACACTCGAGGTGTAATACCAACACAATTCTGAAGGACCGATATTGCACGATTTGCTCACGAAAATTTAAATATTCAACGCAAGAACCTTGTAATGTATTCATGCTTAAAGGTCAGGATCAGGTCAAATTCTCCGCGCTATACAGTAAAATTACACTTAAGTAAACGGTCAAGCTTAAAATAGTTAAATTGATAAATGATGAATGCGTCTATTAAGCCTTATCCAACCATACCTAGGTGGTAATCATTACATCTATGTGTCTGATAACCGTTCATAGACAACACATCATTCGATTCTTCATCACAATACTCCATATGTGGTTGTACAATACGAAGATTCGGCTTATGGTAAGTGATTTTTCCAGCCTGAAAAACAGTCATACAGTAAATATATTATTAATATATATGTTAAGAATGTGGATTTTCGGGTAGATTAAGCACAGGAAACTGTATTATTGATAAAGAGTAAAAAAATACTTTATATGAACTTATTCCACAAACATTTAAGGTGATTCCTGACCCTTCAGTTGAGTGGAAGTTAAGAAATCGGTGTAAATAAGACGTATTGAAAGCGTCTGGCTACCATGATGAAATAGTACTTAAAATTGATGTGTCAGCATGATCTCATGCCATAAAATCGCGAATTTACTGTATATTTATTACTATATTTTTTTCTATAATAAGCTTGCAGAATAAAGGTATAGCTGGAATTTTATGTGCTATTTATTCCAAACGTTGAAACACCAACACTCTTGAATACTAGCTACAACGTATGTGAAACGTAATATAATGCGCCCACAAAATGTTATCCAAGTTTTAATATTTTAACTACTTTAGATGAAGGTTCTTTTGCATTTATTTCGTAAGAATATAGACTAGCTAATGCAAAAGAACATGGGGCTCATCTTTAAATATACACATTTTTCAAAAACAAATTATCGCGAAAACTGGATACAACGTATTCAAAACGTTGATGTATTTTGTAAAATCTCCTGGTTTTCGACATTGGCGAAATCACTAAAGTGTCAATTAAAAAAATATAGCCGAGCAACTGCCATGAAATTTGGGATAAAACTTCTATAATAGTTGCTCTACTGGTTGCATGTACGAAAACAGTATGTTGTTCAACTATTATTTTCATATAACTTAAAAATGTCACAAAATACGCCCGTATTGGGGCATGGTGAGTCTCAGGGCATGGTGAATGAAAAAAAAAACAATCCAACATTTTTTTTTAATCAAAGAACCATAACCCAAGAAGGCCCAGGCTGATTTGGCCTACAATTAAACTTGTCTTAGATATTATATCCATAAACAGGGCTCACACTGGCCATTTTAAAATAATAGCCATTTATTTTTGCCCAACAAAAATTATAGCCAAAATTGACGCGAACTTATAATCTATGCATGGTGACTCGAACTTAACGCATGGTACATAGCTTGATCAAAATGAATAAGTGTGGCAGCTTATGCTAGGAAGTTTGGCACATACTCCACTGGCAAAATTTTTAATTTGATAGGGCTTCAGGTGCCTTCTGGGCAGTTTTCAATCTAGAAATTCTGACTGATTATGACTCAGTTTAGTGACAGGTCAAAGACAAATTGATCATCATTTAACTTAATTAAGAATTGTCTTCATACAAATAGGCACCATTGTACTAGGGTGGGTCCAGAGGTATGCTCCCCCAAGTTCAATGCTTTTGAATTCTACACTGTCGCATGTGACTGTGAGTTAAGGGCAGCATTGAGACAATCATTTTGTTTTGCATTTTTTCATACCTGGGGTAAATCAATAATTGTCTAGGCATATGCCTATAGAAAGCTATGCACCTGCTCTTAAAAATACACCATGTGCAATTTATAATAATATTACCTTGCACTTAATTAGTTTACTTTGATTTATTACTCTGATAAGTACACTGTCCATTTACATGAAACTGACAGCTGAGGAAATTGATGCCATTACAAAAGGGACAGTCAAACAGCTTGGTCAATCAAATTGTCATTTCTTGATAACCATTATCTTCTAAAAGCTAGAAGATGGCCAATATAGCAGCAAGATATCCATATAAAGCAGTTGCAGTGATTTTATAAATATAAGAAAAAGATATGAATTGATTGTTAAAATATGTCATGATAAAACCTTTCTTTTGACCAAGACTTATAGCTCAAGAAACAAGCTGAAGCCTCATGAATGCTTGAATGCAGGATTTCAACATTTTAAAATGGATAATTTTATTTTAATTTTTTTGAAAATTAAGCACTTATATTTTACAAATTACAAATATCCGAATTTTGCATGTCCGAATACTAGCTGGTAAAAATAAGTTTTATAGAATAGTATGTTCATTTTTTGGTCAAAGTAGTCATTAGTCGATAGATTATAAATCAAATCACCTACTATTAACTATAATTAACCCTAAATTGCAATTAATCTTGTCTGCATCCCACGTCCCACGTCCCGGATTCGTCAGTATTTTAGACATGTTCGTCAGTATTTTAGACCTGTTCCACGAACGTTGTTGACAGTTGATTACACCAATTAAATGGGGATTAAAAGATGTTATCACAACAATTTATCAGTAATTAGACCTCCTGGGGCTAATGGTAATTAACAATGAAGATTATATGGGTCCAGTTTGAAGTGTGAACTTGAAAATGTGTGACACTCGATACGTAGCAGATAGATAAAATAAGAAGTTATGGAGATATTTTTTTGCAGTTTGATAAAATTATCGCCATTTTTCATCGCCAAATTAAAATAATAATCGCCACTTTGATAAAATTATCGCAAATGGCGATGATGTCGATTGACAGCGTGAGCCCTGCATAAACATTGTCACAAAGTTTGAAGATACTCAGACAAAAAAAACTCTTTGCACTAGAGAACAGACAATGTCAATTTCACATTTATTTTGGTAACTATAGGACCATAACCAAATAAGACCTAGGCCAATTTGGCCTATAATCAAACTTGGCCTAGATATAATGCCCAAAAGCATTGTCACAAAGTTTGAAGACGATCACATGAAAACTGTTTGCGTTAGAGCACAGACAAGGTCAATTTCATACTTATTTGGTAATTAAAGGACCATAACCAAATAAGGCCTAGGCCTATTTGGCCTATACTCGAACTTGGCCTAGCTATTATGCCCTTAAGCATTGTCAGCAAGTTTGAAGATGATCGGATGAAAACTGTTAGCGTAAGAGTACAGACAAGGCCAATTTCATACTTATTTGGTAATTAAAGGACCATAACCCAATAAGGCCTATGCCAATTTGGCCTATAATCGAACTTGGCCTAGATATTATGCCCATAAGCATTGTCAGCAAGTTTGAAGACGATCGGATGAAAACTGTTAGCGTAAGAGTACAGACAAGGCCAATTTCATACTTATTTGGTAATTAAAGGACCATAACCCAATAAGGCCTAGGCCGATTTGGCCTATAATCGAACTTGGCCTAGATATTATGCCCATAAGCATTGTCAGCAAGTTTGAAGACGATCGGATGAAAACTGTTTGCGCTAGAGTACAGACAAATTACTGGATGCCGCCGTGAACATGTAAACAATAGAGTAGAAAAGACGACCCTTGAGGATTATAAAATGGATTGTTAGGTAATCGTTATATTGTATACCGTATATTGTGTCACCAAACAGTTTGACATATTAGTATAATTAGCACTACAGTACTGTATAATTGGAGTGTTTATTCATTAATCCATATTTGCTTGTCAGTTCATAGAGGCTTATATTAATAATATTACTTATTAGCATTGATTGATGTTTAAAAATAATGGAATTCTGATAATTAGTGCAGATTTTCACCCGATTTTTTTTTTTACTGAAATACAAAATCCACGAATTTACGTCCCCACGAAATGGTCAATTTCACCAAAACCACGAAATTTCACCCCAACGAAATTAAATGATTTTACAGTATAACATGCATAGTCTTAACAAACGTTATCGTGTGATTCCGTTAATACGAAATTTTGTGCATGCCAAGTTTCATGTAATTAAATGTCAAACTTTTTCGGTGATATGCAAATATCAGTTTTTTGGGGGTTCCCCAAAATCTAAAAATATCTTGAAAACTAGCCGAGCAAAACTGTTATGGGTTTGCACAATCACTATCATGAGTGTGTTCTTCATAAAAATCTGGTGTTTGATACCTCTTGTACAGAAAAAATTAAGAGTTTGGAATCACCTTAAGTTTCAACTAATACATTGTACATCCCCAGTTCAAGGTGAGCTAAAGTCAATATGAAGTACTCTTACCTCTTTTTCGTAGGCTTTATCATAGGTCAACAATACAAGATCATTTTCCAGCGAGGCAATCCCACAGATAAAGTACTCTGGAGTGGTGAACTGGGCAACTGAAAGTAAAACAAATATTTTCTAAGTGTTTTCTGAAGCGGAAATAGTCAAATAGACAAAGTGTAAGATGCATGTTCACAAATTCAAATAAATATCTTTATAAACATCAAGTAGAATATATAATATACCTGGCCTACTTTTCCCCCGTGGGAAGTTCACAGCAAGGGATAAAACTGATCGTTAAACTGGTACATCTTCTTGCTAAATATGATAATACTCAAGGAGTTAAGCCTAGGTCCAACTGAGAAAATCCACACTGACAATGATCTACCGCTTTCTTCCGATACAACCCGATTCATCACAATCCTTCCCGATGTCACAAACTGTTTCATGACTTCCCAAAAGCTTCCCCTAGACCACAAGGAACCTGTTTCCGATGTCCTGATAGCTCATTAATTTCAATCAGGAGTACATTGCCGAGGCCAAAAAATGATCAGTTGGACCAAGGCTTTAAACAATCATCATAATCAGACAAGCATTTTGTTAAAAAATATTAATATGAAGTTTGTAGTTTTTTTCACCAGACGCAATATGTTCGTCTACAGATCATAACCAACATCGAACTTAAGTTTGAAGACTGTAAGGTCACAAAGTCATGTTTTCTAGATATAATGTTGAGTCAATTTATGCACAGACCCAACATGATTGTTCGAAGTCATAAACTCCTACTTGTTTCAAAGGGGGAGGGGCATAATAATAGTTTGGTATAAATATAAACATACTGATCTCGCAATATCTTGGTGGTAAATCTCGCACATCTTGACCTATCCTATCCTTCACTAGTACCACCTAAAATACAAACAAGAAAATTGTTTAATACAGAATAACAAGCTTAACAAGGTCCATAACTCTGGTAGTTCAAATAATACCCTAGGTGTACAACTTCAGGCCATTCCCCAGAAATCTGTTAAGGCGCTGGGGCATTGCTAGGATTTGACTTAACACATATCCATGAGAATGGCTAAAAAAATTAAAAGTGATAACTGCATGGTTATCCTTAATCTGAAGAACTTGTTCACACAATACAAGCAGTAATCACTCAAATAAGACAATACAGACCAAAATATTAACACCCATACTGATTAAAAGATACAATTCTAGGATTTAAGGTGCTAGGGGAAAACTGATTCTGGCTTTAAGGTGCTGGGGTACCACAGCGTCTTCTGCCCCTGGAGAAGGGCCTGAACTTCACATACTGAAAGTGAACTTTGATTACCTTAAGTTTAAATACTTTTACAGACCCGGGTGGCATAAAGATAAAGAAACCCATATGTCCCACCCAACCAATCACCCACCAACCTAACAACCTGTTATGTCTCCATTTATGGTACTTTTTTTGCTTTTGACTGAAACAGTCATAGTGCAGCTTTGCTTGGCCATTCGGTTTTATCCCTGCCTAATTGGCCAATGACTTCTGGCTTCGAGGGATATTAATGATACAAGAATGTATATTCTGATTTATGTGCAGACCTAGAGGTTTTTATATGACCCTAAATGAGTACTGATATTGACCTCCTGGTGATACCATGAAGGTCATATCCTTATATTGTCTGTTACAGAAGGTCATACCCTTATATCGTCTGGTACATAGAATGATGACACTTAATAATAGGACTGATGACTACAACCTCTCAATCGTCAGCTAATATTTCTGTTTTATAATGGAGATACGGTATATATGCATATCAGACATCTCTTTGTGCAAAATGAGAAAACAGACCTCTCTCTATGCTTGTACAGGGTGGTATTCAATATTGATATTATTCAAATGGAGAATAAGGATAGCCAATCATATTGCCTGTCACTGACCAGGAGTTTAATAAGGTGTGATCTGATTGGTAGTCCTCATCCTTAAGTCAAGTAAGATGAAATATTGAATATCACCTTTAAGTGATTGGAGTTTAGCTTGTTTTATTTAAATAACATTACCTTAAACATGTGACAAGAATCTATTACAACAGTATCAGCATTGGAACCTACCTTAACAGTATCTGCCCAGCCCACTAACAATGTTCTCTCATCTTTCCAGTGTAAGTTACAGTGATATAAGTCTGGTCTATGACTGAAAATATAATACACCAAATGTCATTGCTCTACATCTACAATCTAGGTTACCATAGCAACCATCACTTGGACTATTGTGGATCACTAAAGGTCTACATTGTACCATTCGTGACTTCTTGCAAGACAACTAAAGGAGCAGGTACATCATAAGGAGGTTGTTTAGCCTCATACCAGATTTTAATCAAATTTCTCCCGATGAGCGACTTTAACTTTCTGTGAACTATTTTGATATCTTTTGTACAGTTTTTGCCATTGTCCGTTGCCATAGCAACCTGTAAATGACCCGTGACTCAAACCAGTATTATTATTTTGTAAAATCGCGTAAAAAACTAATATTTCTATGTTGATAACTTAAACCACTTAACATTATACAAGAAGTGAAACAAGAGAAATACTGTAACTTACTTGTGATCTTTGCTGATTGATGTAATCCTGGATCTTGAAGTAAAATCATACACTCGTACACCCTGAAAGTTACATATATGTATAAATAACCCAAACAAATTAACACGATCCTCGACCTTTATGCATGAATGTATTACAAGCTTCTTGTGCTAATTGTATCAGAATACTGTATAGTGTTTAAGGTACACATTTTGTAATATTCTCCATACATGCCATGTTTTGCAGACCCCTTTGCGTGAGATTGGTGATGGAAATGCAGGAGATTTCATTAAAATGCAGGAGATTTTCCTTGCTGAAACTTTGGACTTAAAGTATTGAAGTTTATATGCTGTTTTTACTTATTTTAATTTGATGACAATACCATGCATGCTTCATGTAGCAATTTAAACTAATATTTGTCATCATTTTCATAATGTAAACAAAAAATGTCAGATTCCAGTTTGTCCATAAAATGCGTGAGATTTGATAAATTGGCCTCTGATCATGCAGGGGTAGAGTCTCAAATGCAGGAGACTCACGCATGATGCAGGAGATCTGGCATGTATGATTCTCTGCTTATGAAAAGAAATGCCGAAATTAAACAAGTCACTAAGAATTGCAAGTAATACAGAAGTCCCCTACTGGTGTGAAGCCATGACCTAAAAATTATTTTCAATGTTTCTGTTGCCATAGCAACCACAATTTTTTTCAGAATCAAAAATATTTAAATGGACATAATCTCCTTATTGGCACTTACCCATTTACCAAGCTTCATAAAGATGGAAACTGTTTGAGTTATGGCAGGATCCATATTCTGAACATATTTTCCCTCTTTCTGTCTCCATAGCAACCACAATTTTTGTCAGAATCAAAATATTTTTAGACGTACATAATCCCCTTATTTCCCTCTTTCTACATTCCAAGTTTGAGTTATGCCAGGATCCAGATTTCAGCGGACAGACGGACTGACTGAAGGCAAACCTATAGTCCCCTCTGGTGTGAACACCGGTAGGGGACTAATAACAGATATTACTAATATACTAGTAAGGCAGCATATTCACCTAACCAGTTTTCTTGGATTGTATCCTAACCAGTACTAACTTACTCTTCCACAAGGAACTAGCAACTTCTCCACATGTGGAGGAAAAGCGACATTATTGCAAAATATTCATAGAAGGTATGACCTGGCATGGTTGAGAATGAAACGCTGATAGTCAGGTTACAAATGTAGCGCACCAGCCACTAGGGCCATGGCCGCTGTCAGAGGTGAATGGGAAACAATCTGTACTTACAGTGTCATCTGACCAAGCCAATAAATGTCCGCACCATCGGATTTCTCGAATACTACCACCGCCATCATGTATGGTCGTCTTTTTGTTGGAACCGAAATATCCTTTCTCATTCAGAACAAGTTTATCATCATTCGTCCCAATGACAAATTGTTTACCCCTGGATTTTGAATAATCTGGTTCTAGTGCGACAGATTTCACTGGCCGGTTAAAGTCGACAATATGGGGCACCTCATTAGAGTATAAGCCAATGATACACACCTGAAACATACAGTTTTGTGATCATTTGGACAGCAACCTTTCTAGTTATACTAACCCTAGTGGGTTGGCAAAGTATTTTAGGGTATACTCCCTAAAATTGGCTAAGTTGGCAATACTGGGCAATTTGAAATATATTTTCTTACAATTTACTAAATCAAAAATAAAAACATATTCACATTTTGTTAAAAGTAAGGACAAACATTACATGGTGTAAGTTCTTAAGTATAAACACAGTCAGTAGAATAACATAGCCAGACTGGGTTTTACGCTTAAAACCCGGTTTGTGCCAACCCTGAACCCTAGTGGTCTACTAGTAAAAAGATAAACTCAGAATGAGTCAGTTCTGTTCTGAAATATGGATTGGTTCCGGAAAAGCAATAAATATAGAGCAGATATTTGAATGTAGTTAGAGTGTAATGGCATAATCTATAATGTCAAATACCAGTCATTCCAACATTGTTGAAGCATTACTGAGACAGTTTACTGTTACTATGGTAAATAAACAATTATCACCAGAGGCATTACAGTATAGCACAGAGAATTTGACCTGATCCTGACCTTAATGCATGAATATATTACAAGGTTCTTGTGTTGAATATATAAATTTCCGCGAGCAAATCGTGCAATATCGGTCCTTTAGATTTGTGTTGGTATTACACCTCAAGCGTCTTCGTGATAGTCCCCGCTTATGAAAAATATATAACCGGGATAATAAATAGAGACAATATATCAGCTGTTTAATTATGCAAATAGAAGTTCGAGAGTCGTGTCAAATTCTATAGACTATAGCAGGCGGAAATTCTGATCAAATTACATTCAAAACATTTCAAATATTTCTGATCATTAATTGATTGAAATACTGGATCTGTTCTTTTCCCGTGACAAATCAAATTACAAATTAGTATGGACAGATTATTGATCTACCAGGATAAACTGTAAATTAAGAAGTTAAATTAACGACAAGGAAATACTGAACTGTGAATTTCGTGAATTTACTCAATACCCTAATACGTGTTTTTCATCTACTGTTAGTTGTTGCCAAGGTAGAGCTCCACTAAGGAATTTTCAAAATGGCTAATTGCTACAATTTCTGCATACCAAATGTCTGAAATTCATAACTTGCTATTTTTTTACCCGCATATTAAATATCCGCTAATAGGGCTTACCTGTGTCACAAATCCAATCCAACTGCCGTCCAATTACTGGCCGGCATACTATTTGCCTGGCTAATTGGGCTGGAGGCCAAAATAGGAACATTGTGGTACATAAAATAAAGACATGACTTAGCAACAATGTGATTTATCCCTGATCATTCGATGAACAATTTATGTCCACCTGACAGGCCTCTTACCATCATCAACCAGTGATTTGCCAGTGATTGAACAACATCAGGTAAACAGACATACTTCAGCGCCCGGTTGATTTGAGAACCAGGCCCCAATTCCACGAAAAAACTTAAGTAATTGCTCAGCTGAGACTGCTATTTTAAAAACATATTGTGTGGGTTAAATGACTTTCATGTATACTTGTATATATTGTTTCATCACAGTTAGATGCCAATTTAATAGAGCAATACATAATAAGTCCGATTTTTACAGAAAATAGTGCTTTAAAGTTATAAACGTCTAAGGTAAAAACTTAAGTCTGTTATAACAGGCTCAAATACGAAGTATTTTATTATTCCTTACTGTTGGATTTACATGAGCATTTCTTACGAAAATCACCTATTAACTCATTATTTAGCAATAAATACACAGTTTCTGGTAGCAATCTACATCTCAAGACTATAATTGTAGTCATATAATCAATTCTAACTAGCAGTCTCAGCTGAGCAATAACTTAAGTTTTTTCGTGGAATTGGGGCCAGGTATGATACGGAATACATGAATAAGTTAATACTAACCTTGCCATCATCAGAACAAGATGCATGAATAAGTTAAACGGCATACTAACCTTGCCATCATCAGAACAAGATGCATGAATAAGTTAAACGGCATACTAACCTTGCCATCATCAGAACAAGATGCATGAATAAGTTATACGGCATACTAACCTTGCCATCATCAGAACAAGATGCATGAATAAGTTAAACGGCATACTAACCTTGCCATCATCAGAACAAGATGCATGAATAAGTTATACGGCATACTAACCTTGCCATCATCAGAACAAGATGCATGAATAAGTTATATGGCAAACTAACCTTGCCATCATCAGAACAAGATACATGAATAAGTTATACGGCATACTAACCTTGCCATCATCAGAACAAGATGCAATAAAATCTCCAGTCTGATCTACACTGATATGATTCACTGTGGTTGTATGCTGAAATATAGAACTCAAATCTCAATTAAACACTTCCTGAATTAAACACCATTACAAGTAAACGCCACGTCATTTAAACATCACCCCAAATAGACAACACCTCATTTAAACATCACCCCTAGTAAACAACATTTCATTTAAACAGCACTTCATTTAATCACAGTCTCAACTAAACACCACTTCTATCAAATATCATCCCAATCAAACACCATTTCAACAATTAAACACTCAAGTCCAATTTCACTTTTGTGCTTTTTATTCAATCCTTTATAATTTTAGGAAAAAAGGTATATCACAATTTTATAATATGACTTAAAATGTAGAATAATGGGGTAAAACCTGAAAAGGTACAAACAATACTTACATGTTCAAACTCTTTCCCTTGAATAATATGGCCAAGATAATCCATAATTCTAACAGCACCCCAATGTGTACCAAGTGCCAGAAACTAAAATTCATATACAAATAACAATATAATATCATTAAATTAAATGTACATATTTTTCTGAAACCAGAAACTAAACCATAAATTCAAAACAATGGACTATTGGACTAGCAATGAAGATCCAACTAATAACTGTTTATATAAAGTTAAAACAAGAGATGTCTGTAAAACAAGTATGCCCCACATGGCAGCCAAAAAGTCAGAAATGGTGAAGGTCGCTACTGACCTCAAAATCAATAGGGGTCATCTACTGTAGCTGACCAACCTCCATGTAAAGTTTGAAGATCCTAGGTCAAAGCGTTCTTGAGTTATTGAACGGAAACCATTTAAATAGTCAGAAATGGTATAGGTCACAGTGACCTTTACCTTTGACCTACTGACCTCAAAATCATTAAGGGTCATCTACTATTGCTGACATGTAAAGTTTGAAGATCATAGGTCAAAACCTTCTTGAGTTATTGAACGGAAACCATTTTATACGACCGACCGGCATACCGACCAACAGACAGACATGTGCAAAGCAATATACCCCCTCATCAAAGATAGGGGGCATAATTAATAAACATGTCGACTGGTAGCCATACACCTATTTGGGGTTTGCATATCTTTAGAGAAGAATTTGAATAATCCTTAGGTTTTCACTTTTTCATTTATTTATACATGTTCATAATATATATTGACAAGTATATATAGCAATATCTTAAAGCATTAACTGGTATTTAAGACTTTCCTATGTTGGTTTGTACAGGAAAATGTAAGTGAAAACAGGGAGATACTCATGGTTTTAGACAAAAGTCAACAATGAGAACAAGACCAATACCAAAGGTTCCATTTGACTCGGGAGTTGGGGTTTTGACCCCTGAAGTTTCCAAAAAGCCACATTTTGACCCTCAATATTTTGGTTTGAAGGGTCATTTTCTCTTAAAATCATGGGTATTTCGTCCATAAAATTATGGTCAATAGTATCAAAATGACCCTTTAGATTCAGAAGCTAGTGGAACCCCAGCAATAAAGACCCAAAATATAGCCAAACAAGTTTCAAACTGACATATATATCCTGGAGTCAGACATACAACAATTACCTTTGAGTGTACAGCCATACAACTGGCACAATCTTTACTTAATACGTGGGACAGATCATTCCTAACTCGGTCATAACATAATCTGGGTTCAGCATCCTGTAACAGAAAAATATGGTATAAAATACCCAGAACAATAAGAATTATAGAGGCTACCCAGTCATATTTACATCCTGATATTTGGTGAACCAGCAGTTACAAAAAACTAACTTTGCTGAGAGTCGACCAAGGGAGATAATACAAGAACCTTGAAATGTTGCAGGGGAGATCACCTACTCATATGCAAAGGCCCACCGGCAATCTATTGGATGAATGAACAATAAAAACCTGCCATTCACCAACATTGGTGGGCACATTTGCATATGAATAACTCTGTAAACAAACACATTCAAATACAGTTTATACAGGTAGACCCTGAGATCAGTGGAATGAAGGCAGTGGGCCATGGATGCAAACTTGTCCACCTATGAGACACAAGTTACAATTTATCAAGGGGAGAAGCAATATAAGAGATTTTTTTAGCATATATGACTTTAACCAAGCTCAAGTTCAAATAAACAGGATTACTGCCCAATCCTGGGTTTCAAACATTGTTTTATTGTTCAAGTTCAGATTTAGGAACTTCAAATGACAATAATGTTATCAATTCTTTGAATTTTTTAATCAAATAACTTTTTCTAGTATTTTGTGCAGAAAGGGTATTCTAATGCAGTAAATAGGATTTCCTGATTATTCCTGAATTGAAGGACCCCAGAATAAATTTGTTCAAATAGAAACATTTAATAGTGTCCAAACCTCTTCTGAATCGTCTGATTCTGTTTCGTCCTCATATTCACTTTCTCCACTACTTGCATGTTCATCTGACATCTATAATATTATCAAATAAATTGTAAATTACATAGAATAATTTTGTCACAGACCAATTCATCAGTATTCGCAGTTTTCAACCACTCATTTAAACCGAAAGCACCACATTTATCTGAAATTAATCAGAGTTTAATCTTTTAATAGATCATTTGAAATGTCAGATCATGATGAAGTATTATATTTAAAAAAATTAGTGGTTTAATATGGTATACTGTAAATCACATATTATCGTGGGCATTAAATTTTGTGGAATTTGATAAAACACATTTTTGTGGGGTAGCAAATTTGTGGATTACTGAGCATGAATGATGAAAGAGTAAATCCATGTCTGAATTTGAGAGGTCGATTAGTTGTGGGGGAATAGATTTTATGGTCGAGCTCAACAACGAAACCAACGAAAATTCAACTCCCTCAAAAATATTGATTTTACAGTATCTTATTCTTAACCATACAAGTATGACCTTAAGTTTGGTATTTTAACATTTGGATATAATCATAAGCCAAACCCAACCATGATACTGCTGATAAAAAAATAACTCGATCGTTATCCATTTACATTACATTTACAGTCAGGTGCCAAATTAAAGTTCACAAATTTTGTTGAAAATTTGACAGGTTTTCTGTATTTAAAATTGCATGACAAGATTATTAGAAATTTACCGAGTTAGAATTTGACACCATATGCTAGAATAATCTAATTATGATTTGGTTCTTAAGAGAAAATAATTTGTATGTTTTACATTTCGGCTTGCTAGGCAATTTAAGAAAGTCAATGAAAATTCATGACTTATGGGATAAGTCTGGTTGCCATGGTTACAAACTTTCAGAATAGTGTTGATCTATCATAGTTCATACAGAAACTAAAAGGAATAATTGTCATTCATTTAAGTCTAGTTCATTTCTTATTAAGATGTCAGTTGGTCAAATGGCAAGTTTTTACAACTGAAAGTAGTAAAACACAAAAATGCGGTTCCCATTGACACCCCTGTAAATGATGTAATTTTATCGTTAGAAAGTATAAAAAAAATTCAAATGCTTGTCATTTTCATCTTAAAATTCAGATTTTCTTCAAATAAACTTTACTGAAACTAACAACCTGTTGTTGTTAAAGACAACTTTAATTTAGAAATGTTAGATGGTTTGTGTTACCATGGCATCATTATCCAGTGAACTAGAGGTAGATTTTTAGTGGTGTCCAAAATTGCTTAGCAACCAAGAATGTACAGCTTATAGATAAGTAATGCTATTAAGGTTTTTTGGGAATTGATTATTCTACATAATGATAGTAAACACCGTCTGATAAGAGTTAATTTACTTTTTTTATGCTGTTTTAACTGAGTAAATTTACCAATTATTTTTGTTAATTTTGTGTTTTGTGAACTTTAATTTGGCACATGTATGAGTGTAGATATATCTGGACCTATGGTATATACATGTATACGCATCTCAGAGAAATAGTTAGACTTGTGCCCACAAAAAGTCTGTGTCATTGTATCTTAATTAGACAATGTTGATTCTTAAAAGTAAATAGAAGTAGGAATGAAATACAGCATTGCTGTAGCCATGCAATAAATATGTGAACAAAAATTAAATTACATAGACCAACCATAGGTGGCTGTATGGATTTTTATCATAAGGCCAAACTTAAAATATTCTTTGTTTCCCCATCCCGACCCAAGCAAATTTAGAATGGGTAGGTAGGTAGGTTAAATATTTTTTTAATAGTTTCAGAATAAAAGTTATTGGTAAAGACATACAAATAGTGAAATATAATAATACATGTAACTATAAGGTGGAAACCAACAATCTTAAATTTAAAATCTGTACAAAATGTACTTAAGTAAGAAACAAGCCAGTAAACACAAATTGGGAATAATTAAAAAAATTAGTTTGGGTATATTTAGTTTTTTCTACTGATAACACACTAGTCATATGAGGCAACGACCTGTGCAAGTTAGAAAATATATTGTTTTGACTTTAAAACAGCTACATGTATACTGTTGTTGCTTTGAAACCTGCGAGCACAAAAGGGGGAAAATATGCATACTTTTTGGGAAAAAATTAAGATTTTTTGGGAAAAATGGAGGTTATTTTGCTAGGGGAAGGGGCCTGTATTCGGCCCCAAAAATAGCCCAAAAAAATCACTGCGGTAAACAGACTGTCTGTCACAGCGTATTAACCAAATCACTGTATGACTAATTGGGAGACTATACAATTCAACTTTTATTACTATTTGCGAGATAAGGGAACTGTAACTTTGGTAACAGTATGACTTATTTGGGATACTATACTATTCAATGTCACGAATGTGTAGGACTTATTGTGATAACCGGAAGTTGACTCGCTAATACACTGTGACTGTGGTTTGTCTTATGACAGTTCTCCTCAGAATTGAAGAAACGCACCAAGTTTCTCCAGAATTAAAACTTTTTCAACACAATTCCACTTTAACTCCAAGTCTAAAATGAACTTATCTGAGTTACGCAGTACAAAATGCAATAATTTATTGAAGGTAGAAAGACATCAGTTGGGCGATTACTTCAAACCAGGAAATAAATAACCATCTTAGTTACGAGAATGACCGAGGACGAATAGTGATTTACGAAATAAAACTATTAAATGCTAAAATAACAAACATTTCAGCATGGCATATACATTGAAATAATAAGCAAATAATATTGCACGAAGTGACATACGACACAACACACGGGGTTGTTTAGAAACATGTAAATAAATGAATTTACTTTCTCTGCGGCTAAGGAAGTCGCCATTTTGATCGAGGTCAGTGATCATGTGATATCGCGCGCATGAATCTGAATATATTTGCTTATTAAGTTGTAAGTGTTTGGATTTAAATAATATCATGTACTGAAACTGTTATTATTATGCAGACAATTTCATTAGAACATCGCAAAACCGTCTAAAATGTCAAAAAGTTCTTCGAGCGACATTTGTGTAGGAACTACTTTTTGTATTATCCTAATTGTGTGTTGGGGAGCGTATCATAACAATACCTACCTTTCAAAATATAAATGGTGTGGACAAAGTAATTAAGAATAGTCATTTAAATGTATGAGTTTACAGACGTTTTTTTATTATAACGGGACCTAGAACCATAGTTTTTTAATCAAGACACTGCTTCTTTGTAATATTCAGGTGTCAGCATCCCTTACCATCACAGTAATTTTTAATTCACCCCCGTATATGTATTATATCGAGTTAATTGCTTAAAGAGACTGGACGCAAAGAAATGACAGATTTAACGGTTGATCACAAGCTACTGTTTTAAAGTGTTCGCATGTGAACGGATCAGCACAACAGAACACACAAAAAGGTAAGTTTTCGTGCGAGCTCATATTTATGTATGAACTAATTAGCATAATTTATGGCAAAATCATCACACACGTCAAAAATCAGTAGCTATTGATATTGATTCTCTCTTAAGCTTCATCTCGAACAATGAATCGCGGAATTCCAGCATCAGTTCGATGGTAGTTTAGGAGATTTGGGCTTTTATTGCGCTGTAAGTAGATGTATTTTACTATTCAAAAGCAGTTACTGCATAAGATATGTATATATTATCATAATTTATAAATACAATGCTTTAATATTATGATGAAATGTACATCACAAAGTAGTCTAGCACTCCAGCCTCTCCGAGCTATTTTTAGTAACAACGTTATTGCTATGGTAACGATTTTATTTAATATTCCACATTTACGACGCAGAATGTTGTTTTGAATTGATGAATAGAATAGAATATAGTTTGATGTGAACTTATACTTGTAGAATATTGAAATACAGTTGATACGACTCTATAAATAAATACATACAGTAGTAAAATCTATTGAATAACACAGCTGGTACTTGATTTTGAATTACATTATAAAATATGTATTTCTCACTATTCATGCATTGAATTTACAAACATGAATTTTTAACCCAAATGTTTGCAGAAAAGTGTTCATTTTGCCTGTTAAACAATAATTCAGAATTCAGATATAGTAATGCATTGAAAGAATCATCCACATTATATTATATAAAATTAGATAGATCTATACTTATAGTAATAATTACACTTATCATAAACTGTCAAATATTTGTTTTACTAATACAATGGCTGTACTACTATTCTTCTTAATATTTCTATTTATAAATGAAATTATGATAATTACAAATCAAAATATTTAATTGCTTACATGAATTATTAATGTCAAAATTTACAAAAAGAATCTGACAGACTTCCAAATATTCCTTAAGAATGAATTTGCAAAATTATGTCAATTTATGTATATTAATTATAATGTAACTATATTATATATACATGAAGGTGGTCTTCTTCACTTGTATTGGACAAACTGATATAAATAAACAGGCTAATTTATAATTACTGTCATTGCTACAGTCATTAGGTCCCCTTACCGTGCCTCAACTTATCTGAGAGAAAAACTGATCAATACGTTCTGTGGTTGTTCTAACTTGGGCTACCGATCAATACAGTTGTGCCTACATTTTCCTGTAATGGAATCGACTTGGTAATAAATTATAAGGCAATCTTCATCTCTGTAGGCAGCTCCAGGAGTTAATAAGATTTCGAGAGAAAAAATCAATATCATTATCTGCAGCATTCCAGAACTGAATTTTGTCTTTCTAGTAAAATAGTTTGACACAATGATGGAGCTATTGAGCTGTAGAATTAATGGTTTGCTGTAGGGCTGTGTCAACCAGATTAAATCCATTAGCTTGATGATTGCTAGTCGCATTCGATCAATCAAGCTTTTAGCAAGATTTAGAAGAAATGGTTTTATGATTAAGTTTTACTTTTAGACTAATTGTCATTTTTTGTCCTTATTTGGAAATGTTTTAAGCTTGTTAGGAGAGTGAGATTAGACTGCAGGAACACAATTTATTTACTCAGCAAAAAAATGAGCATTGTGACCAGGCTTTTTTAATACCCAGGATAGCTCGCGATCTATTTGACCCATAAGCAAACAATGTGGTAACTACATGTATAGATAAACCACAATCGTTCGGGCGTAACTGTACTTTTAATAATGAAATAATCCAGGTAAGAGGGGTGTATTCGGAAAAGAAATATATTATTTGAAATTGTAGCTTACATCGTTCTTCATGGCGCAGTAGGCTAAGCTACTGCTTATGAAACTAAATAGATTTTTTGTCTGGGTTCGAATCCCACCCATTTTGAATATTTCTTAAATTTTGCTAAATAAAACATTCGCGTGCATGTCTATTTTATATATATTTCTATTTCCTTTGTACATTTTTTCTGTATTTTAATCCTTGAAAAACTCCCAAGTCAAGACTGTTGAACAGAGATATCTGTCAACGGTCACCCGAACTGTGCTCCCTGTATTACCTGAGTAAACGCTTATTAATGTTGAAGTTTCTAAAGAATAGTCTTAGAGTGGTGATTCCAATTCTAATTCCAGCGAAACCAATGATGAAAATATTTTGTAATTCAACCCGATCGTCATCTGAGCAATAAATACAATATCCAGGGCAGGCCAAAATCGTAAAATAAACAAAACAAAGCAACTTTGTATTTAACATTAAACATAATTCTATTATTCATTAAGTAATAAAATATATGAAAAAACACTCATCTATAAGATAATAAAATTATTGAAAAAGAGTTTAGCAGCGGACTCGAACCCACAGCCCATATAAAAAGAATGTTCTAAGTACAGACTAGTTCAGAGTATAGATCATCTTAACCACTAGGCCACGCTGTCAACTTGAAAGATAACGTGAATTTATAAGATATATTCATAATATATTGGAAAAATAACGGTAAATACCGTTTCAACCTTAGCAAATGAACTCGCCCAAAGGTCATATTTCGAAGGTCGTTGTACATCTATAATGATTAAATCTTAATTAAAAATATTGACAATATTCTATCTGCATTTGAATTTCTACGATCTTTGAAAGTTGCGAAAAATCAGCGCAAAAAGACATTCTTGTAAAAAACACCACCTACTATAAACATGGGTGGTAAGTTGTACCCCAAAGGTTTTTGAATGAATCCATTTATTGGATGGATAATTTGATAATATTGATCACTAAAGTGCCATCATTGTGGTCATGTAGTCCTTTATAGACCACTGGTGATCAGTTTCCCATGATTTCTCTTTACCCTCTCAAACTTGATAATAAGGAAACCCTCTCCAACTTGATAATATGGAACCCTCTCCAATTTGATAATAGGGAACCCTCTCCAACTTGAAAGAGAAACCCTCTCCAACTTGATAATATTAATAAGGACACCCTCTCCAACTTGATAATAAGGAAACTCTCTCCAACTTGATGATAAGGAAACCCTCTCTAACTTGATAATAAGGAAACCCTCTCCAACTTGATAATTAGGACACCCTCCCAACTTGATAATAAGGAAACCCTCTCCAACTTGATAATTTGGACACCCTCTCCAACGTGATAGAGAAACCCTCTCCAACTTGATAATAAGGACACCCTCTCCAACTTGATAATAAGAAAGCCCTCTCCAACTTGATAATAAGGAAGCCCTCTCCAACTTGATAATAAGAAAGCCCTCTCCAACTTGATAATAAGGAAGACCTCTCCAACTTAATAATAAGGAAACCCTCTCCAACTTGATACTAAGGAAACCCTCTCCAACTTGATAATAGGAAAACCCTCTCCACCTTAATAATAAGGAAACCCTCTCCAACTTGATAATTAGGACACCCTCTCCAACTTGATAATAGGGAAACCCTCTCCAACTTTATTATAGGAAAACCCTCTCCAACTTGATGATAAGGAAATCCTCTCTAATTTGATAAGAAAACCCTCTCGAACTTAATAAATTAATAATAAGGAAACCCTCTCAAACTTGATGATGAACCCTCTCCAACTTTATGAGGAAACCCTCTCCAACTTAATAATAAGGAAACATTCTCCAACTTGATGATAAGGAAACACTCTCCAACTTGATAATAAGGAAACCCTCTCCAACTTGATAATAAGGACACCCTCTCCAACTTGATAATAAGGACACCCTCTCCGACTTGATAATAAGGAAACCCTCTCCAACTTGATAATAAGGACACCCTCTCCAACTTGATAATAAGGACACCCTCTCCAACTTGATAATAAGGAAACCCTCTCCAACTTGATAATAAGGAAACCCTCTCCAACTTGATAAGAAGGAAGCCCTCTCCAACTTGATAAGAAGGAAGACCTCTCCAACTTGATAAGAAGGAAGCCCTCTCCAACTTGATAATAAGGAAACCCTCTCCAACTTGATGATAAGGAAACCCTCTCCAACTTGATAATAAGGAAACCCTCTCCAACTTGATAAGAAGGAAGCCCTCTCCAACTTGATAATAAGGAAACCCTCTCCAACTTGATGATAAGGAAACACTCTCCAACTTGATAAGAAGGAAACCCTCTCCAACTTGATGATAAGGAAACCCTCTCCAACTTGATCAGGAAACCATTTTTCAAGGGTCCCTAGTGTGTCATGAATATTTAAAGTTTGTTGTACAACTTAGGACACATGTATTATGAACACAATATTGTATAAAACTATATATGAATAATTAATTCTGCTATTATGCTCCGAGGGATATGTTTTGATGATGTAAATAGACGATTAATTAATTGAGATATGACTCATTTCTAGTTGATCAATTTATATTCCACAGAATAGAATAATATGGTGCAAAAACCATATTTTACTGGATTTCATTTACTTTGTGGACCGAGTCTGTCTGCTTGCTGCAAGTTTGACAACGAGGATACAGCACTTTACCTAAATTGATTGGAAGTGTTATAATAGCAGCTAGATTTGGAGACTTTTTGAGAGCACTTAAACTATTTGGGCCATTTGTGGCATTAATTTCCCCCTATGAATTTGGAAACTTTGGACATGGTTATAAATTGTCACAAAGTCCATATATGGACATGACTCTGCAAGTGTGACAGTGCATTAGTTCCAAAAACCATTGCAAATGAAGAGCTGCACGTTACAGAACATGGACTAGTTAACACAGTATCAGAGACTATCCAAACAAGACACTGGAGATAGCATGGACCCGTCAGTCACATGCCTCCCAACTTGTTGCCCACCCCGCAGGGTATCCCTACATTGGACACCTCAGGGTAGATGAAACAGAGGCTGACTGAAAGAGACATGAAGGGGATGCATCAAACGATTCAAATGGACCTGAAGAACAAGGTTTAACAACGGAGACAGCGCATCAAGTTGCTGCAGACCGACCTAGTTGCTAGATGGAGATCCCTTGCAGTCACCTCAAGCATAGACGGCACTAGGTTTGAGTGAATGCGTTAGTTCTGAATGGAAATTCAGGCCATAGTGAAGCCATAGACAGAACTGTAGAGAACATAATGCTAAACTCAGGCTCCTAGAAGGTTCCACGGATCAAAATTCTCTACAAATACATTTGATTTAGTAACAAAAATTGCATAACTTAATATAAAACATGAATTATTTAATTCACAGAACAATTCTAGCTAGTATATGTACAATCCTATAAAAGCATAATTCCCCTGAGCCTTGATTAGAAATTCTAAATAAATAATCGAAAGCCTATTATTAACAAATATGAATTCTGTATAATTATACCCGAGTTCATGTCATGTATTTATAATGATCGGCTGGCATCTATTACAAGTATTAATCAGGTGAATTAATTCCGCTATGTAGTTGCTGGCTCAGTTCAATAGCTTGTTGCTCTATAATCAATTTATTCGTGACTGGATAGTCGATGCCTCATTTCAATGCAGTTCCATTATGTTAATGGAGGCTCATTTAGCATTATTGTATTTTCGAGACCACTATATATTCAGGGAATGTATTCAAGCTATAATTATTCAGATAACAAAGTATTGATCGGTACCACCGTACCACGTCTCTAACAGAACAGTTTCAGGCTGATGTTTTCAATCTTCCACGAATCATGAATAATGTTTGGGATGATGTTCCAATATTATATTGATTTCTCTTGTGGTATGCCTCGCATAACAAATATTGAATAGCTTCAGTTATTTTTGTTTCTGTCAAAATGTCATCTGGCATTTTCTGCAAAGTAACAAATGTTAATTGACATTTCTGTACAAGTCTCGGCGAAGGACTTGTAGAACTAGTTTTGGTCTGGTGGTCCTCAGGTGCCGGGTAACTTACGTCAGGGGTCCCACAATTCCTGAATAATCCGGAAATCCCGATTTGCTGCACTAGAAAGAATGCACTTTTCTGTAGAAAATAAAAGTTATTTTATGACAAAATTAATAGAATTGACAAAGTTATGGTCATTTGAAGTTTCATAAACTGAGTTTTGCTGTAGGGATGTGTGCTAATGGCACCTGAAATAGACTTAGTTTATACTAATTTATTTAAGGTCGATTGTGAAACAAGTTTTTCCAACTTATATTAATCACTCTCGACACCTCATTCCTGATGTTATCCATCGCCACGAGGGTATGAGAGAAGAGAAGCCAGTTTCCCTTTCATGCTGAGCGTCTAGCAAGGGAGTTTCTGGTACCATTTTTATTTCGTCTTTGGTATGACACGGCCAGGGATCAAACCCGAGACCTCCCGCACTCGAAGCGAACGCTCAACGACTAAGCTATCGAGGAGGCGGTTAGAGTTGCGGCTCATTTTCAGGATTGGGCATTAATAATGCCGCAGTAGGACCACTGTTATGTTCATTTCACCTCAAAGAATAGAATGTAATGGTTTTAATTATTTAATTAACAAAATACCATCTGAAACAAATAGTTCTTACTACCCTAACCCTATACCCGAACATATGATGTACATGCAATGGGTAACACATTTGGAAAAATGGCTGTTAATTAATTCTTGCACAGTCCACAGGCCTAAGAAATTATATCACAAAATACAGAGTTTTGAAATTCTCCATCATCCCATCATTACTCTAGGCCTGTGCACAGTCTAATATACTTATTAGAGTAAAAGAAATATTCGGTTTGATGTAAATTTAATTAAATTTTAAGCGTTACATGCATCAATATAAGAGTCCCCCTTATATTTTTTATACCGGTATTCTTTGATTTTTCTCATCTGGCTGATACCTGTTTGTGCTTGATCATGTAGTTAAAATTTTAATGTTTCTGCAGTAGAAATAATTGGTTTAATATTTTCCTTGGTACACATGTTTTTGAAAATTCGCCAAGAGCGCATTAAACAATTTCCTGATGTTTTTACTTAGATAATTTTTGTTTACTTTGTATAGAACGGTATATTAACGTCAGTTTGTAGAATTGTTTGCTTATGATGATATACTTAAATATGATTTAGACTTCACAAGACCTGTTAAGCATAACCTACTGTGCTTAAATATCTTGTTTTTAAAAGATGCCTCCCCTGCTCTTGAATATTTCCTGAGTATTTCAACATTTTAACCTGAGTATTAACCGTTGTATGAAGCGAGGCATGTGTCTATGCTGCATACATGTGGTTAGTTTGCTGATATAATATTTTATGTTTATTTAAAATACAGAAATCTGAGATTGATAATCATAACCGTTCTTAAATTCATGTAAAACCACTAAGTATCATAAGGTCACAGTTCTAGATATTATTATTAAATGTCTTGAGTTAAGTTCTTAGGCATACACCTGACATTAAACATTTTTAATATACACTGCCCACCAAAAATAAGTACACAAATGTTATTTGCCCCTTTACTTGCCTGTATTGATACTATATGCAGAACAGTGAAGCAACAATATATTTGAAGAAAAGGAATATGTTTGTTTATTAAATGGAAAGGCCATACATTAATTGGTACCCTAGGTGCAAAATCTAAAATTTCTTTGTCCCTCTTGAATGGTAACTTTGTCACAAAAAGATGGAAAATGCAGCCTTTTTTATCACATGGCTATTTTAGTTCTGAACATCTTCATCTTTATTGCTGTCTCTATTTTGACTCATTTAGTGACTGTAGTTTCAGAAACTAGTTTCACTGTGACAGTCTGATAAACAGATATTGAATAAATTAACCAAGTTTAATTTTGCAACAATTATTTACTGTATACTTATTTTTGGTGGGCACTGTAATTATATTTGCTAATGCACCAGATGCCTAGGGCAGCGCTTGTACTAAGTCTAGTAAAGTCACCCTGATTCCATGCTGGCCTAGCAATTACATAGATCATATACTTTATTCTGTAGACTAAGTTACAGTGGAATCCCGATTATATAATTATTAAATATATATTATTAGTGATATAAAAAAGACATACAGGGAGTGGACTACGTAAATTTAGTTGTCAGCATCCATATTCACCTGTCAATTTTTATGTAAAAATAGCTGCATGAAAACTGTATCCCCAGTACATTAGGGGTGGGCCGATGCATCGAAATATCGATGCATTGCGATTCCAAGTGTCCCGATAGTATGGATCGATAGTAAAAGTCTCGATCCAATGACTATCGCCGATAGTTAGCTCAACTAGCGATAGTTACGATAGTTTCCTTTTTATAAATAAAGGTTATTATTAATTTTAAAAAACATTCGTTTTCGCATAAAAACAACCACAAAGGACCAATATCGCATTTATTTTAATAATCTATTTCTGTCAAAATCATTTTAAATCATTTCCAAAAATAGTAGATTTGTATGTTGTAAAAAAAAAATGATATCTTACACAGTGCAAAATTGCATTTACAAGTTAATCTCTGGTTTTCAAATCTTGGCAATAACTATTGCAATAGTATCGCAATAGTTTCCAGCAATACAATAGTATCGCAATAGTACTTTCTGCAATAGCAATAGTATTGCAATAGTCAAAACTGGACGCAATAGTCACCCCTACAGTACATACTACAAATTATCTTGACACTAGGCCAATACCAGTGTATAAATGAGTCAACTTCCGGTTATCGCAATAAGTCATACAGGTTGAATTGTATAGCCTCCCAATAAGTCATTCAGTGACCGGATATCACAGATGCTTTTGCTCCCAACAAGTCATACAAGTTTAATTATATTGTCTCCTGAATAAGTCATACAGTCAACTTCTGGTTATCGCAATAAGTCATACACATTTAATTAATTGTAAAGTCTCTCAATAAGTCACTCAGTGACTGGATACCATGGATACTTTTGCTCCCAATAAGTCATACAAGTTTCATTGTATTGTCTCACGAATAAGTCATACAGTGAATAGGTTTACAAGTATACGCTGTGAATACATTAGGCCTAACACTAAGGCCTAAAACTGTTTCATTTATTGAGCCCCTTGAAACAAGAAGTATCGATCATTACCAATTTGTAGCCAGGAATCATACCCACAACTCAAGCTGACCCTTGCTACATGCTTCCCATTGAAATACATGTAAACATTTGTAATGGCATTAATTACATACCATTATGAAATTGTTTGACGTAAAAATTAGAATGACCCCCTAACCTTTGAGGGGTACGTCTTAATTATAATTGAGAGATATGTGTTTGAAACACCACATTCTTAATCAATAAAATTGAGGTATAAAAAATTAATTATCTGCCATGCCCAACTAACCAGGTATAAGGCCAGGGGTTCATTAATATATTATAAAACATTTGTTTTGGTTGGCCTTAAGTGATGTTTTCATATTACCAATTAAAAAATTAACGTTAATACTAATGATTATAAGTTTCATTTTGTTTTTCAATTTGAAGTTTTCTATAGTGATATTACCTTTAAATTATGTTATAAATTAATCTATAGAGTATATTCATGTAAATGCACAAAAATATAGATATATTAGTAATCCAAGTTGTGTCCAATAGGCAATTGTTAATTAACCTTTTATGTTTAGTTATATATGCAATTAGACCTCTACATGTGGAAATGTGAAAATAATTATTGCTGGATATTATGAATTTATAATATTCTGTCATTATGTATAAAAATTATATCCATGTGGTTATAGTCAGGAATTTCTGTATTAATATATAAGGAGTATTTGGATGCAATACTGCTTATACTACATACTTATAATATCCTTAAATGGAACAAAGTTATGTAAAAAATATTATTATAGTATCTAAGTATTATACAGCAGACTTGTATTTATGCATATAAATGTTAATTTTGTTCTGACTTGCACGCTATAATGTTGTCAACATAATAATATCTGCTATTATTATAATGGTATTTTCCCTCCCTTTAGTTATTTGACCTTGCCGAAGGTCAGCATTATGCCGATACTATATTATCTGTAATCATATGTTTCCAAGCCCAAAATCACAACTATACCCCCTCATTAAATACGGCAAAATTGAGAAAAATGCCGCAACTTTATATGTGTAAAGATTTTTGTACAGCGTAGGACTGTCATCAGTTTATATGGCTGGTTCTCCTGATCTTAACATTCAGCCTAGCGTAATCAATTCACATTTATTGAACGGTCTCTATTCGGCCTCTAATAACATCTTTCGTTTTTCCATCATAATATATTGAGAATGGAGGTTAGCATGATTTACCATACTAAGTCGGCTATATTATCATAATTAACAGAGCTGTCAGTGCTTGGCTAAGTTTCTATATTTATTAATTTATTATTCAAAATTTTGTCATTTGAATTATTAATTAATGTATTTAATGAGAGTGGTGCCTTGAACAATGTGAATTCATTAGCAATCATTAAAATGGAAAATGCCGTGAAACGCCGATATTTTATCATGGAATATTTGCTTCAATTGAATCCTTGTTATTTTGTTAGTTATGTTCGCTGGATTATCTGTGTGCTGTTTTTTCCAGGATTGACAAACCATTACTTGAAGATCAGAGCAACGCTACATTATAAATGGTGGAAATTTAAGTGGTTTCGTTTGAAAATATGGATGCCGATTCAAATGACGGAACCGTGGCGGAAGCACTAAATGGCGAAACAAAACCAGACGTGGCTAAACTCGCACAATCTGCAATCATTAAACAGGTTTGTGAACCTTATTCAATGTATAACAAATAATACTCAATTCACTTATTTACATCCACATATTGTTTCCTATTTTCACTAAAATATTCCCCATTTCAAGCAGATAAATTCTGTTTTCCATTCTATTCACTGTAAATTTCGAGCCTGAAATGCCAGTGAGGATCTCAGGTAAATATTGTACTTGTAAAGGCTCATTATTATATCTATGTTAATTTTATGATCTTTCATGACTATCTGAGTGGAGAAGAGAGACGTGGTTGCTAAAATATGTACATGATCACTAAGTTCATTTATTCAAAGGTTAAACGCAAGATGGCTGTAACTAGTTCTTCAAATTTGGCGAGTTAAGTCAGTTTTGCGTTGGGAAGCCTTCGATATACTAGCATTACATTACTATTCGCCATACCTTACATCTTTAAACCAGATATATACTTAAATATTTAGCATGCATTATGAAGGTTACTTGGTGAGAAAATCCATGGAAGATTTTAACATTCCCGTATATTCTGTCAACTTGGAAATTACTTCTACAACTCCGATTGATTTTTGGTTGTTTTTTGAAGATTGTTTAGCAATGAATAATGCTTGATAATTAACATTCTGTCTATTGATTTGAAATCCCTGAAGAATTTTCTTTCATGGTTCTAATAAATGTCTGAAAGGGGAATAGTTTCGTGTTACTGTGTTTAATACATTGATGGAAGAAATAATGGCTGACGTTACGTTTGAGTTTGTGGTTGGTAGACCAGGTGGTCATCTCGCTGGCTGGCCACACACATTGAAGGATCAAGGTAGGGGTCTTAGTTGAATTTCAGAAAATTTTAACAAACCTTCAAAGCAGTTATTTCTGTACATAAGTAATTACATTGTCACTTTTTGCATGAAACAGTTCCCTTTGCATTGCTCATCTTATCTAGAGAGCATGGATGTGTTGTTTTTTTCAAGAAATTTCCTTCTTAGTATACACAGTGTATTTCTGTGTGCACTCTTACAGTGATAATTGCTTGGAAATACTAGCCAAAATGTCCTTAATTTATTGTGTCCGAATTTTCTATCCAGACATAATCTTGAAAAGCGAGTATATTATTTATGGCAAGTTCATTCCAGTTTTAAAGTTAATCGCATAATGCTATTGAGATACTATTCGTTTTCTTCATGTGAATTTGAAAAAAAAAAGTATTTGTCTTTGCTCAGAAAACAAAAATAAACAGACCACAATCTCAAGAAACAATGCCCAACACTGTCTGAACGAGAAAATGAAGCTTAACCGCTGCTCTTGATTGTGCATTTTACCTCCTTATTTATTAATTACAATGACTTGAGGCCCATATGGAAGATTATATTATTATAAATATGTTACATGTAGCATCGTAAATAAAGACTTTACTTACTTACTTCTTACTGACTGACCCTATAAAAAGTGCTTTTGTTGTAAAATGCATATTTTATACTTTTTCACTTTAAGAATAAAAGACAAATTTATACGTATACTTTAACACAGCTACCACATATTTGAATAACAAGAATTTTCCTCAGATTTATCCAGAATTACGGATTTATCAGTCCTGAAAGAATCTACTCTGAAGGATTTTTATTCAATACAAACTGAGTTAAATATGGAAACAGTGTGGTTGAAGGCCTCTTGTTTGGCCTAAATGGTCAGCCGCTTATGATTTTCAGGATTTTTAAATTAGCTCTGTTGACACCCCTGTTTATAACAATTTGGCCACAGAGGACACAGTGAGCTTTCACTGGATATATTGTATTACATATTGCATAACATTCTCTCCAATTTCAATTGGTTGAATAGACATTTTTCAAGAAGAAGTTGGATTTATGTTAAAATTTGAAATTATTGCTATGGTTACGTTGAGAGCTCTTAATATGAGCTTGACAACATCACTGGTTATACAATGAAATTAGTCTGGAAATTTTATACACTTTGAATGAGAGGTTGGGGATTTGCTTGGTGGTAATAAGTGTCGTACCTCGGGAAAGACAAATAAAAATGGTACTAAATAATAAAAAACTCTATTCCCTTGCTCGGCGCTCAGCATTTTTTGTGTTTGACTCAGGCAGTCGTAGTGCGTGGCCATTTGGTTTCATCCCTGCCTAACTGGCCAATGACCTTTGAGTGAAGAGTCTTGAAAAGTGTGTGTGATACAAGGAATCAGGGCGCCGGGGCGCACTTGTTCCTTCCGAATAGACTCCTTGGTTTTTTAACATGCCCCAATGTATGTATAGCACAGCCACAGGTGAGACTTCTTCTAGGTTTCTATAAACAGTTTGTTCATCTCTAGTTGGATGAAAAACACTGAAAAGCCTTTCTGAATTTCCAGTGCCCCGGCCGAGATTCAAACCTGGGACTTGTGCATTGGTAGCAGAGAGCACTAACCAGTCGGCCACCATGCGATCTTCAAAGGTTGTCTCCTCTCAGTTCCCTTTTGGCAATAGATAACATCAGGAATGAGGTGTTGAGACCGATTAGTTGTTGAACTAAAATAATTCTTTCATATAATATGTGTATGATGTGAAACTCATAATTATACAATACAATAAAAAACCACAAAATATTTATGGTATAAAACATAAATACATATGCTTATAGCAAACATGTAGAGTAATGTAGGCATACATACTTATCTTTAACTTGAATAAACAATATATAATATGAAACATACTTGGTACGTATAATACATATACATAAATAATGTATAAAGTACATGTATAATAGTACATTTTAATTATAATAATGTTATAGGTACTGTAGATGTTAGATATACTATATGCTACTGAGAGGTTGGAATGATTTAACCTCCCAAGGTTCAGATAAGGGCTACACTGAAGAACACCTGTAGATCTAGGCTATAACATGATTTACATGAACTTATTACTATATATTGGGCCTAAAATAAAATATTGTTTGTTTCCCAATCCCCTACCTACCCGATTAAAAAGGGGCCTACCTAAAATATTTTATTGCCCAAATTGAAATCATATTTTTATGCCCCCGTATCGATAGATCGGGAGGCATATAGTGATTCACCTGTCCGTCCGTCCGTCCGTCCGTCTGTCCGTCCGTTCGTTCGTCCGTCCGTCCTGGTTAACCCAAATTGACCGTTTCTTCTAGCATTAATATGGCTTGCTACAAAGCTTTCATACTTGCATGGGTGTTGTGTATGAACACTCTCCACACACCAGTACCACCTAACCCCATTTTGACCTTCACCTTGACCTAATTTTGGACTTAGACTTATTTATGGACAAGGCTTCCACAGGGGGCATAAGCGTTTATTGAACGCAGTCTTGTTTTAATTAAAAATTGGAAGAGAAAATTTTACTTTTTTGTTTACTGGCTTCTTTCTTACCATTAAATTTAAGACTCTTGGTTTTCACCTTAGAGTTAATTCTAAATTTCATTATTTGTATGTCTTAAGCAATAACTATCAAACTGAAACAATTCGAAAAAAAAAATTACCCTACCTACCTACCCATTCTACATCTGCTAGGGTCGGGAAGGGGAAACCAAGAATATTTTAAGTTCGGCCTTACTGTTACATGGGTACCTAATACTCATAGAACTCAGTTAGGCCAAAATATTTCATATTCAAAGTAATTGTGCCCTGGTATCTACAGATGCGGGTGGCATATAGTGATCGCCCTGTCTGTTCGTTGGTTTGTCCATCACATTGAAAATGTTAAACACAACTTCCAAGTTTTTGAAACTCAAAAATTTTACAATGTCCATCAAGGCAATTTGCTTTCAAACTTGGCATACTTGTTTACTCTCAGAGACACGTTACATTGTCAATGCCATGCATGTAAAACTTTCCAACATTTCAACAGAATTATGGCCCCTGATTGACATAATTATTTTAAAAGTTGACAAGGCTTCCACCATGGCATGCATTTAATGTGTTTATGAAATCAGTCATGTTTAGTCCCTTGCAGTATTAATTTTTCACATATAGTGATAACAAAACTACCAAATACTAATTAATTTTCGATTCTGAAATAATTAATTTATTAATTTTTCACCAAATTTAATTACATCTGAGTGGATTGGAAAAAACTCATAAAAATTACTATCAATTTAAACGGTAGAGCTCGCGATGGCATAAAAAGGTATAGCATTACACTGGGTAATATAATTTAATTGTTACTAAAATGTTTGAATAAATCATGATTTAGCATGTCAACATCCTCGAGAGTTTTAGCCAAAATAAAACAAAAAAGTGATTTACAGTAAATCTAGGAGTTGATTTATGCTGGCCTAATGTTTTCACTTATGAAATCAGTTATATTTAATGTACAACATATTTCAGTGTTTGATAAGGAACATACTGTATTGATGTAAAAGATATAACAATCTGCATACTGGGAGTTGAGATTTTTTTATTATGAGAGAAACTTAATCTTTCTTTAACAGTGTAGCAATACCACGTGACTTTTGACTACAGTTACAAGAAGAAATTTGCAAATATTGGAAAATAAAATAGCCATAAGTATTTTATTTCTTCATCGATTTCTATGAAATATACGCCACGCTAAGGGGGGAATTATTTGCTTCCCATGAAATATAAGATCTTTTTCAGCAGCTTTACCGATTTTTCCATTACCCTGTGAAACCTACACGTTCCATGGTTTCACAGGGTAATGGACTAAACGGCACATCCGCTGAAAAAGATTTTATATTTCATGGAAAGCAAATAATGTTCTCCTTAGCGTGGCATAGATTTCATAGAAATCGATGAAGAAATAAAATACTTATGGCTACATTTGTGTTCCAATGTTTACAAATTTCTACTTGGAACTGTAGTAAAAAACCACGTGGTATTGCTACACTGTATATGTGAAACAGGTAAACATACAGTAATACATGTAGTTCCCTATACCCACTGGTTCAGGTTGGATACCTGTCTTGCGTTCAAGGAAACAATACGTGACGTACGTTTCGCACCTGGTACGCTCCTGTTATTTGTTGTCCGAGTATTTGTGTTATTAAACAAATTGGCGGACAGAGGCAAACAAAGGAATGTGAATAGTAAAACCAGTGCATCTGTACATATTTCGAACTGAGAACGAAAAAAACGGGTATTTATTGTTTTCAGCAAACGAAGCGTACAACAAAGGATTATAGCGATAAAAACCCGTGATTTTTAAACATATTTGCAGGTAGCTTTCCTTGAATGTAGGGCTGGTTTCAGCAGGTCATTCTATTCCATGAAAATTCGATATTCTGGTGGAAGGGATATAGTTAGTACTTATTAGGATGCAGTGATACATATTAGTGCACTATGAGTTGTCTGTATCTGACACAGTCTGGTGCCAAGAGCTTGTTGTCTAACTAAAGTGCTCGATAGTGCTATGCTAGGAAACGGCTTGCTTCAAAAAAGCGCTTTGTAGGGGACGAAGCGAGATACTATAATTTATGCTACTACGGTGAGCACTTACTGATAGCAGACCATTGCACAGCAAAGCGCTATCAAGGTCCTTTGCATAACAAAGGGCTCGGTAAAGCTTACCTAGTAAAGTACTGAAAAACGCTATATGCTATCGGCAAGCATATAAGTTGCTCGCTAGTAGCGTACATGTCATTGCACGGGCCCAATAGTGCAATTTGGTATCGGTTTGGTTAGTCAACAGGCTCCTGGTTTAGGCATGCAGTGATGTATATCAAAGCACTAAGAGTTCTCTGTACCTGACACCCACAGGAACCTGTATAATCATGTATCAACACCCTGTGCTAAATATGGTACCATGCACTAAGAGTTCTCTGTATCTGACACACACAGGTACCTGTATAACCATGTATCAACACCCTGTGCTAAATATGGTACCTTGCACTAAGAATTGTCTATATCTGACATACACAGGAACCTGTATAATCATGTATCAACACCCTGTGCTAAATATGTTACCATGCACTAAGAATTGTCTATATCTGACACACACAGGAACCTGTATTATAAAATCATGTATCAACACCCTGTGCTAAATATGGTACCATGCACTAAGAGTTCTCTGTATCTGACACACACAGGAACCTGTATAATCATGTATCAACACCCTGTGCTAAATATGGTACCATGCACTAAGAATTGTCTATATCTGACACACACAGGTACCTGTATAATCATGTATCAACACCCTGTGCTAAATATGGTACCTTGCACTAAGAATTGTCTATATCTGACATACACAGGAACCTGTATAATCATGTATCAACACCCTGTGCTAAATATGGTACCTTGCACTAAGACTTGTCTGTATCTGACACACACAAGAACCTGTATAATCATGTATGAACATCCTTAGTGCTAAATATGGTAACATTCCTTTTGTCTTTGTTGATCAACTTGTTACAAATTTATTAACTGACACGTTTAAAACATGCTGTTGTTGAGAAACGAAGAGAATTAAAATTTACTTATTCATTGGGAAGAGTCTTAATGCATGTACAAATGTTTGGTACTTATATAATTGGAAATTAATAATTCAAAGCTTGTTTGTACATTATTATTGTAACATTTCATTTGGTTCGAAGGTACGATGTTTCTTTATAACATGGCAGTTACCCATTTTTCTCTATTTATGTTTCCAGTCAAAACTACTATATTCAGTGGTCACGGTAATTGGGCTGTGAATCACCTGTCTAAAACTGCCTATATGATTTATTTCCAATCAGTCGTTCATGTATAAAATGTTCATAAATGAACTGTCACCATGCAGTGTAGTGTGTAACATTACTTTGTTGGGAATTTATTGTGTGTGCTTTTTATCATTTATGCTTAAATTTTAGAACAAAATGTTATTTCCAGTATGCCTGTCTCGGAAGCCTATTGGTTGAGATTTCGCTCGGGTGTTAGGCAACTCAGATTTGATCTCTGGGAATGTTACCCGTGTATCTCCCTAAAAATGCTTGATACTGAGTATAGTTAGTTTCAGGTCAGCGCTATTTTGCCCGTTGTCCGGATTATGTGACTGGGTAGTCTCCATATGAAATATAGCTGACTAGAAAACAATATTTAAGTAAAAATTACTAAACCTCTTCATTCGTTGGATATAAACTATTGGTGGACCATACCGTTACTAGTGTACCCCAAAAAGTAAAAAGTATATTTAAAGTCTTCTTTCGGACATTTGTTCATCCTTAGTCCCGAAAACATTGAGACGCACTACGTATACATTTAAAATCTGTTTATAAACATGAAATTTTGTCATTAAATATAGTATATGTTATTGTTCAGATTTATAAATAATTAAGAAATTCTATAGAAATATCTGTCTACAATCTCCTGTTTAGAATACTGTAAAATCATTAATTTTCATGTGTATTAAATTTCCTGGATTTTGGTTAAATGGTATTTTGCTGGTTTCTTAATTTCATGGATCTAAAATAATGAAAGAAAAATCCCTTGTTACATATTTTTGAGGTCCAATTTATTCATGGGGATTTAATTTCGTGATCTAGTTCATCTGCAACATTAATGAAAATTATTCCGCGTTATAATACGGTATCCGTGTATATGTCTTATGAAAATTAAAAAGTTAAAAACCGAAAATTATTCCGCCACAAAAATTAGTGAATTTACAGTAGATTACAAGATACAGCGGAATACAGAAATGGTGCTTAATGACGTATTGTTGTTTGTTCGTTATTTGGGATATTGATCGATTCTTCTATTTTGGTATTCATGACACTGGTTATAGGAATTCTTTCACACATTCTTTCACACATAAACTAATTTTGTCTTTTCCGAACACTTTTCTGAGATGAATGGTAATTGTCGTAATGGTGTGGTTGTTGTTGTTTTTGTGAGAATAAATGGGAGAAAAATTAAGGAATGAATAATGTAGCTAACGGAGACCTGTATTTTGCCAGTTTAAATAGAGTTATTTAAAGTGTGGTCTTGTAGAGTTTTGACAGTGCCCTTATGATATAGTTAGAACATTTATATAATATTTATTGTATTCAGGTATTTTTCCCTCTTTCAATGCTAACTGAAGATTTGAATCCCATTTGGTGTATATAGAAATCTTAACTTTATAAGTAAAGAATGAAGCCTGCTGCCTCACAGTATTATCCATCATTCTGACTGTACTACTCAGAGTTGGTAGTTCATGACTTAGATTGTTTTTATGCCCCCGTATCGATAGATCGGGAGGCATATAGTGATTCACCTGTCCGTCCGTCCGTTCGTCCGTCCGTTCGTCCGTCCGTCCTGGTTAACCCAAATTGACCGTTTCTTCTAGCATCTTTATGGCTTGCTACAAAGCTTTCAAACTTGCATGGATGTTGTATATGAACACTCTCCACACACCTGTATCACCTGACCCCATTTTGACCTTCACCTTGACCTAATTATATATTATTATTATATAAATATTGTAAGGAATTAGCTTGTGTGAGTGATTATGAGTGACTAGTGTAAGTCTCTACAATGGGCATTTTAAGTGTTAAAACTATAGACCTTTAAGGTTGAAGTAAGTCAACCTCATAGTTCACATAACTATCTTATGGCTGACACTTTTAGGTATCACACTTGACACCGGATCATCTCATAATTGACAACAAAATCTCACTGTTGACACCAACCTACCACACTTTGTTGAGACCAAAATCTCACAATTAACACCTAAGTTACACAGTTGACACCAAATCCCCCCAGTTGACACCCACATATTACAGTTGACATCAATATCTGGCACCAGTATATCATACTTGATGCCAACATATCACTCATGGCACCAACATACCACACTGGACACCAATATACCACACTTGATACCAATATACCACAATTGACATCAACATACAACACTTGACACCAAAATATCACACTTGACAGCCATATATCACACTTGAAACCAACATCATCACACTTGACACCAATATACTACACTTGGCACAACATACCACACTTGAAACCCAACATAACACACTTGACACCAGTATACCACACTTGACACCAACATACCACACTTGACACCAATGAACCACACTTGACACCAACATACCACACTTGACACCAACATACTACACTTGACACCAGTATATCACACTTTATACCAACATACCACACTTGACACCAATGTACCACACTTGACACCAGTATATCACAATTGATACCAAGATACCACACTTGACACTAACATACCATACTTGACACCAATATACCACATGTAACACTAGTATACCACACATGACACCAACATTCTACACTTGACACCAACAAACTACAATTGACACTTACATACTACATTTGACGCCAAAATCTCACTATTCATAAAATAATCTTTCACTTAACAGCAACATCTTACAGTCAACACTGTATTGTATCTTATCTTGTCATTAATCTTTACAAATTGTTTACAGATTTCAATCATACAGGCTGTTAATTGTTCAGAGAAACTTTTCTGAAGATAAAAGTTAGATATTTTATCCTGTTGGCAGAAATTTGGCAAGCTCATCTGAAGCTTAAAAAACTTAGCATATGGTTCAAATCAAAACAGTTTCAAATTCACACTGTAGGTTTGTACACACCTGAGTATCTGTGGGGGGTATAAATCATTGTCTTCATTCATTCAAAATATTGCAGAGTTTTTTGACCTGCCAAAAAATACATAAATTCACAGTATGTGCACCCTGTAGATCTATGTCTTCCTCAGACAGAAAGGTGAAGATTGCGTAATCGATTGTGTGCAGCTATGTACCCTCTAATTATTTATATTTACAGGTCAAACTCCACAATACTGTAAACCACTTTACTTTCGCGAATACTAACTTTCGCCTTTTGCTGATCGTGGGCATATTCACGACTACACATTTCTGCGTTTTTAAGTTTCCTGCAGAGTCCATATTAATGTTTTAGCACTTTCGCGAAACTTAATTTCACGAAAATTTACCATTCATGAACTCTGTGAAACTAAATTGCTCGAAATAATTTCTAGGTTTACAGTAATGCATGCACGTTGTCTGAAATAACATTATTTCAAGTTGTGGTGGAGTATGGAGAATTTGATGTGATCCTCAACTTTCTATTAGCATAATTTAACAGCTGATGTATTGAATCTGTCCATTATTTATTACCTGCTTGTATGTTTTATAAGCGGGGAGTATCACAAAGACTCAAGATTGAGAGTTGAAATGTAATACAAACACAAATCTAAAGGACCAATATTACATGATTTGCTCGCGGAAATTTATATTATATATTCAACGCAAGAACCTTGTAATATATTCATGCATGAAGGTGGGGATCAGGTCAATTCTCCATACTATTCACTTGTTTAAGGAAAATATCTGGTTATTTATATTGTTGAAGTCATGGCATGAGGGTGGGTGTCAAACTGATGTTGTACATGCACTTTGGTAGAGTTATTACCCTTGATTAAAAACATTAAGGTTTGGGTGGAATTTCTTTTGAGTAGACAGGGGTGTCAATTTTCCGGATTTTTCCGGAATTCTGGATTTATCGTTCCTGAAAGAGCAATGGCTTCTGACCAAAATAAAAGTTATTTGAGCAAAATATCTCCAGAAATGGCAAAGTTATGGTCAATTTAATCTGCTCTGATGGAATTCCTTTAGTACCAACTGAGTTAATTATGAAAACAATGTCATTGAAGGCCTCTTATTTGGCAAAAATGGTTGGCCGCATACAATTTTCCTGATTTTGAATTTGGCCCTGTTGACACCCCTGGAGTAGAGCTCTATTAACTTTTTGAATGCTGCCATATTTGTATAGTTTTAACTAATGTATATCACATAGCTGGTAAAACCTGGTAGAGTCTTAGACTGGTAAATGATAGTTTCTGGCCAACAAAAGACAATTTATTTTCCAGTATAAGGGCCAGTGGTCATCGCAGATTTGTGTCTGAAAGGACTGTAGACATTACCAGTATGATGCTAGAATCTGTGATCTTTGGTAAACTGTGAATATTTTAGAGGAATACATAATTATGTTAACTTTTCATAGATTATAAAACTGCCTGAAATGAGTATGAGTATGTGATTAGCATTCCCCTGACCCCCCCACAGAATTTAATGGAAGAAATCGGCCCTCCCTGTAGGCGCCTCTCATGATTTATGACAAACTTTGGTGTCAATCTGAAGAATACTTCTTAGCCCCATTATCGATGGATTGTACGCAATCATCGCTGTATGGACAAAAATCAATGATACGTTTGGCAACCTTGTGGTGTTTTTTCTTGTGTTGGAATTCTGATCAGGGTAATAATTATGTGTGGTTGGGGGGGGGGGGGGGGAGTTTCTCAGATATTTTTCTAAATACTTGGGTTACTTTACTCAGGAGAGGGGATAATTTACATGCAGGTCCTTATAATTATACTGATTTTCCATAATATGCAGGGATCCTACAGTTCCGGAAAAATTCGGAAGTTTTGATTTGCTGCAATAGAAAAAATGAACTTTTCTGCAGAATGTAAAAGTTATTTGATGAAAAAATACCAAGAATTGACTGCGTTTCGGTCATTTGAAATTTCATACCCTGAATTTTGACAATAGAACAATGTTTTGGTGTAGGGGTGTGTGCTAATGGCACTCGAAACAGACTTATGGGAAATTTTCAGGATTAGGCATTATGCCTCTGTAGAAACCCTGCATATGACAAACAGAATCCTGTTACATTTATCTGATGACACTGGGCTAATGCTGAAACTTAAATATTTTATCAGCACCCTGCAAGCAAAGGAGCTATCCCCAAAGCGTACATTTTTGACAAGTTTGGTATGTCAAGGCCTAATGGGATCGATCCCTTAACCTAACACTCCAAGATGGACTCTAAACAATTAGATGAACATGCAGTTGGTTTCTAAATAAATTATACCTGCATGTTCATTTCATTAATTGAATCTTCTGAAGTTTGTGACAGTGAGTGATGTACATGATGTCAGACCTGACATGACAGAGTTATTAATAGGGCTGATACATTATTGCGTCTCTATTTGTTAAAAGGTCTTTAGCTGAACTTTCTCAGGATTCTAAATCTTTTGATATTCAATATTAAGTGTAGGTGTGGATTTTAGAAATTTAAACCCTCTAAGATTATTCTGCTGGCATGATGTTTTTGGTTATAATGCTTATAATTTTGCCTTAGATCATGGCCTTTTCTCAGGCTACAACCCTTGTATGCTGACTTTTCTCGCATTGTCTGAGTTATTGTAACTATTTTCACAGTGTATAAACGAATCAACTTCCGATTATCGCAATAATGAGTACCGGGGTACATGTTGAATTGTATATGATTGCAATAATGAGTACAGTGATGGAAAATCACCGGATGTTTCAATCACAATAATGAGTACACATTGAATTGTATAGTATCACAATAATGAGTACAGTGATATGGTTTATACACGGTGATTTTGCTACAGAGTTATTCATCTTTTCAGCCAGTATTCTGTTCTGTAGGATTTTGTAATTTTATATCATATTCTGTTACTAAACATGTCTTATTGATTTTTCAATGAATAATTTCACATCTGTATTGGTAGATACTCAATATCAACTATTAGTAGACTGGTTTTCTGATTGATTTTATTCTGATAATTGCCAGCTTATCCTGAAAATTGATATTTCTGTACCAGTCTACTTCATTATCTCCACAGGTCACATGACTGATTTTTATTGGATGTTATTGATTGCTGAAATAAAAACTGCACATGACAGTTATATAAATATTGACTATTGCAAAGCAGACGCAGGTTGCTTGCTCTGTGATTCAGTGATCCATTACCGTATATACTTGCCCATAAGTCGGGTAAAATCAAGTTAAACAAATTCTTATAAGTCAACCATACATTGTCCAATGTTAAAAATCTTCTATTTAGAAGTACAACTTATGACTTACATGTCGATATCAAAGCATGGGTCATGGTGAATAAGTGACTTTTTGAAATTTTCTGGACACCTTTTATAGTCCAGTTAGGATATTGTGACAGTGACATTGCAGTTTATGTGTACGCAAAAAATCACAACCATTGTTTAAAAAGGTAAAGCGAAGTTTAGTATGTTAGTTTAGCATTGAAATTATAGTTGTTTGTACAGTATAAGCCTTTATAATTGGTTTTACACCATTATAGTGGACTCTACACTATTATTTATTGGACCCATGGCCACAATTTATAATTATATTGTTATATGATATTGATATTGATGTTAATTAATCAGATCAGAATCCATTTAGCAGTGTATAACCCATCTGTCAATAAAGGATATGATGTTTTGAAGTTTAGTGGAAACATTGTTACATTTACTTGACACTTGAATATTCATTTATACTATTGAACCCTCATAAATATTCATACACAATCTGGATCTTGATCATTAGTATTCAAACTATTCATACATATTCTGGGCATTCATAATTATGGCCCCGCAAATTTTGCGTGCCCTATAGTAATCACCCATTGCTTTCAAACTTGGCATATTTGTTAACCATTATTAACACCTTGTATTGTCAAAGCCAGGTAACACTATTCAACATTTCAACAGAATTTTGGCCCCTGATTGATTTAGCTAGCTTTTATAGACTGGGGCTTAAGCATTTATTGAACACAGTCTTGTTAGTCCCCTACCGGTTTTTGACCGGAAGGGACTATAGGTTTGCCCTCTGTCCGTCCGTCAGTCAGTCCGTCAGTCCGTCCGTCCGTCCGTCAGTCCGTCCGTCCGTCCATCCGTCCATCCGTCCATCCGTCCATCAAACAATCTGGATCCTGACATAACTCAAACAGTTTCCAAGCTAGGTTTATGAAACTTGGTATGTTGATAGGGGGCAATAAGGGGATAATGCACGTCTAAAAATATTTTGACTTTGACAAATATTGAGGTTGCTATGGCAACAGAAACATTTAAAATGGCTTCAAACCGGTAGGGGACTTCTGTATTGCTTGCAATTCTTAATTACTTGTTTCTACATAAAAACTTCTGAAAAAAGCACAACTTGCGAATTCTGAATACCGAACACTGATTGTGTCCCCTAGGGCCTCCTCTGGGTCTTTGGGTTTTGTAGCCATTTTTTTAGAAGAATGGAAAATAAGAGTCAAATTGCTTAAATTTTGCATCATTTTAACAAAATTCTTGTAGCCATATTCAAAAATTTGTAGCCACTTTTCTGAATTTGTAGCAATTGGCTACACTGGCGAATGGCAGCGGAGGCCCTGGTCCCCCATGCTAATTAAAGCCTTAATACTGGACAAGCAAATTACCAAAATACTGCACCTAGGTAACCAACTCATCCTCCTCAATTGGGTCAAGAAAACACTGAAAAGTGTTTCAGAAATGACCAAGTGCACCGGCTGAAAAAAGATGACAATGTCATAATGCTGTTGATTATGATAGTTGTTTAGTTGCTGCTGTTGATGATGATGATGATGATGATGGTGTTGAATTAAGATCTGCAACATTTGTATTTTGTTTCTTTTCAGGATGTTATGCTATCAGCGACCACCACCCAATCACCGCTTGCGACACAGTCATCGGTGTTCACGATTCCATCTGTTTCCATGGGTTCATCAGGGATCAACCTCACAGATCATTTATTCCTACCTGGTGTCTCAGCACTAGACCCTACACATGGACCCTCCGATCCTAAAGCTGACACTAATGGTGAGTTACACCCTATATTGTATAGCTTGCACATTTGGTAGAGCATGATCAGGGTGGTCTATGACACCTTGCAGATGGGGATTTGATACACAGGTTTGGCTGGTCATATTCTTCCATTATGCATTGTCATGGCCGCTACATGTGGAGAAATTGTCAGGTGCTATACGAAGGGCCAATTGACATAACATCATTTGTCAATAATTTACCTTCAAATCCATTTTCGGTAAATCATACAGCTAAATGATAAGCTTGAAGGCCTTTGCCAATGACAAACAATAAGATGGAGCCATCTCTGCTCTAGCGTAATGTCGACGTCAGTTTGACAAACAATAAGATGGAGCCATCTCTGCTCTAGCGTAATGTCGACGTCAGTTTGACAAACAATAAGATGGAGCCATCTCTGCTCTAGCGTAATGTCGACGTCAGTTTGACAAACAATAAGATGGAGCCATCTCTGCTCTAGTGTAATGTCGACGTCAGTTTGACAAACAATGAGGCAGAGCCATCTCTGCTCTAGTGTAATGTCGACGTCAGTTTGACAAACAATAAGATGGAGCCATCTCTGCTCTAGTGTAATGTCGACGTCAGTTTGACAAACAATGAGGCAGAGCCATCTCTGCTCTAGCGTAATGTCGACATCAGTTTGACAAACAATAAGATGGAGCCATCTCTGCTCTAGTGTAATGTCGACGTCAGTTTGACAAACAATGAGGCAGAGCCATCTCTGCTCTAGCGTTATGTCAACGTCAGTTTGACAAACAATAAGGCGAAGCCATCTCTGCTGTAGCGTAATGTCGACGTCAGTTTGACAAACAATAAGGCGGAGCCATCTCTGCTGTAACCTAATGTCGACATCAGTTAGAACTGGTTATTAATTTATATAGTCTGATTAAATTGAACTGTCACAAACTGCATTGTAAGTGCAAACTTATAAATTGGATGGTTACTGTATCTTCAAGCAAACAGAAGAGTTTCCATTAAATAAACCAAGGGAGGTGTTCTGATTCGTTTGATTGGGCTCTTCTGTTTTTAGAAGCTCTACCATCTCTTCTGCTCGTTACTTAGAGGAGGTTGAAAGCGCAAAGCAGATATTGCAAAACAGCATGGCGCCATAAAGTGAACAATGGGTGTGTTCGATTGTCGACCTCTTCCGTCTTGCTTCTGAAAATACTTTCTCATCTTGGAAGAGACCTAACAAATCTGCCATGATGTGAAATTATTCACTAAGAGCAAAGGATAAGCACATATTTTTTATGCCCCCGTATCGATAGATCGGGAGGCATATAGTGATTCACCTGTCCCTTCGTTCGTCCGTTCCTTCGTTCGTCCGTCCTGGTTAACCCAAATTGACCGTTTCTTCTAGCATTAATATGGCTTGCTACAAAGCTTTCATACTTGCATGGATGTTGTATATGAACACTCTCCACACGCCTGTATCACCTGACCCCATTTTGACCTTCACCTTGACCTAATTTTGGACTTAGTCTTATTTATGGACAAGGGTTCCACAGGGGCATAAGTTTTTATTGAACGCAGTCTTGTTGATAATGCAGTTTGTAACAGTTCAGTATTATTTATATGATCAGACTTGGTTATAGGTTAGCCATATAATTTATGATTGAAATTTTGAAACAATGGTGTAAACACAATGAAAACAAGAAAACTAAAAGTCTTACCTGACTATTTTATTAATTACCTAAATTGCACAGGAACAGCTGTAGTTGCTGGTTTTGTATTTGAATTTTTGTCTTATTTGAATAATATGCCTATTGTTTTCATTTCTGCTTCAAATTGATTATTAAGATGTTAATTACGCTCAGACTGTTGGGTGTGAGTCAAAATGATCTATGTGTTAGCATGTATGGAAAACAGATAGTTTTGTTATGTTGTCACCCTTAAGGATGTGTTTTGTAGAAAAAACGAGTAGATCGTTATTCAGTCAATTACATCAACTTATACAAAATATCTGACTTGGCACATTTTTTTTGTCAATATAAATGGAGGTTTTATCCTGGCTTGTCATTGGGTGGTGTTTTTTGTTGAGTTACATCGGCTGATTGTGATGGATTGCCACAGAAAGTCACAGAAAGTGTTGATTACGTTGTTGATGGAAAAATGATAGATACTCATAGAAAGTGTTGATTATGTTGTTGACGGAAAAGTGATAGATCATCAGAAGTGTTGATTATGTTGCCTTTAAATGAAACTTATTTATCTGCACCAAACCAAACTTATTAAGTTGTGCGAGTCATCATACTTTGGATCTTTGATGCCTAGTTATGCATATTGTCACAAATTTAGATCGGTTGATTTTAGCTGGAGTTATGGCCCCTTGTGCGAGACTGTCAAAAACTCTCGTGTTAATTGTTGAATATGTGTGTGAAAGTACTAAGTAAAGACACAAATTGATGGTTTTCCCTCCTTTCTCATTATCTATGGCACACTATGACTGTTGTATTTTGATGTTGTTTGTTGCTCAGAGATAGCTACCTTCAAGATGTTGTACACTGTACAGTAATCATGTACAATTCCTGAATAACCCAGAAATCGGGATTTGTTGCACTAGAAAGATTAAATTTTTGTGCGGAAAATAAAAGTAACGTGATGAAAAAATTCAAAGAATTGATAAAGTTATGGTCATTTGAAATTTCATTTCTGAATTTTAACAGAAGAACAATTATCGAAACTGTTTCAGTTTCGGAACAGTTTCGGAATGCGGGCTAAAGGTACCAGCTGCAACAAACTTGTGTGTTATTTTCTATATGGGGCATTACACCTCAGTAGAACCCCTGAGTAGTGTATTGATGTATTTACAGATTGTTTATTCACATTTCAGGTGCAATATCTTCATTATCTAGTCCTTCACAATTGTTTGGTCAGCCCCCAGTGGCCCCTCCACAATTCTTCCTCACAGGAAATCCCTTACAGTCACAGACAGGAGCCTCGGGATCTGTACCTGTACAACAATTGCTTATACCAGTTTCAACAGGTTTGTGAAAACATAAGTATTGTCAATACTATGGACTGTTATAATGTCACTTGAAGAAATGTGCTTGTTTGGTAAACAGATACCAGAAATACGGCCGGAAACTGTTCAGAAACTGTTCGCAACGGTTCATACCAGAATTACGGCCGGAAACTGTTCAGAAACTGTTCGCAACGGTTCATACCAGAATTACGGCCGGAAACTGTTCAGAAACTGTTCGCAACGGTTCATACCAGAATATCGGCCGGAAACTGTTCAGAAACTGCTCGCAACGGTTCATACCAGAATTACGGCCGGAAACTGTTCAGAAACTGCTCGCAACGGTTCATACCAGAATTACGGCCTGAAACTGTTCAGAAACTGTTCGCAACGGTTCATACCAGAATTACGGCCGGAAACTGTTCAGAAACTGTTCGCAACGGTTCATACCAGAATTACGGCCGGAAACTGTTCAGAAACTGTTTGCAACGGTTCATACCAGAAGTACTGCTTTGAAACTGCAGTAATTTTGAATTCTTATTACATGTATGTCTTTTCATTTAATGACAGTCTGAATAATAATTAAAGATCATCTCAAAAGTACAGGGCAGCAATGTTTAAATTCATTTTCCTTCTTATACTTTGTAGACAATCTTAATGTTAAGACCAACACAAAAAGACAAGTTTTCTATGCTACCAAGATGGTTTTATAATCAAAAATATGGGATGACAATGTTTACATTCTATTTTCCTCTTATACTGTAAAGACCGTCTCAATGTTTAGACCTACACATAAAGACAAGTTTTCTAGGCTACCAAGGTGGGTTTATAATCAATGTTTACTGTATATTTCATGTGAAAAGAAATTATTTTCAGGAAATGGTACCCAGCAGTTCATTAGCATTCCAGTCTCCATGGCAACAGGGGGGAACCAGCAGATCCAGTTGTTGACAACATCAAATGGACAGATTGTTGCGACAAACCTGGCAAATCTTGCTGGTCTGTCAAATCCACTTGCAAATTCAGGTATTTTTTTACATTACATACTCACAGTACATGCATAGACCATTTAAGCCATACAGACACACGGTATGTATCCTGATACACCGCTTTTCAGTTCCATGAGAGAATTGTTCGGTTTTCATATGGCTCTGACAGAACTGAAAACCAATGAAACGCCCACAACCGAAGCTGAATAAAATAATGAAATTGTGCTCTAGCAATTTTATTGAACATGCGTAATAGTTTCGATGTTGAAAGTCACAAATTTTCTGTAGAGTTCATTTTATCACAATTTAACTTTTTCCGACCAAAACCTAGAAAACTACTTTATTGAACTGTCATAAAATGTATCAATTCAACGATGTCACCTTTACTTTGAATGGCATCTGTTAACTAGTGTATTGGCATCAAACATGTAGCAATATATTATACATAAATTGTATTTATGATGAAAATGCTGTTTATGATGAAACCACTATTTATGATGAAAATGCTATTTATGAGGAAATTATATTTATGATAAAATGATGTTTATGGGGAAAATGCTGCTTATGATGAAATGCCATTAATGAGGAAATGCTATTTATGAGGAAATTATATTTATGATAAAATGATGTTTATGGGGAAAATGCTGCTTATGATGAAATGCTATTTATGATGAAAAAAATTTTATGATGAAAATGATGTTTATAATGAAAATGCTGTGTGTTTCAGTGAATAATTTGGCGAGTCAATCATTACTACAGAACACATCATCTCATCATTCCTCAGCGACGCAAGCTTTAACCAATCATCTGGCAGCAGTTGCACCGTCATTATTGGCCGCTGGTGCACAGAGTCAGCTGTTAGCCGGGTTAGGACAACAGGTAAGGCGACCAGGCTTCAGTCTCCTGAAGCATCTCAATCTGAGATCAATCTCAAATATTAATACAAAAAAGGACACATATCGTTGAGTTAATTCCACAGAGACTGGACCCAATTAGTAACACACAACAAAAACCATGTTATGTGTTTATTACAGGAATTTTAAAAACATTAAAAAGATCCAATTACAGGTTTGACTCTGACTCAGATTTGTGTAAAATCTCAATTTGAGCAGATTTTGTGCTCGAGATGCTTTAGGGGATTGGGGCAAGACTCTGTATATCATGCAAATAAACCATGATAGGAATAAATGTTATGTGTAAATGTGCCTGACCAAGTGTAAAGTAAATTGCTTTACACACGATATCAGATTGATAACTGGAAGAATATTTGAACCTACATTCCTCCAATTTGGTACGGATGTTGGTCGTGACCAGCCAGTAAACTCTTTGAATTGTCAAAATCCAAGATCCAGGTCACATCAACGTGAAATGACTTAATAGGTTCCAGTAGAAGGCAAATATTACAAACATTGTTTATTTCAGTATTGTTTTATAATTCCTTGCTGTATGTGTCAGGTACCTGGAACAAAGAAATACTCATCCATGCTCTCTAGATGAAGGAGTGTAGAAAAGTCATCAAATAATTATGTCTCCCTCATTATGGCAGGGGAGACAATTATAAATTTTGTGCTGAATGAATGGAAATCACAAAGTTTGTATACACTTGATCTCCTTAACACTTGTCGGATTGCAATGAAACTTGAATACCGGTAGTTAGTTCTAAGCCAAGTTGAGCATATTGTCAGGAATTTTAGATCAGACGAGTATTGTCAGAGTTACAGCCCTTTGTGGGAAACATATGTTTTTTATGTCAAAAACCTTTCTAGTTTTATTAAAAGGTTTGATGTTTCTATATTTTCAGTTGTTATCGCAGGTATCTCTTGCCCAGTCGGGCGTGACCAATTCCCAGTCCCCATCAGGGCAGGCTTCCAACTCATCCGTCAGTCAAACACAGGCTGTCCTCAACTCATTACAGCAGACATTGTCGGCGGCAAGCGGAGGTCAAAACGGTATCACAGTTCAACCAGCGTCATCTCGAGTCATCACACAAAATATAAACAATGCAACCAATACATTAAATTCATCTAATGCATCAGCACAAATTTTGGGGAAAATATCGGAAATTGGAGCATCAGGACATTCAAACACGGCTGTTAACCTAGCCAATCAGATCTTGGCAACACGTGTCACATCAACGCAGTTAATAAACCATGTGCCAACTTCACTCGAGGGATTAATGCCTAGTAAGTACTTATCACATAACATGCGGTCCAGGAGTGCCGTACAGCCGTGACGTAAATATCGTTCGGCACTCCCAGACCGTGCAATAAATATTTAAATTAGCTTGACGTGATGTTAGCCAATCAATGCATTGATCCGTCACTGACGTCAGGATAATATCAACGTCACCGTGACGTCGCGCTCATTGTACCGCTAAATTTTGGCTGAAACATATGCAGCGCACATCATCCTTCTGAACAACATTGAGCGTTTTCTAAGGTTATGTGATAAATAGAATCTTCCATTCGTGCTCCTTACATACGTCGACAAAAACATGAGGACACTCGGCAAAGCCTCGTGTCATATCATTTTGTCCACTCGTTTAATAATTCTTGTATGTAATGAGCACTCATGCAAGATCCTCTATATAGGATATGTACAACCATTACAGTAATATTTATGGCAATAGGTAGTTGCTTGTGCAGAAATTGGTTAGTTCTGGTTCGTAACCCAGGTGCCCTGTTTAGTGAATCGAATGTCATAATCACCCTAAATTAAATTGGTATACGGTAAGTATTGTAAATTGTGTAACGGTTGTTGTGTGCAAAAAGGGAGGTAATTGGATAATTATGCAAAAAGTAAACCTTGTAGGTTGTCTAATATTAGAGTAGAATGGCATATATTAGGCCAACAAATCACCCTTAGTGGTGAGCTAGCTTTTCACTGATGGGATTTGTTGGTGTCAGTCCGTCCGAAATTATACGATTGTTTGATGGTGTTGCCATAGTGCTCAATGTTTAGAAATAAACTCCTTTAAGTTGGTTCTTTAACCTGTTCAGTGTATGTATATTAGAAGCACCTATACATGCGAGACTACATCTTGTTCACCAGCCAGTTCACCTGGGAAACACTGAAAAACATTAATTTTCAGAAATGATAGAGTGTGCCCTTGCTGAGATTCGAACCAGTGACCTCTCGATCAGTAGTCTGGAGCTTTACCCACTCGACCCCTATCCCACCCAGGATAATCCTGTATGTTAATTGTTTAGGAATAAACTCCTTCACCTGTTAGGTGTATGTATTACAAGCACCAATACATGGCAAGACAACATCTTGTTCACAAGCCAGTTCACCTGGGAAACACTGAAAAATATTTCAGAAATGACTGAGTGCCCTTGCTGAGATTCGAACCAGGGACTTCTCGATCAGTAGTCTAGATTATTTCCCACTTGATCACTATGCCACTCAGGATAATCCTGTATGTTGCTTATTACAGATACTGTGGGAAATTCAACAGAAAGTACGACAGTTGATGGAATTAATTTAGATGAGATTAAAGAATTTGCAAAGCAGTTTAAAATCCGTCGTTTATCATTAGGATTGACACAGACACAAGTAGGGCAAGCTTTAAGTGCTACAGAAGGACCGGCTTATTCACAATCTGCGATCTGTCGGTAAGTTGATACAGCCCAGAAATCAGGTCCCAACTTGAGGCAGCTCAATCTGAGCTAAGTCTCATCTCAAATGTGTGTCTTTATTTTAATTAACATGGACTCCAAATTAGCAGCACAAACAGAAACTTTATTCTGAGTTTATCACAGTAAACTTTAAGACCTCTAATTTGAATTTACTTAAGATTTATCTCAAATTCAGTTAAATCTCAATTTTAAGGGAGATTTTTACTTGAGATGCTTCGGGAAAATTGGGACTAGAGCTCAAAATGGTGCAGATAATTAAATAAAATTTGGTTAAAAAAGTGTTTCTCTTCACCTGCAACAACATTTTGTATTGGTTTATTTGATATATTTGTTTTTACATATCTTTGAATATATATATATACATGTATATATTTAGATCATGTGATAATTTGTACATATTGTACTATATGCAAACCACTACCTCGATGGCCTAGTGGTGGAGTGTTTGCTTAGAGGCTGCAGTAGTGCCCGGGTTGATCCATTTGTCATACCAAAGAGGAAATAGAAATGATAACAGTAATTTCCTTGCTAGACGCTCGGCATCAAAGGGAAACTTGCTTTTCACTCATAACTGGCCTCGTGTCGATGGATAACATCAGGAATGAGGTGTCATCAGTGATTAATAGAAGTTTGAAAACTGGTTACACAACCCACCTAAATACGAAAGGATGTACGTCATACAAGTCTGAATAAAATACGTTCTGTTCTATTCTATGACATCAAAGTCATCTATCTTGAATATTACATGCCACAGTATCTGACCATATATAGGTATGATATCACACAACCAACATATTAATTAACATTTTGACCTTTTAAAGACCTAGATGTTAAATACGTATGATATCACACAACCAATCTATTTATTAACATTTCAATCTTTTAAAGACCTAGATGTTAAATAGGTATGATATCACACAACCAACCTATTTATTAATATTTCAACCTTTTAAAGACCTAGATGTTTGGTGAACTTGACATGCCTTTTATTTCACAAAAGCTGATGTGCTATATCTGTACATAATTATATTATTATCACTTTTATAAAAAATATCCAACAATTTAACAGAATTATGGCCCTTGATTGACTTAGTTTTTTTATGGACAAGGCTTCCATGGGGGCATTAGCGTTTATTGAACGCAGTCTTGTTAAAATCAATATCTGTTCGCACTTACATAAATAATCATGAATCATCAAACTGCATACATGCCAGATCTCCTGCATCATGCATGAGTCTCCTGCATTTGAGACTCTACTCCTGCATGATCAGAGGCCAATTTATCAAATCTCACGCATTTCATGGACAAACCAGAATCTGACATTTTTGTTTACATTATGAAAATGATGACAAATATTAGTTTAAATTGCTACATGAAGCATGCATGGTATCGTCATCAAATAAAGATCAGTGCAAACAGCATATAAACTTCAATACTTTTAAGTCTAAAGTTTCAGCAAGGAAAATCTCCTGCATTTTAAAAAATCTCCTGCATTTCCATCACCAATCTCACGCAAAGGGTTCTGCGAAACATGGCATGTATCTCAAAGGCAGACTGGTAGTTTATTTGAGTTCAACACTGTTTCTCAACAGTTGTTTCAGTTTTATACGGCAGTCTGTGATTATTTTTGCCTGTTTTCCAGGGTACTGTATTATCAAAGCAGTAGGAAAAATCTTAAACTTACGTTCAAATTTTTTGTTTAATAATTCTTTTACAACTACAGAGTGTTGTTATTGGATCAGCAATACTAATAATGGTTCAGTTAAAGAACTCCTACAAACCATGTACCGTATGCATCCAATTTGCATTAAATTTTTGTTAAAGCATTTTATCACATCTTTGACGTCATGGTAGCGTAATAAAGCCATTATTTATTTTTGATAATACACTAGTGTAATAAAGCTTTGACCTGACGTCATTCAAAGTATAGGCGAAGTTGCACGTTTATTATAGTGAAAATAAGTAGCTATTTTATGTTTCGGGCGGAAAAGGCTAACATGTGATAAAAAGAACATTACATTTGTGACTTTCCACATTGAATTTATTAAACTCTTGGACAAAAGCGATAAAATGCTCGGCAGAGCCTCGCATTTTATTATTTTATTCAACTCATTTAATAAATTCAATATGAAAAGACACTCATGAAATATCCTCTATTTAAAAAATTTAAATTTTGATGTAAGTTTAAGATTTCCATAAATGCATTGTGTGTGTGCTATGGCTTTGAATGTCTGTACTACAGTGTTTGATAAAACTGTACTCTGAACTGTTTTCTAACCAGTACCAACTTGCCCTTCCATAATGAACGTACAATTTCAACATTATTGTCAAAATTTCATGGAAGGGTGTGTGACCTTTCGCAAGCGGGAACCAAACCAAAATGGCCAGTTTACAAATCCAGCACACTAACCACTGGATCACGGCCTCATGTTTAAAACCCAGACATGTCATAGGTTCATAAAATACTCAAATGGCTTTCTTGACAACCATTTATGTATAAGCTCTTGTCTTGGTTTCTATGGAAACTAACTTGATAATCAACTGTCCACCTCAGCCTGTTAGATTTGACTATTTAGGAACAAAAAAACAAGCAAAGAATCGGTTTGGACAGAAACTAAGTTTACTTTTAGTTATGTCAATATACTGTACACCAAAAAAGAAAATAGCGATTAAAGCCCAGTAATCCGAATATCTGTAATGCGATTGAAATTTGGATTTTTAAAAAATCAGTATTTTCTTTACATTTATTTCATTTCATAAAACAGTGATAAAAGCAGAGTAATCAAATTGATATTTTTAAGACACATTATCTCTCCCAAGACCTTTTTTCCGATCATCCAGAAAATAGAATAATTACAAGGAATTGGGATATATTTTACAAACGACCAATAATTGACCACAGAATGTTAAATTTATCTGTCGAAATAGTATGCCAAAAATCACATTAAGTAAAATGTATGGATGACAAAATACTAATTTTGCAAGAGTTGCTTCCCTTAGATTATAAATTGTGCAATTTTTGTTTACAATTCAGTATTTTGTAAACAAACCCAACTGGAGTTTGTATTTCGTTTTCTTCCATCTTATGGTGTTTTTCATCTTTGGGACTCAACTAGAGTGCTCAAAATCACTGACTCTTCAAGTAGGTTACCGAGTTATTGCTTTTAAAAATAGCCGTTTTAGGCCTAATGTGGCTTTAATGAATCTGCTTGTTGTTAGGATTATTTGTATTTCAGCAAGTGACTACAGAACCAGTTAATTGCTTCTTACATGATTGGTGTATTGTAGGTCACAAACCACTAAATAAAATTGTTCTTTAGCTCAATGTAAAGTGACAATTGTCAGCTCCAGATTATATCATGTTAAAGTCTATGGCCAGTTGACAGACCTATATCATTAAAAAGTAGTATGTTTCAGCTACAAAATAAGATAAAAAAAAACAGGGGGTCATGTTTATTATAAGAACAATTTTGTTCGTCAAAGGTGGTAGACAAATTTTTTCAGACGCCCGGACCGATCCAATGTGGGTTTTACCCTACTCTACTTTCGCTTTGTCAAATACATGTATGCCAAAATCTCAAAATATTCAAGATCAAACACATTCACTGATTCAACTACATGTATACAATACCTTTATACTCAATAAGATGATTCTAGTTCCATTTTGTCAAGGCATATCACCATTTCCAGGCAAACAGAAGTTTCTGTAAGGACTATTTTTGAGTGTATCCAATTTTGGTCCGCGTATGCATTTAGTGGTTTATAACCTTGTACGGTACTTAGGTTTGATTATTTCATCCTTTGATGTATTCTGGTGTTATAGGTTCGAAAAACTAGACATAACGCCTAAAAGTGCACAGAAGATCAAGCCAGTGTTAGAACGATGGATGGCAGAGGCTGAGGAAAGATATAAGAACGGTATGCAGAATCTGACAGAATTTATTGGCAGTGAGCCATCGAAGAAACGGAAACGGCGTACATCATTTACTCCACAAGCTCTAGAACTGCTGAACAAGTTTTTTGAAAGGAATACTCATCCATCAGGTTAGATCTACTATTTGTTTGTTTATGTTTGTTCGGGCTTAATGGCGTTTCTGAACAATTTTTTCTGGACTGTATCTGGACTACACTTGCAACCATAACTTCTCAACATGTTGAGGAACATCCGCATTGTTGTCAAGTTTGTATGGAAGGGTGTGACCTGCTGCCTTTGGGAATAGGACCTTTATTGCCAGTTTACAAATCTAGCGCAATAACCACCTGACCCTGGCTGCAGCTCTAGATGATACACAGGGGTGTCAATTTTCCGGATTTATCCGGAATTCCGGATTTGTGTATCCTTGAAGAGCTATGCTTTCTGACCAAAATAAAAGTTATTTGATGAAAGTATCTCAAGAAATGGCAAAGGTATGGTCAATTATATCTGCTCTGAAGGATTTTCTTCAATAAAAAGTTTGAAAAACTGGGTTATATATGGTTGACGGCCTCTAGTTTGTCAAAAATGGTCAGCCGCATATGATTTTCAGGATTTTTAATTTGGCTCTATTGACACCCCTGTGATACAGTTTAACTTCTCCATAGTGGCCATCTGTAGAACAACAACCTCTTTATAACATCACCTTTAAAATTACCATAAGTCAATGTCAATATTTACTATAGATTTAACCTCTGTAGAACAACAAACTCTAAACAATAGCCAATATTTGCAGCTTCCAAAGGATGTTTCTCGACAGGGGTAAATGTACTGTTCTTAAACATTAAACTGTTAGTTCCAAATTGTACTGATAAAATGATATACTATTACATGGAGCCTTTGGTACAATATTGTACTAGCTGTCAATACAACTATAAACACTTCTTCATGGGAGATAACTTAGTATAACAATCCTGACTGCCTGATGTCAAGATGATTGTGTGTGGGTTAATGAATTACAGATCTATGGAGCATAGATTTAAGGTGTGTTTGTTTTAAAGCTCAGTGGTCCTACTATTGCGGAATAATCTGGAAATCCATGATAAAGAAGAAACTGTTCTGTACAAAATAAAAGTTATTTGATGAACAATTTCCAAGAATTGACTAAGTTATGGTCATTTGAAATTTCATTAGCTGAATCTTAACAATAGAACAATGTTTAACTGAGTTTTGGTGTAAGGTTTTGTGCTCATGGCACCTGATACAATTTTCAGGATAAAGAAAAAAAAAGAAAAAAAAGAAAAAAAAAAAAAAAACAACAATTTTCAGGATTGAGCATTGTCGTGTTTCAGTAGAACCACTGTAAAGCTGTAATGTATTTGATGTGTTGCAGGGGCAGAAATGACAGAGTTAGCAGACAAGTTGAATTACGACCGAGAAGTTATCAGGGTTTGGTTTTGTAATAAAAGACAAGCATTGAAAAACACAATTAAGAAGTTAAAACAGGAAGGTCCATGACTATGAAGCAGCTTGTGTTTTTATTGAGATTTTTACAGTAGTGCAAACGTTTATATTAAATCTTCCATGATTGGTCAGTTGGTTTGATGTTTGTTGTAAGAAGGCTTGTGATTGGATGATATTTGAATCTCTAAATAATGGACCAGATGTTGTGTTTAGTTGTTGTTGTGATTTATTGACGACTGGAATCAGTTGATCTGTTTCCATGGCAACTGAAATTTTATATTCTATTGTGTTCATTGGACATATAATTCGCAGCATGCAAAAACTGAAATGTGGGAAGTTTCTATGTGATGATGTCATAAATGTGATGCGTGATGATGTCATAAATGTGATGCGTGATGATGTCATAAATGGGACACCTATGGAAGTCATAAATGGGACGCCTGTTAAAGTCATAAATGGGACGCCTGTTGAAATCATAAATGGGACGCCTGTTGATGTCATTAATGTGATGCGTGATGATGTCATAAATGTGATGCCAAAATCTATTTTCTTCTCTACCAGACTAGTGATCAACTTAAAATGGCTTCCTTAGATATAAACAAATATTTCTGTTGGAAAAAGATTCATAAGTGTGGATTTAGATATTTATAGTCACTATTTTTTAGTGCATTACCAAGTGATTGTTTATATCATATTATTGTCAATATCTGTATCTAATTTAATCACTGTTTGTGTCATAAAGCTGTACTCATATTTGGAGGTGATTTGATCTCAATTGTGTGTTATACATATTAATTTTGTTCATTAATTTTGGTAATCTATCTAGAGTTGTCTTTCCTGATTCTCGTCTCTCAAGAAAATCAAAAATATTATTATACTCAACACTACAACATAAACAACAAAGTTATACCAAATCAATGTATGGATTGGTTTTGCATTTTATTCTTACATTATTACAACAAATAGTTTTCCATTTTTATTTTTCGTTTAAGTTGTATTTTATTTCTTAAGTCATAATCATATATAATATTACATACACGGATCTGAAAACAGATTTAAAAATTCCTCACCAAACAGGGGTGTTATTAAGCCTGCTATACGCAAATGCGGAAATCAAAACATCATTATGACCAAAAATGGCATTTCAGTAAAAAAACAAAGTGTGTCAGCCCTTGATATAAAAAATGTCGATTCTTAATGTCTGATTCTCTGCAAGAAGCTGCACAAATTTCATTCAAAATTTAAAAAATCTTCTATGGGATGATTTCCTAAAATTCTGGCACTTGGACACTAAAGTGCAACAAGCATCGCTGAGGACCTAGGGATATCTACATGTTAAGGTTTAATGGTATAATGACAGAATCAGGAGTGACAAACAATAGGTTTATCTTTTGTATCCTATGTACTGTAAAATCACATATTTTCGTGGGTATTAAATTTCGTCGAATTTGATAAAAATCCATTTTCTTGGGGTTGTAAATTTGTGGATTTCTAAACATGGAAGGGAAAAACCATGTTTTGTATTTGGGAGTTCGATAAATCGTGGGCATTAGTTTTCAAGGTTGTGTTAAATATTGAAATCAACGAAAAATCAACTTTCTCGAAAAATAATGATTTTACAGTATGTAATAGGAGACGTTGGGGCACACAGTTTACTGTTGTCTCTATGTTTATCGTACATCCTCTCTCAACAGTCTATCATCTCGTACCATTATTTTGTTGACATTTTGTTTTGTTCCATGTTCCATACTCATCAGGGGTGTCAATTTTCCTGATTTATGCGGATTTCCGGATTTATCATCCATGAAAGCGCAATAACTTCTGACCATAATAAAAGTTATTTGATGAAAATATCTCAAGAAATGACAAAGTTATGGTCATTTTTATCTGCCCTGAAGGATTATTTGTTTAATACAAACTGAGTTAATTATGGAAACAATGCCATTGAAGGCCTCTTGTTTGGCAAAAATGTTCGGCCACATACGATTTTCCTGATTTTCAATTTGGCCCTGTTGACACCTTTGACTCAAGCATCAACCACATCTTCAGAGTTATTGCCCTTTGTAATTTGTTAACTCATAGAGCTGCTATTTGTGTCTCCCTTATCTGAAGAGGGAGACATATTGTTTTTGTGCTTGATATTTGTCTGGATGGAATCACAAAGTTTGTCAGCACTTGTTTTCCCTAATCGCTGGTCAGATTTTAATGAAACTTCACACGAATAATTGGTACAAAGCCTAGTTGTGCATATTATGAGGAATTTTAGCTCAGATGAACATTGACAGAGTTATGGCACTTTGTAGAAACAGACATTTTCTGTAAAATTCTTCTAGTCAACTATGTCATTGACAGGGAACCTACAGTTCTAGAATAATCCGGAAATCCAGATTTGCTGCAATAGAAAAAATGAACTTTTCTGCAGAAAATAAAAGTTATTTGATGTTTCGGTCATTTGAAATTTCATACCCTGAATTTTGACAATAGAACAATGTTTTGGTGTAGGGGTGTGTGCTAATGGCACTCGAAACAGACTTATGGGAAGATTTTAAGGATTAGGCATTATGCCTCAGTAGAACCCCTGCATTGATTTGAATGTTGGCTTAATTCTATGATTTAACTGAAGTTATTTTGTCCTGTTGCATCTTCCATGACGAGGGGAAATTTGTATGTGCAATATTATAAACAGCTATATGCTTTAGTTATGTATTATTTTAAACCATATGCTATTGAAATGGAGACATATTTCTGTTATTAACATGAGATCTGGAAAGTATTTGGAGAACTTATGTTAATAATAAAACTTGAGATTTATTTCTGTACTCAATATCAAATCTTGAAAGTTATTGGACAACTTTGATTTTTTTATTAGTTACATTTTTACTGAGATAAGATGTTAAAGGTTATAAGACGGCACCCTTTTTGTTGAAGATTTTGTTAAGTTATTAATTGACAATATTAAATAAACATATTAGTATTTTACAAAATTGACTAATTTTAGCAGGTTGGGTATTGTGGCAAATATAAATCATAGAGTCAGCTAGTGAATTTATTGTACTGTTACCTCATAACTAACAACACATAATGGTTAATGTACATTGAATTTAAAAATAAAGGGTATGGCAAGTCATTAATTATCAAAATATACATATAGAGGTGTAAAAAATAAGCTTGCAAAGACTTGCATTGTTGAGAATTAGTAGATTGAGATCTGAGCACCAAGATTGAGTTCAAGTTTCCTAGTCTGTGTTCATTTGTTATGGGTATAATTATGTCACATATTCATTGTAGCAATACCTTGTGACTTTTGGCTAAAACACTTAAGGTCATTTTTGTTTTCGAAGTGAAGAAAATTTCGTCTTGGAACTGTAGCCAAAAGTCACATGGTTTTGCTACACTGATATTGACTGTTAAACTATTGTTAATGATTTGTGTTTATGCTAGTCACATTGATAATTTATTCAATCTTTTTATCTGCATGAAGACAAGTTTAAAATCTTGCTTCATCTTTTTTAAGTTAACTTTACGTTATATGTTGTTATTTTGTATTATTTGATAATTTATTATACCAGCTCTTTGTATTTTTATAGTCCACTGATGATAACACTAGCCTTTGTTTATATATAAAGTTAAAAATAAATGTATTTTCAATGTCCATTTTCATTAAATCTTGAGCATAATCATTTTTAATACAAATACGCTTTAAATCTACGCTGATAACAAGTGGCCGGTGGCCCATGCAGTGTTTATATTATTCATGTTTATTTATTAATAAGGCTAGAGTTATCTCCGGTGAGCTATACTTCCACACATCTAGGTCTTGATGTGTGTGCTTGATTGGTTGACTTCACACTGTGACGATAGATTGGTTTACTTCACACTGTGACGATAGACTGGTTTACTTCACACTGTGACGATAGACTGGTTTACTTCACACTGTGATGATAGACTGGTTTACTTCACACTGTGATGATAGACTGGTTTACTTCACACTGTGATGATAGACTGGTTTACTTCACACTGTGATGATAGACTGGTTTACTTCACACTGTGATGATAGACTGGTTTACTTCACACTGTGATGATAGACTGGTTTACTTCACACTGTGATGATAGACTGGTTTACTTCACACTGTGACGATAGATTGGTTTACTTCACACTGTGATGATAGACTGGTTTACTTCACACTGTGATGATAGACTGGTTTACTTCACACTGTGATGATAGACTGGTTTACTTCACACTGTGATGATAGACTGGTTTACTTCACACTGTGATGATAGACTGGTTTACTTCACACTGTGATGATAGACTGGTTTACTTCACACTGTGACGATAGACTGGTTTACTTCACACTGTGACGATAGACTGGTTTACTTCACACTGTGACGATAGACTGGTTTACTTCACACTGTGATGATAGACTGGTTTACTTCACACTGTGATGATAGACTGGTTTACTTCACACTGTGATGATAGACTGGTTTACTTCACACTGTGATGATAGACTGGTTTACTTCACACTGTGATGATAGACTGGTTTACTTCACACTGTGATGATAGACTGGTTTACTTCACACTGTGACGATAGACTGGTTTACTTCACACTGTGACGATAGACTGGTTTACTTCACACTGTGATGATAGACTGGTTTACTTCACACTGTGACGATAGACTGGTTTACTTCACACTGTGACGATAGACTGGTTTACTTCACACTGTGATGATAGACTGGTTTACAGATGAAAAAAGGATTTTAGATCTGTTAATATTTATTTATTATTTCAACTCTTTGTTAGTGATAACAGTTTTATTGTTATACAAATTTCAGCTTCAATGCATGAGGACAGCTATTGTGTTTTGTAGTCAATCAAGAATAATGGTGTCACACTTTTGTTGAAGTTTTGCTTTCTTGATATTTCAAAAGTATCAATGCTGTGGAATTGAAGCTTACAACACCTGCCTACCATCATTGCTGTGTGTTAAGGGTAACAACCCTAGTATGCTTCTTTAAAACACAGAATGATTTGGTTTAAGTTTAACATGAAAATTATATTGAGACCATATCTTACTCACTATCTTGATATTGAAATTACGTTAACAGTTTTGCATTTATATAACTCTTAAGCACATATTGGATTACTACTGTCTAATATATTGCAATGCCACTTTCGCCTTTTGCCTACCATTATTGATCAAAGCTGCTGACCAGTTACTTTGTTATTATGAGTTAAATAGACATAATGCCCTTTTATGCTTGGAACTTTCTTGGGTTTTTTTATTGACAAATGGCTGCAAATAGTCGAGTGCACTGGCTGGTGACAGCTCTTGTTATTTTATTTCACGTCTTACTCAACAGTATAAAACCATGCCGGTGACATGACTTGTGTGTTTTACGATAACTGCACAGAATTTTGAAAATATTGAATCTGATATATTATGTCATGAAAGGAAAATTTAATTTGAAAAGCTTAGAGAACTGTTCACTTCTGCCCAGAATAAGAATATAATCACGTAAGGCATAACCCAATTTTTTTAACGGTTGTGAACTTTTTTGGAATTCCTGTTTTATTTTATGATTAAAATGTATAACTTGTAAATTCTCTTTATCTTAATGGCTTAAATAAACCATTGTCATACAAGAGGGATGTATGGTGACATATGATTTTTATGATTGAAATGTTGTTTTAAATGATTTTTCTGTAATTTTGAGGTGTTTCGAAGAAAATTTGATCGTTAGATAAAAGGCGCGCGTACCTCCTTAAGGTCACGGTAACATTAAGAGGTCAAGGCTGTTTTCGATTTATCCATTTATTTACACTTGGTCCTGCCTTTTTATGCCGTGTTGGTACACAGAACTCGGCAATTTTACAAGCACATGATTATATTTTGAAATAACCTGTGACAATGTACACCTTATTCAAAAGTCAGAGTAATGTCAAACACTTTTTGAGACTTTGTTATATTGATTTATGCCTGCCTCAATTAATAAGATGTTTTAATAGTCGGCCGGTTGCCACGCTAGGCAATTATGCTAAATTACAAATTTCTTCTTGTAACTGTAGTCAAAATTCACGTGGTTTTGCTAAACTGAGTTAACGTACATGAGAATAATTTATTATCTAGATGGCATTTTCAATTTGTGGCGTAATTACGACTTTGTATTGTACGATAAGCGCTAAAACCATAGTTCTTGTCTTGTGCGTTTATTTTTTATCAAATGTGCAATAAAACAAATCGATGTGCAGGGTATATGTATATGTTTTCAAATTGTATAGTTTGTGTATTTGTTCATCATACAGACATAGTTTTCTAAGTTTGTTGTGTAATAAATGTGTTATTGATTGACTTAAAGGAAACTTTTATTACGATATGTAGCGTTTTAAATTTTTTTTTAAAGTTTATAAAGTTTAAAAGTTCTTAGTTTTGTCCTGCCAGTAAAGTAATAATAAGATGACACGCCCACTTACTCCATTCACAAAGTGTCCTATGTATCATTCAGCAGACACTTTTAGGGTATGCCGTAAGAACTTTTTTGAAGAAGATTTTTTGTACAAAACATTTAGTCAGAAAATAATTCAGTCAATCACACAGATCTGTGTATTAAGTTATAACTTCTTGTACAGTGAAATAAATTGCATGCATTTGAAACAGTTGAAATTTTAGTAGATTGAAATTTGTCAAAACCCAAAAAAGATTATATATACGAGGTGTGTCCAAAAAGTTTGTAGACACTTGTGATAAAATGAAAACAAAACAACATATCCACATCAAACGTCAGTATTACGACAAACATTGCAATTACTTATAACACAGAAATTTTCAGTGAAATGCGTGGAGTATTATTTTTTGTACAATCATTCAAGTGTACTCACTCGTACCCGAGCGGCGCAGGTAGCGACGTCAGTAACGTCCGCAACGTATATTAACAACGTTAAAAATGTCACAATTTTTCAAAGTAGCAGCCACGGTTATCAATGTTTTCGTCTGCCTCTGTCGAAATCTGTCAACAACCTTAGCACCCAATCCCGCGCATTCCTTGTTCATACCTAACTGCTGCTTAGTATGTTATTTACTGTTCCACGGCTCAATTCAGATCACTCCTCTAGCTCACTAATGCCCACACGTCTATAATTATTGACGATCTCTTCTATAGACGTCACAGTAACGTCGTTTATAATTCTCGGTTGTCCGCGCCCTACGTCTGCTTCATTAGTAGTTCTTCCATATGAATATCGCTTGTGCCACTTGTAAATAAGTGCTCTATACACGGAATCCTTGTCTGTAGATGACCGAAGTGTTTTAAGGGTTTGAACCGGTGTTTTGTTCAATGATGCACATAATTTAATGAAAGGCCATTGTTCTTCGACGTCAAAAAACGTCATTTTCGTGTCCAATAATTCCTTAGGTCCTTATGATAAAAGTTTATTTTTTCAACGTACATGTGTTCTATTGTAATGATATTTGGCGGACGTGACGTCAACACAACCTCGTGGCACGCTGACAAACGCCAATGTATTCGCACCTCAATTACGCAATTGCCATGACATTATATCAAACATACTAACTAACGAACTTGAGCTGCGCCGCATAGCAAAACCATGGTATATAAAATATCATATATTTTTTTTATTTTTATAGTACATTCAGTCAAATTACTACAGAATATGTATTTTGTAATAAAGTATAGAGGTCTGGTGAAAAAGAATACTTCATGACGCCGGATATCTTTTAAATTGGGATGTCTACGAACTTTTTGGACACACCTCGTATATGTCTTGACATGGTCATTATGACTTGAGGGTTTGTTGCCATGTTAAGATCTGTTTGACTCTCTGTGTTTTATCGTAATATTAATATTTTGAAATTTGATGCATTTATACCTCATTTAATTTGTTTAAGTGTCTGGCTATATTTGATATAGATAGTTTGTATATGTGGTATTATCAGTTGATACTTAGCTTGTCTGTTCAGGAAATGATTCTTTAGCTGCTTTATACACATCTATGATCTTGGTCATCCAGGTGTTTGTTCGTGCCGATCTTGGTCATCCAGGTGATTGTTTGTGCCGATCTTGGTCATCCAGGTGTTTGTTCGTGCCAATCTTGGTCATCACATGTTGTTAACTGATCTGTGCCATCTAGATGTATGCTTATTGCTGGAATATAACATTACCTTTAAACAGTTCTCTCCCTTTATCCTTGTTTCACTTGCTTAATTTGTTCTTCCCTCCACCCTCCATCCTAATGACCCGTTCCCTCCACCCTAATGACCCGTTTCCTCCATCCTAATGACCCCTTCCCTCCACCCTAATGACCCGTTCCCTCCACCCTAATGTCCCCTTCCCTCCACCCTAATGACCCCTTCCCTACACCCTAATGTCCCCTTCCTTACACCCTAATGTCCCCTTCCCTACACCCTAATGTCCCCTTCCCTCCACCCTAATGACCCCTTCCCTACACCCTGATGTCCCCTTCCTTACACCCTAATGTCCCCTTCCCTACACCCTAATGTCCCTGCCGTCCCTTTCTTTGTCCTTCCCTCCGCCCTACCTACTTTCCTTCCTTCTTACTTCATTCTGTTCTAAACCCATCGACCCTATCCTTCCTTCTACCCTTCACCTTTAAACCTTCCCTCCCTCTCTCTGATGTTCGCAGGTCACTGTTCAGCTTTGCAAGCATTAAATTTTATGCTGTATTGGTTAATGATGTGTTGATCTCAGTCATGTAGACGCATGCTTTTGTTAATCCTTGTACATTTATATCAAAGCTTTAACATACATTTACAGTAATTAAATTAACCATGCAAGTTTTCCAATTAAAAAGAACATGGTTATTACATTCAGGTGAAATCATTGTGCAAGTTTCAACAATTTTTTTTTGTGTTTTTCCACGGATATACACAGAACGGATAAGCAGGTCTAAAAATAGCCTAGTTATGGCCTGACTACCCATAATGCATTGCGCGCTTCGGTAAGCCGATAATTGTGAACATGACTTATCCAAAAGTAATCTTTGTTTCGTGTCAAAACCACAAAACTAAGTGGTTTGATCATTTCCAACAAATAGAGGACACCCCAAAGATCACAAAAAATATTGATTTATAAGAAAAACAGTCGTAAATAAGTTTCCTTAGGGATTTAAAAAAAGTAAATATCGGAAGCAATCCAAAACCCGTCGATTGAAAATTTATCGATCTGGATAGGTCACAGAAAATGTGGTCTATGTCACATTTGACAGATGAATCATCCAAACTATCTATACTTAAACTTTCCTAACACATAACGGAACAAATAAATTCCCATCTTTGCTTATTTTGACGAAGAATTGCATTAAATGAAAACAAATATCTCAAATCAGACTGAATTGGTGAAATAATCCAAGATGGTGGCGGCTAGCGGGAAAAAAGCGCCAACTTGAGAATCTCGTCAAGTCTCGTACAACTAAGCCGATCGCGATATTTCATTCCAATATGGTGGCCTATATATGAAATATAGTGGGAGTCAAATGCGTTGCTTTTCCGTCTAATGTATTTCCGTGGTTTTTCGAAAAGATGTTTTTGCTATGGTGATGAAACTTGCAGGAAATATGTGTCAGCATATCTATAGTTATGCACCTAGTAGAAAGTTTGCAGTCTGCTGTAAGCAAGTTTTTAGCTGAATTATGGCTCTTGATAGAAAACTTGATTTTCAAGGAATTTTCTCGTTTCTTGTTGTATACATTAAGATCTATAAATGATGGTCCCGGCCATGCATGTAATGCTGTTTGGGTCTGATCAGTTATCGGCCTGTATTCACAAAGTTTCTTAAGATAATTTGCTGAGAAAAACTTAATTTTCTAAGTTTGAATTTTTTAAGTTGGTTGAATACACACTAAAACTTTTACAAAAAATATCTTCGTTTTGGGCTAATATGGATTTTTGTTTTTTAAACTATAGCACTATAAAATCAGTTATAATTATCGAAGGTAAAACTTGAGATTTTTTTATTTCTGAGTGAAATGTTTTTCATCTAAGCAAATGTCTTAACAAAATTCTTTAGAAAATACCTAAGAACTTTTTGTGAAGATGGGCCATGGTTTACATGCATTTGCTGATAGCAATGGGTGAAGTACATTTCTATTATCATGAGGTGTATTTTTAGATAGGAATATTTCATTTTCGGAATCAGGTATACTATTATTTTCAATATTTATGTAGAAACTCTGGTAGGTTTAGTCATCAAATCATACAGTATTGTGTTCTTAAATATTCACTTAGTCAAGTCATTGTATTTGAAATAGGGATCAGGCTTAACTTTATCACTAGATAATTTTGCCTGGAGCCCGTTGCCTAACCAAGCCACTTTCAAATGGCGCTACCGAGCGCTTTCCTACGTCTATGAAATGACACGCTATGAGCGAGCAGTGCTTGCCGATAGCATACCGTTTCTTAACACTTTGCTAGGCAAGTGCTACCGAGCGCTACCGAAGCAGTCTGTTGCACAAGAAAGCGCTTATGCGCCGGTAGCATATAATTTTTCCGCTACAAAGCGCTTTTTGGAAGCAAGCCATTTTCTAGCGTAGCGCTACCAAGCGCTCGGTGCGGTTTGGTTAGGCAACGGGCTCCTGGTACCCTTAATTGATGGAATAAAACATGTCATTCTAAAAATAGAATGGACATGCATATAAATAGCTTTATGTATATGACTTGGGCCTATATTAAAGGGACTGCCTCACATATTTGTGTATTGCAAAAATAAAATTGTCAAATATAATTTTGGTATAGTTGGCTGTAAATCCCATAAACAACCACACTGACATCTAAAATAACTTGAGAAACTTCGGCATTATGTAGTTATTTAGTATTTTTACATCAAAAATTCTATAGGGTATTAATACCCTATAGAATTAACACTACTATTACTTAAATTGCCTGAAATTTGTTCCAATTAGATGAAAACGAATAAAAAAACGAACCAAATACCACACTGATGTTTAAGCTGTAGTTTGTTGTTGTTACAGTTCAATCACATGTGAATTACATAATTCACAAAGAATGTTGGAAGGAAACTTAGCTTTTTTTTTCAAGAAAAAAATACTCAATGGGCGATATCGAGAGTGGTTACAATTGCTTATTTGCACCAAATCTTTCATAAAGCAACCGTCAGTGGCTTTCTAATACATCAATACTTGGTTAGGTTGGAAAATCACGATATACAAATTTTTTAGCCAAATTTGTGAGGCAGCACCTTTAACAAAACTTCTTCATATTCTTTTGTTGAATAATTTTTTTAGATTTCGCAAAAAATCTAGATGGATTTTTGTCTATATCAATATTTCAATGTGAAAACAGAAAAGTCAAGGATAAAAAATTAGCTTATATTGTTTCTTTGAGAACTATTTTTCATCTAATTAGATTCCTTTACAGGGCCCATTTTCACAAAGCTTCTTGGATATTTTCTAAAGAAATGTTCTAAGACAAAAATATTTCACTTAGCAATAAAGAAAATATCAATGTTCATATTAGATTGACAGTTATATTTGCGTTTATAAAATTCTTAGAAAATCGTTTATTTATTAAACTCAAAAAATTAGTTTTTCTTAGAGAAAATTATTTTTTCTTAGACAAAACATATCTTAGAAATTTTGTTGATATATGGGCCCTAAAATACAGGGTGACCCCCCTTGTTACTATTATTAGTGATTACATATTCTATAATTATATATATAGTGACCAATAACTAATTTCATTTCATTTGTAAATAATACCATCTTCATTGTACGTTTTCATAATTATTTATTTTTGCATTTTTGTACTATTTTATTACGCTGTGCTTATTCAGCTATTGTTGTTTTTTTCTATTCGTTGTTATGTTCCACTTTTTTTATATAGATTTCCTCTTATATTGCTATTGCAAAATCAGTTAATGTATTTTCATTTCTTCATCCCTTTCTGTCATCGTTCGTTCTTTTCTGTATCTTTTATATATATTTGGACAACTCTTCTTTTGTGAAAATTGGAGGTAGGATCGGTATGTAGGTTGTAGCTTCGAGAACATTTCTTCTGCATCATGTTGATGAATAAGAATTTGGCATTACATTACAATACAGGTTGAACTTCAATTATTATACTGTTTAAACATCAATTATTTTACAGTTTAAACTTCAATTATTTTACAGTTTAAACTTCAATTATTATGCCATTTTATTTATGGCAGTCTTGTTTGAAAACCTGGAAGGTTCCATACTAGTAAAAGTGAATGAAGTGCAATGTGCATGTTGGCTATAAATGGTGCTACAAGATATTACTGTAAATCACTTTATATTCACGTTTTATTTATTTCGCGGATTTTGGTAATTTACGTATTTCGCAGATTTTTGAATTCGTGGTCAAGTGTGCATGTTAAATTGAAAATATGATTTATGAATTTGCGATAAGGTCAAGAAATAAAAAATCAGAGAAGTGTCTGCACTAGCTAGGCAGTGCACTTAATGTTTATATTTTTCTTTGCTTTAGAATAAACATGTGCTGCCCTCTGTTGTGAAATAATCTGATATTTATTTGAAATATGTATTTGGCGAGAAGATACCTTAGAAGCATTTCAGTTAATTTATGTATTTTATGTGTGTAATTTATGCATATTATTGTAAAATGTATTTTTTCTGTTAAATAAGTGCAATCATTTTTATTTGAATTCCAGATGATTAAATATGTTTAAATGAAACTTAAAACAAATGTGTTTGTGTTTGTTTTATTCAATATTAGTTTGTTTGTATCCTGCTAGTTTTCAACATGTTATTACCAGTCCTATACGTTGACTCGATGACGCTACCAGTGGGCCGACTTCATTGACATTGCCGGGGTAAGCAGGTTGGAATCTGGGAACTGGTTAACAGCTTCATTTGTTCGGGTTTAGCCAATTTAGTGTGCTGATTCACTCAAGGATAGCTGCCTTTGAAGAAATCGGCAAACAGCTTACCAATATTGCGAATGATGGATTAGCCTTTTCACTTCATTCGCGATAGGTATACCATATAGCCGCATATGCTGCTTGGTGGCAAATAATTTTGGCCAATTGTTCCAAACAATTATCTCCCAGTCCAGGCCACACAGGCTCACATAACAACAGTATGATAATCTCAAGGAAGCTGATTCCAAGGTGTTTATATTTTAGAAATAGTTCACATTACTGAGTGCCCTATGGCATCATATGGGCTGACTAGCCAGTCAATATAATGCCATTGGGTTTGCAGTGATATGAACTCATATTTATTATACCGAACAGTCAATTTGGATATAATTGTTTTTTAAAAAATAAGAAAACATTACTGGTAAATACATTTGGGTTTAATTTGTTTATGTGCTATAGAACTACAGAACATTATGGGGATCGAGGCCTAACATCTATTTCTGGTCCGCCTGTGTATCCACCGAAATAACACAGAAAGGTGAAAAACAGTATTTTTAGCTCACTTGCCACAAAGTGACAGAGTGAGCTTTTGTGATCATTCTTCATCCCTCATTCGTCCATCCGTCAACAATTTGCTTGAGTAAACACAAGAGGTCACAATTTTGGCCTAAACTTGGTCACAATGATCATCTCAACAAAATCTAGGTCAAGTTCAATATAAGGTCATCTGGGGTCAATAACTAAGTCACAAGGTCAAATCATAGAAAAACCTGGTGTAGTCACTAGAGGTCACAATTTTGACCTAACCGTTAAAAACCCAGTCACAATGATCATCTCAGCAAGATCTAGGTCAAGTTTGATATTGGGGTATCTGGGGTCAAAAACTAGGACACAAGGTCAAATCATAGAAAAACCTTGTGTAGTCACTAGAGGTAATCTTTATGAAACTTGGTCACAATGATCATCTCACCCAAATCAACATATAGGTCAAGTTCGATATTGGGTTTATCAGGGGTAAAAAACTAGATCGCTAGGTCGAATCATACAAAAACCTTGCGTAGACACTAGAGGTAACAATTTTGACATAATTGTTATAAAACTCAGTCACAATGATCCTCTCAACAAAATCCAGGTCAAGTTCGATACTGAGTCATCCGGGGTCAAAAACTAGGTCACAAGGTCAAATAATAGAAAAACTTTTACAATTTTGGCCTCATCTTTTTGAAACTTGGTCACAATGATCATATCAACAAAATCTAGGTCAAGTTAGATATATGGTAATTTGGGGTAAAAAAACTAGGTCACAATGTCAAATCATAGATAGAGCAACCCCTTGTCCCCCACTAGGGCTTTGTCCTGGACCCACCAGTGTGCTAACTGCAGCCCCCTGGACCTGGCAAATTGTCTTCTTTTTTTAAATAAAATCAATTCTCATGCTTGTTTAAAAGCTACTAATGAAATCAAGCGAAACAATAATAAATCGGACTGTCCGGAAAGACAGCATTCAAGAGAATCTGCACACCTCGAAAAGTACTAAAAACAGTTTACAAGTTACTAGCTTTACATGAACGTGGCCCTGGTCAAATGACGAGTAATGAGATTTGATCACTTTTGTTTCAGTCCAGCGATATTGCCAAACATTTTGGATGGGATGCACCATTATTAGCCTACGGAATGTCATTATTATGGGGAGTGTCTTAATGAGTTGAACAAGTTGCATCAATGGGAACAAACTTTGTTGATGAAAATAATGTTGCCAAATGCAGAGACTATTATAATTGATAATGTCTTATCCAAGTATCTGCCAAATTTTGAGAATTCTAGACATGGCCGGATATAGAGGAACAGCCAACGTTCCTGCGTTCGGAACAGACTTAGGGTTACTAAGATACACAGACAAGCCTTATCAAGCAAGATAACTTACTTCATGGCCACGTTTTAGAATCAGATGCATCTGCTATATATCTTGGGTGTAACTCTTAGGATTGTTTCTTTGAATTGACCCAAGCACATAGACATGGCAAGGCCAGTAAAACTCTGGCTTTCTTGCTTCGTGATATTTATAATTATCCTCATCAGTTGAAGGTATTTAGAAGTTACTTTTGTCCTCTACTTTTATTTACTTATAGAATTTACCCACAATTGGGTGACGACATATTCTTCACCACCGGGTGTCTTCACGAACGCGTCCTCGTACATGTTCTGGGTAGCAGCCTGCCTAATTTTACGTCTCTTCCGATGTGTCAGATAAATGCCGAGTGCCGAGCATAGCATTGAATTGCCAGTCAGCATTTTGGCAGGCATATATGTGTGCCCCCACTCGGATTTGAACCCGGGTCGCCGGATTAGACGGCAAGCGCGCTAACCATTGGGCTACGGAGGCCACTGGGACATTTCACCATTAGGCAACCTTATTTCCGATAGACCATGGACCACTTGTCATGAAACGCTGGGGATAGCTACAAGTTTGTAAGTAATTTTGTACATAATGGCTGTCTGTCAATTCTTCTCGGGTAAAGCTGAGGTGCCTCAAGTTAAGGGAGCTCAGCGTATCAGATACGCTAGCTGTTCTTTAGAAAACAATGGCGTATAAGACAATGTTGATGAATATAATAGAATGTCAGGAAAGACGTATTAGAACCATACACGTATGAATATATCTGTGAAAGAAACTGTGATAGCATTCGACAATTTTAACTTTACATGTACAGCACGATTTGAAGAGTCCTTTACAATTCACGTCCATAACTGACGTCATCATTTAAGTTGCCAGGCTGACGTAAATAACAAGTTGTTAACATTAACACATCTTACAAGAGGTGGGTATATATATCAGGACATTCTCTTACAGGCAGTATATGTAATAGAGGCAACTGATCAGGAGTAAAGTTGACCAAGGAGCTATAAAGATGGACATGCGTGTATTGTTTTCACCAATAATTGGATGCAAGAGTAGCAGAACATTAAGTGACGCGTTCGCTACTAAATCTGGAGTCATATTTTTACATTCAGTTAGGAATGGAGAGCCGATAAAACGCAAAATGTACATGAGAGTTTTCAAAGGCGTGAACGAACATCATTGCCAGATTTTTACAGATGATAAATGTACTATGATGTATGGAAGTATTAGTCTAAGAAAATGCATTGTGATGCTCAGTGGAAATAAATGCGTTACAATTGCTAGCGTAAGAATCGCGACAGGCGACATTGGTACCGGTTTGTCTTTTGACGCTGTTAATAAAACGGACGCGTTAGAGTTGATAGATGCTTTGACACCTAACATCAGTATAGACTCGGACCATACGGACAGTGATGAATAAACTACAAATGTACTCTTATCAGTCTCCATGACGATCGTCATTGATTTGATGAAATTTGTTTAAATATATGTTCACGAATGTGTTGTCAACACCAGGATACAACGGGTGCATGTATTCACTTATAATCTTGAGGGATATGAGTTGGATTGACTTGTCAAAAATAATGTCTAGAAAACAGTGATGAATAAACTACTGGACTCGCCATGTTGATCATTATTTATTTGAAAATTGAAATCGTTTGAATATTCACTATCGGCTGGACCTGAACTTTTTTAACTTTTTGACAGCCGAAACTTGGACTTTATAGAGTTCATTTGCTCATTCAGCCAGTGTGTGTTGGGCACTGTTCAGTGTAATTGCGGTCTGTTTTGTATTTATGTTTTCTATGTTAACGTTGAGTGCTGCCTTCCCGGTCAGAGAATTTTATTATGTTTTTGTAATGTCAACATCGGACTGTACATAATGGCACAATGTGCTTATATATAATTTTTGTGCGATAATAAGTGCGATATAAATGGGTTGCATTTTTTACATGTATATATAACATTCGAGTGCGTTATCATCTATTTTCATCGATTTATATATATGTATATATACATAACTCATTTACTTTGTTTTTACGCACGTTTATCACAGGTAACTGTATCATTAATAAAGAGTAAACAAAATTATTTTTTTATATATTTTATAATATCTAAGATAACATAAATTTTGTAAAAGAAAACTTTTTTTACTCTATATTAAATTCAATGATAGAGTTACCTGTGACGTTTATACGTAATATTTTGTTTCTAATCCTAGGATTTTTATTGACGACTCGTGGAAACGCGTCGTCATATGGCACGAGTATCAAAATGTGTTCATGCGATGATATAACATTTGTTAGGCTACGCTTTTTATAGCTTCGTTTCTAAACAGTATTACCCTAATTCACCAATGTCGCGAAAACGGTTGGGAACACCGAAAAAGCTATTCAAAAATTTGTTTTAATGTTTACAAACAAAAATAAATTCATAAATCAACGACTGCTGATTCTCTTTCATTCCCACAAAGCTGTACAATGGGAAAACTGTTATTACAATGTACAAACTATGCAATAAGCATGTCCTCAATGGATTCATTTCTAAAATGTTAGGCTAAGCTCTTTTTATAGTTTCGTTATTAAACTTACTGTCCCAATTTACCAATGTCTTGCGAATACTGATAAATTTACTTATACATAAGTGAGTTCAGTGAAAAATGTGTATACGTACAGTGCTGTTAAATAGAGGATATTTGTTGATTTTGGTGTAAGATATAATTTATTTCACCAACCGATCACCGAAATATATGTAAATATTTTCACGAATATCGAATTTAAATTTCTGTGATCACGAGTGATACAAAATTTGATCTTTCGTCAACAATGAATAGATTTTCTGTTTACTATATACATGTACATGTATATGCTCCATATATACTAGTATCATATACTGGTACAGTAATTAGCTTAATTGGAAAGTTTACATTGAAATTAGATCGTAACAACGTGATAGTCAGTGTGGTGCCCTATAGACGTAACGGATAATTTGAAGCCCGGTACCGTTGACGTTATATGTTTCTTTTTCTATACAACCAGCTTCTAAAACAAGAAAATAACGAAAACAACAATTTTCGCTGTTATGTTCACTGTTATTTTCGCCGATCAATATAATTAATCTCTAAAATCCATTGATAGCATATAATAAATAATACGTAACGTTACTGATATTTTTCATGCTTTATATTTGTGTATATATATTTATAATCTAATAACGTACAAATGTTTAATATATGATTATCATTGGCTTTTAATATTAAAATATATTGAAAAACATATTATTTACTATTTATATCTATTCACTGAGAGGAAGATCCAACTGACCCGTCTTTATTTTCTAAAAAGCTACGAATTTCAGAAGTATGAATATTTAACAGCTAATGTATCACATAATTATACAGCACATGCACAGAAGTTACGGATCTGGTTTTTGCGCACGACACTCAAGTCTTCAGACCGATGATTGAGAATTAAAAAGTCATTTGCAAATGGTCAAGAGACGGTCAGACAAGCTGTATTTGAGCTATTTTTACTCCGAACCACCTAGTTTGCGCTCAGTGCGCGATATATAACAGTCGCTATGAGTAACCATGGCTATCGGGTCTAAACACTGATTTGTATGCTTCCACACGGGGTACGCCATCAGAAGAGGTTAGTCACTTAAGTTTTTTGGTGATAGTGCATGATACAGAAGATGCCCCAGATTCGGCAGAAACATCCCTGGTCCATTTACGTGCCGATGTAAAGCATCATGCACGGGACATCGCTTAACGTCGGGTCCGAAAGACTTAGTAATTTTAGTTATGTTAGGTGGAAAACATTTCTGTTTTTGATCGGGCTGGAGTAGGGATCGAACCCACAACCTTCAGATCAGCAATCAATAGCTCTTATCCATGGACCACCTGTGAACCTTGGTCTAAACAATGTCAGAAATAACAAATTTAAGCCAATGACGTTATTTTTTCATGCCAAAACGATGGGGACGTCTGTTGCACACTTAACAATAAAGCAAAACTTTCTAACTACTCTAGATGAATTTATTTACATATTAATCCAACATTAAATTTACCTATGTAACCAGAACGAGGCTTCACCGAGCAGCTCGTGTACGCCTGTATTGAATCTAGTACCAAATTAGGCATCATCGACAGGTAACCTGGATGACGCTAAATATAACCTAGCCCAGTGTGGATGAGTGCCATCCACATGAACGAGAGAGTTACTCACCGTAATAGTATCCAACACCAGAACCTTATATTGTTACATACGACCCTTATCAGAAAAAATATTAAATTTAACTTTCAAATTTAAGATTTCTAAATGAGTCCATAACTAATCGGAATAGGAGTTCCAACGGTAAAATCCAATATATCACTTCACTTTAAAAATAAATAAATTAAATTCCTAAAAGTTCACATGCCTTTTCTGTCCAGTTATCTATAAAGATTTAACAATTTCAAATTGAATAAGAAATTCAACAATTAATCTACGGCACGGAATAATTTCTTCTTCGCTAATTAGCCGTACAGGTAAGTGTTTTATTTCTTGATATTTCTCGATTCATTTTCGCATATTTCAACGGTCTTGCATTTATCAAATCTGGTTAACACATAGCAGTAGCCGGTCGATATTATGTACAGTGTTCTTGGCAGCTTTAGTCTAATACTGCCAAACTTATGAATGGTTGCTTTCTAACAAGTGAAATGCATCAAAATGAAATATTACAATATAGTCATTATCAACGTTGATAACAATATTATATTACATGTTAGCTTGTACCGTTAAGTTCCGCTAATAAGCCCACTTTGATTATTTTGAAATCATGCAGATTTTTGCCACTTTAAGGTCCCAGAGTATTAAATTTATAACAAAAAAGGTCCGCTAATAAGACCGATTCGCTATTAAGACCACCTTTTTGACTGGTCTTATTAGCGGAACTTCACTGTATTTTCAAGCTGACCCAATGATGGGTAGATCGATCTCATTAATTAACACTTATATGACGTCCACATGGTGCAAAGGATGATGTACCTCTGTCAGCGTTAGTTTGCTGCTCAGCAGTAGCTATCACCATTGTCGTTTCTACATCAGGCGGCGGAGAGCTCGACGCCTAAATTTTACACAAGCATTTGGCTTTTGAATTATCTTAAAGCAAACCCAGACAACAGCAACAATTACTATTGCTACTAATGCAATGCATAAATTTCCCCAGGTTGGCCCCTTAAACATGAAAGGACACATTCTTCTTATCACGGATTCTCTTTTTTAGTTCCATTAGTGGAATATCACTTTCATTATCAGAATGTTCACGTTCCTTACGATAACGATGCGCAAGTTTTGCTAAGGTCACATCATCATCAGTCTCATTATCTGTGTTCGACGATGTTCCAGACTCGCTAATTGGTGGAACTACGTAATTTGTAGGACGAAGGACGCGACCGACTTTGTCAGTTGGCAACTGCCAATCATCTACCTGAGCTAAACGGATATGTTCTCCATGTACTTTTGTTGTGGAACCATCAATCTGATTTTTAATAATAAAAGTCACAGGAGTTGTTTGCTCAATGATATGGTAATAAGGCTTTCATTTCATATCAAGTTTATCTTTACGGCGATGGTTTCTGATATACACGGGATCACCTATTTCAAATTTCACATCCTTAGCATTTTTATCTGCATAATGAGCCTGACGTTTTTTCGCCTGTTTTAAATTTCGGTGTACCAACATAAACGATTTATGTTGCTGCTCTAATGCAATCCTATGCAAGTCTTCACCGACATATTTGCGACGCGGTTTCAAGATAGTATGAAGTGGCAGCACCACATCCCTATTGAAAAGCAAAAAGAAGGGTGAGATCTTTGAAGATTCATTTACATTAAACCGAATGGCCGCTAGAGTTTGATTCAAATATAGCACATCCCAGGCGTTATGGTTATCCTTAAGTTTCTTTGAAAGGACATCGTGCAGAGTACGATGAAAACGTTCGACCTTTGCATTGCCTAGTGTGTGATAAAAGAGGTGGTCACGTGATGTACATTCAAGGCGTGTAGTGTTTCTCGAACAACTCGGTTAATGTTTTCACTCCCATTATCAGTGATTATCTCTAATGGGGTGCCATAACGAGCTAATATTTCATCAACTAACAGATGTGCGATATTGTCAGCACTCTTATCTGGGACAGGGAACGCCTCCGGATAACCACTATACAAAGCAATAAAACTAATGATGTACTTGTTGCCAGAAAGTGAAGTTGGATATGGGCCAGATAAATCTAAACCGATTTTGGCAAAGGCATAGGGTGGAATATCAGTTTCTTGCAATGGAGGTTTAGGACTGTTGAGCGTTACGCTTTTGACAAGCAACACATCTGTAAGCATAGTTGTGCAATTCCTTGTACATGTTTGGCCAGTAGTACTTGAGCTTTATAGAATCATATGTTTTATCAACTCCCATGTGTCCATTGTGATCCATCCTCATACATCAGTGATTAGTCAAGTTCCGACACCACCCCCTGATTCAATACCCGTCATCCCGAGCGCAAACTTAAAAATAGCTCATTTCGAAGATATCTGGTGATACCGTCTATCGTCCATCAGAACGCTCGTAACGCTGCGCGGGGAATTTTATAAACAAACTCGTGAGAAAATGTAAACATGGATCAGATTTATGGGATTTAAATATTTACGAACTTAATTGGATAAAGTACACCTTTAATTAAATATAGTTAATAAATCAGCCGTTATAAATTACAGAGATGACTGTGCGAGCGGTTCGATATATATATAGATATAGGCCTATCGTGATATGAAATCAGGGTCAAGGTCTTTGACGATGAGTGCCCATGGACTTGAAGTCGTGATTCGAAAAACATCCATCAGTAATTCAAACGGCAATTACAATAAGCCGTAGATATTAGATCTAATTGAATAATACAGGTCAAACTGAGACTTTGTGTCTGTGAACGCATTGGACGGAAGTAAAATCATTCGTAACCAATCGTCAGTTTTGCCGACAGGTGCGCTAGGAATTTATTCGTCCTCGAAGAAAAACGTTTATAAATTCCTTGTGAAAATGTTCCGTGTCCAGCTGATTCTGATGTAAAGGTAATAAATAAATAACTCATTTTCCCGTTTTATTGTTCTGAATAATATCTTATATTCGATACAAAAACATTGCAGATATTTTTTTTCTTCGCTTGATTTTCCGAACGATAAATTTGAATATTTTGTTTGTTAAAGCTCGATTTTGATTGGACGATGACAGTGAAACACCAGTCACAAAAAATTCGTAATTGCTATAAATAGAAATGAACGAAATGGATTTGACTGGTTGATGTTTGGTTCACCGCACTAGAAATATGACGTTTTGAACCAGAGTGTGATATCACAGGTGAAGAATAATCTGGTGAACGAGAATGTTGTAATCGTGATACTGAAGAATGACTTCTTGCACTAATTGAGCCGGGATGTACAATCGTATAATTGGACCAGACTCTATATTTGAAATACATGTATAATACAGAATATTATCTGAAAGTAAATGCCTTTTTGCAATGGAGGGTGTAAGTTTATCATTCTGCAACACAATTTCAATTTCCATCAAAACGTCGTCTTTCTCCTGTTCCGTACTTATATCAATGTCAGACCCTAAAGTAGGCTTATCAATTTCATCTTCAAAATTAGCAATTGCCTGGTGCACAGTATTTGGGCAAATTGTGTTAGCATCAAGGTCAAAAAATAAAGTTTAATATTATTATGTCAAATCAAGTGTTTTACATGAGTACATGTATCTATTTTATTGGTTAATTTTAAAAAGTCATTCCCGTTAATAGTTTTTGTGAAATTTAGCATTTTGTACGGCTGATCAGCTTAGGGGACGGACGTTACATAGAAATACAAATCTGCAAATATATTTTTAATAAACATGTTTGTTTCATAATTAAACCATATAAATTATTTTCTGGACACCAACTTTTAAGCAATTACAAAAAAATTCCTGCAGATTTAGATTTTTATGAAGTTTATCATAATGTCAATCCAATTTGAGTTATGTTTTTTATATTTTTTAAAAATATTTGTCTGTTGTTAACTTGTGCACAAATTCTAGGAAACATAAACACAAATATGATAAATAATTGAATACATAGTATTAAAGGTATACATGTTTACTCAATAATTTGTCCATTGAAACAAAGTATGATCTATAAATATGATCCTGAAAATAGGGGACGGACGTTACAATTAAAGGGGACGGACGTTACGCACAAACATAATGTCTTGTTCTCTTCTTTTTTAAGCACATAATAACATATTATATATCTGATACACATTGTTTAGATAAAATAAATATGTCAAAAACATTTATTTCTTTAGTTAACGTCGTTGAGAGAGGCAATGTGTTATGCTACTGTGTTTGGTTTACTACACATGAGATGATTATTAGTTATTTAAATTTTGAAATCGAGTTTTCTGTAGTGCATATTTGAGAATTTATTTCTTTAGTTAACGTCGTTGAGAGAGACAATTTGTAATGCTACTGTGTTTGGTTTACTACACATGAGATGATTATTAGTTATTTAAATTTTGAAATCGAGTTTTCTGTAGTGCATATTTGAGAATTTATTTCTTTAGTTAACGTATTATTTATTTTACTATTCATTACTATATACATTTATAAAGTCCCTTCAACATATTTAATATGTACATGTAAATGTTTCATAAAGTACATACATGTATCAACAAAATTATATCTTTCTAAGTTATGATTCACTGTCATTATCAATACTATTATCTTGTAGTCGGACATGTTATAAAAATACTATTATATAATTATGTGTATAGTAAACAGGTTGCGCAAATTATGTGCAAAGTAATAAATAGTAAGTGAATGGTACCAGTAGGATACTAAGGACCCCGTAGCTCAATGGTTAGCGCGCTTGCCGTCTAATCTTGCGATCCGGGTTCAAATCCTGGTGGGGTACACATATATGCCTGCCATATTTCAGCATAAAGCTGACTGGCAAATAAAGGCTATGCTCGGCATTAAAAAAAAGAAAAAAAAAGATACTAAGGCGTTATTCAAAACTATACCATGAGTACCATTCCTCAAAATCGTTACAGTAAGTATAACAGATACCACGTGCATAGAAATATTTATGTAAGCTCCCTGGTAATCACTTTATGAGCTCTGTTTGACGATGCAAGTAATGACAAACACATGAGTATGATTGAAATTTGTCATTTACTATTTAAAGGGACTGCCTCACGTATTGGTGTATTGCTAAAATAAAATAAAATTGTCAAATATTCGTGTAATTTTGGTATAGTTTCCTGTATATGCCATAAACAACCACATTGACATAAAAATAACTTGGGAAACATCGGCATTTTGTAGTAATTTAGCATTTTTACATCAAAAATTCTATAGGGTATTAATACTCTATAGAATTAGCACTACTATCACTTAAATTGCCTGAAATTTGTTTCCATTCGATGAAAACGTATTGCAAAACGAACCGAATACCTCACAGATGTTTCGGCTTTAGTTTGTTGAAGTTACAGTTTGATCATGTGTGAATCACATAATTCACAAAACATTTTGGAAGGAAACTCTGCGATATTTTCAAACAGAAAAATACTGAGTGCCAAATATCAAGAGTGATTTAAGTTGCTTATATGCCATAAATCGTTCGTAAAGCAACCACTAGTGGCTTTCTATTATATAAATACTTGGAAAGGTAGGAAAATTACGTCATACAAAAATTTCAGCCCAATCTGTGAGGCAGCACCTTTAAATTAAATGACGAATATCACTTTGATAAAATATACGGATGCTGAGTGTGACGTTTGTACAATTAGCAAGTTTTTAATTGGCCTTTGGGTTAAAAACCCCCATAAAAGTACGTATTTCCAATGTCTTTGAATTATTTTGCTGAAGGACGTAGAAGAGACTGTGGTGTGATACAACTTAAGGAATCCAGTTGTGATATTCGAGCTCATTCCGAATACTAATTTTAGACTATTTGTTCTTAAATAACGTTCCTGCTGTAGACCATCGATACACGCTAGAATACCTATGGGTCATAACCTTTAATGAAAATTTGACAACATAGTCAACTTTACTTCACATGTTGAAAAATTGCTGGTGCCTTTGTATAGAAAAACTAGAACGTGAATCTGCAGTCCTATAAATAGATAATTTAAAAGGTTAGTGCCGTGGATGAAAGCGTTTATCTTGACTGAAAAAATGTCCAAAAACGACGTTTAAGTCGAATAACGTACCTGGTTTTCTTGCACGTCACAAATGATATTTAGGGATTCATGATACACAAGTATTTGTACCTTCCGTGTGTCCAACGATTTGTTTTCCCCATTAGTTGGCAATACGCATTTACACTTCGCGGGCGATATATAGTGTGTTATTTGTTCCAACTCTAAAGTACAATTGTCCTTTTGACAGAATTGAGATCAAATGAAAGTACAACGTCTGTCTAGTACGAGCAATATTTGTCTAGTACTAGCAACGACTGTCTAGCACGAGCAATGTCTGTCTAGCACGAGCAATGTCTGTCTAGTACGAGCAATGTCTGTCTAGTACTAGCATCGACTGTCTAGTACGAGCAATGTCTGTCTAGCACGAGCAATGTCTGTCTAGCACGAGCAATGTCTGTCTAGCACGAGCAATGTCTGTCTAGTACGAACAATGTCTGTCTAGTACGGGCAATGTCTGTCTAGTACGAGCAACGTCTGTCTAGTACGAGCAATGTCTGTCTAGTACGAGCATCGACTGTCTAGTACGAGCAATGTCTGTCTAGTACGAGTAACGTCTGTTTAGTACGAGCAATGTCTGTCTAGTACTAGCATCGAATGCCTAGTACGAGCAATGTCTGTCTAGTACGAGCAACGTCTGTCTAGTACGAGCAATGTCTGTCTAGTACGAGCAATGTCTGTCTAGTACGAGCAACGTCTGTCTAGTACGAGCAATGTCTGTCTAGTACGAACAACGTCTGTCTAGTACGAGCAACTATTGAGTCCATTTTTGACTATTGCAATATTATTGATATTGCTGAAAGTACTATTGTGATACTATTGTATTGCTAGGAACTATTACCAAAATTTAAAAACCAGATATTAACTTGTAAATGCAAGTGTAAGATATCACATACTAATCTACTATTTGTGGAAATGATTTAAAATTAATTGGACAGAAATATATTAATAAATTTTAAGTAAATACCACAGTGTTGTTCCTTTGTGGCAGTTTTGATGAGTAGGAGTATTCAAATTAGTTTATTAACGAGAAAGGAAGTTGTTTTAAATTAATAATAAACTTTATTCATAAAAAGGAAACTATCGTAACTATCGATAGTTGAGCTAACTATCGGCGATAATTATTGGATCGAGACTTTTACTATCGATCCATACAATCGGGACACTCGGGATCGCAATGCATCGATATTTCGATGCATCGGCTCACCCCTATTGTTTGGTGGTAGTGAATGTGATGTAGACTGAATGATTGATTGTACTCTTCATCATACGATTCTCCCGCATCTTGCGTCGGTCGTATAACGGAGAAGGTCATTGGATACACTCGTCGCAGAGATTTACGTCAGACCAATTTCGTCATACCACGTATAGCATACAATCGACGTACGATATGTGTATAACTGAAATGTCAAATTATTGAAATATCAGTTTCTTATGAAATACCTATACATACTAGTATACTGACATTTCCATTATTAGCATCGGGTGCTTTGTTTACTCTTAGGGGTACCAAACAACGATAACAATGTATTTACATCTGTAATAATGATTTTTTTATAGAGGCAACACAGTTGGACATGCCAGGTTTTCGTTTTAATAATTTGTCAAGAAATATTGAGACCAACTGCCAAAATTAGAAGAGACATAGCGATGAAACATTTCAAATAACTGGTAGGTGACTGCCTATAAAGTTTACAACATATTTAATTCCAAACTATGTAGTTTTGCAAATTGGTTATGAGAAGCAGACTTCAGTGTAGTTATTCTTCATAATTACATCCCTTTATGGTTATTCATGCATAAAATCAAAGTCCTTAGCATGTCATTCATTTCGGGGTGAGTAGATAGCCTTGCTTGAAATATTCATTTTTTGGGATATGTATGATTCTTTTGTGGGTGGCTAGGCATGTCACCGTTTTAGTGTGCTTTTGGATTGTCTGTACGCTACAGTATTTACAAGAAATAAATCAATGCATCTTGATATCTCTTACACCGTTTGAAGGATTTTAAGCTTACCTGACAGAACAGCTTAGTACAACGGTCCAGTGTGCAAAGTGCGCAGTTTGTACGTCTTGATGGAAGGCCAATGCCACACATGGGAAACATTTGGCCCTATTTTTTGGTCCGCTCTGTGTCGCCATAAACGGTTTGCATAATTTTGAAAATTCTTGATAGAAATGACACATTATTATAATTGGTCCGATGGGATGCACACATAGTTTTTGCCGTCTTGGTTAAAGGTCATGGTCACTCACATAATGGTTCAGACATCTGCCCAATTGGCAGAACATACAATTTGACCGTCTTAATTGTAGATCAAGGTCACACATAGAGCAAATGGTAGTGTTGGGCATTTTGCCCTGTGTGTTTTTTATGTTTTCTGTGCGCGGCTGGTGCTGCATGCCCTGTCCGACTTAATCTCATCTATTTTTCTCTTACCCTTTTCACGAAGAATTTGACACTTTCATGCGGAAGAGCAAACCGATTTTGGCTGTAAACTAATTCCAGAAACTCTGTTTACTTCAACTAATCTCAATGTATGACTGAAACTATTGATCTAATTTGTCCTAATTTGTCCTACTATATTCCAAAAAAGCCGTATTATCCCTACTTGTTTCCTTTCAAAATGAAAAAGATATATAAATTTAGTAAATAATGATATTACTTCTTCTATTCGTTGTAATTTAAATGGAAATATAAGTCACACACGCAAACAGATTAAATCAATGTATATTATAAGGTCGATGTCCATTTTCCTCCACCCCAGTTTCTGGAATTGCTCCTCTCACACCCAATCCTGTATCTTCCCCTGCTCATATTGAACTAAAAAGGTAACAATTTCTACTTTTTTACGTCGAAAATTCTTACTTTGCCCTACTTTATAAACAAAGGCTGGGTATATATTGGCGTTAACCATGATAACCATAGTTCAACGAGAGACCGCGAAAACCTTCAGTGGTTAAACTATTATTGAACTATCGCCAGTTTGATTTTATTTCATGTTTAATCTGCGCCCTCTTGAAATTTCATGTTTAATCTGCGCCCTCTTGAAATTTCATGTTTATTCTGCGCCCTCTTGAAACCGCTCAAACGCAAAATGGGTTTTGGCTCCTGGAGAAACCAGACACGCGCAGATAATCGAACCAGAACAGACTATAGTTAGTGCCAAAACTCAGCCAAAATATGCCCTTCTTTGGCATTCTATTTTTGAAGAGGCAGTAGAAACTCTGATAGCAGATAAGTACACATTAACATGATTGTGTTCACACTTTTATTTGGACAGACACATATATACAAGTACGTAGAGTAACACTTTTTAAAACAAAACAAAATACACAAGAAAAATAAGAAGTGGAAGTTCATAATTGTAAAACTGTATAACAATAATTATAACAAACTAACAAAAACAACAATGGATGCATACGCAAGACAATAATAAAGACCAGAGTCCGTATTCACAACGATTCTTGGATATTTTCAAAAGCAATTTTATTAGATGAAAAATTCACTAAGAAATAAAAATATTCATTTTTAATTTAGTTAAGATTAAACTGTTTACATAGGGTTATACTTTTGCAAAAAAATCAATCTTGGACAAAAAAACTAAGCACTTTTGTAAAATTCAACAAGCTTAGAGAATTAGTTCTTCTTACACAAACATATCTTATGCGTTTCGTGAATACGGTCCCTGAAAAACATGTACAACAGTACAAACGTCCCTGTAAGTTTATAAATATGATGATAGGACAAAGTAATATATATAACTTGTACGTTTTGCTAGAGCTGTATAAGTGCACTTTTTAATAGCATTTTTAGTCATAGTTTGAAATGGATATTTGAAGAAATACACGTTCCGAAAATCTCGTATTCAAGTGTTACATATTCTAATTAACAGGGAATTTGAATGCTTGTTATTTTTCTTTTTAGAAATCAAAAGGTATTCAGACGCATTAGGTACAAGTACCTAAATTTCCTATGCTTGACCTTCCAATATCAGCTCTGATTGTGTTTGTGAAATCGAAACGTACGTATATAGTGAACTTTCAAGAGATGACTAATTTTTATCTGCATGTTTGCATGTCTAACACAGTCCATCTTCTATTTCATGATCAGCCATTTTGACTTGTGGGACGCCAGACTTTCAAAGCCCAATTACATCCCTACACTAATCCATTAAATCCACATACCAGGAGTGGTTATACAAAGCATCTTAGTGGAAACTTAAATATTTTGACACAAATTGAAGATTAATTCATGTTTTCTTAGTGTTTGTTGTACTGTAGCTCTTTACACAATGCTTTATTCAAACCCATGAAAAAGCATTAATTTTGATTGTCATGTTTAACTGACACACTTATATTTCAAGAAAATTAGATGCTTTGTGAATACCAGCCCTGGTCACACTGTAACATTTATTTAATAACTAGCAGGCGGCTCAGCAACCGGGCGTATACATAACTATACCAGAACGTATCCCTTTCCGGAAATACCCTCTCCAAAGACAGAATACTCTTTCTATATACAAGTGCACTGTCGTGATATACCCTTACTTAAGTCTTCATGTCCATATTTAAACATTGTACATTAAGAATTAAAATAATAATTAAACATAAAACACACACGTATAGAAATTCGTAACAAATACAATTGTATGACCAGCCTAAAAATTTAACTTGAAATTATTCGAATTACGAATTTGTGCAATTCAATTTATTATACATGTTTATTATTGTCCATTATGATTCCATCCTTTCAGTGCTGTTATTTAGAGCGCTAGATGATCAATGCTCGGTAGATCCTGGTTAGATTACTACGACAGAGCGGGAACCAGTGAACCCGGGCATTGTCCTCAGCGTGAAGAGAATAGTAATCCTTCTTATACATATTACTACTCCATGGTAAAAATTCAGATGACGGTTGTATTATGATAACAATTGAAAAGCTATGTGAAATCAGAAAACAAAACAACAACATAAGAAAGTTTGTCTGGTAACAATAAAAGGACGCTTAGCACTATGCAAAATGGAAAATGAAGTGTTAAACCGTTTTTATAAGAGCCATACTACAAGGAAACATATTATTTTTCTGCATCTTTTCCAAATTATAGCTTCTTAAAAATATATTAAGTACGACTTTATACACATTGGGCTGAGGTATTTTACTGATATTCCAGTAGCCTGTCTCAGCTGGATGACTTCTGTTAAATAGTTTAATAAAGATGGACTCTTTCAGTAAGTTATTCGTTCAAACAAGGATATCATGTAATACATTTCGCTGGCTAAGAATAAGAAGGTCGTAAGTACTACTAAGATTCATGCATATTTGCAGGATACATCTCAAGGCACTTGTTATGAGCCTATGTTCATGAAGTTGACCAAACTGAAGTTTAAAAAGCTTGATTTTCCATACGCAAAGAGTAGTTTTCAGACAGTTTTTTTCTCGTTTTCTCAAAATATTGATTTGTACTTACGACCTTCTAATCCTAAGCCAGCGATTTGTGTGCAGCTTTAGAACAGGTGCAGCATACTATTGTGACAATCTAAAACTGATGATAACAAACCGGATAGGGAAAGTAGCACTCAATGATACGATCAGAGCACGAAAGAAAACACACAAAATCTATTATATACAATGTGCCACAAATACAGGCAAAAATGACAAGCATAAAAGATGACAAGAAAAATGAAAATGTATTTAGCTACTACGTCCTATTTGCATGTATCGATTTGGCCCCATTAAAGCGAGTGTTACAACATTGTATAATCCTGTAGCTTCATACACAAATTTTAACAGTTTTCCAGAAAAAGATACATCTAATAACAATTCGGACAGGGGAGTTTTGCTATGAATACAGGTGAAACAGTTTTAATTTTCTTTATACTTTTCGAAGGGTAGTTTCTTATTCCTACCTACCTACCCTAGTGTTATGGGCATGTTGCCAGAAACAAACTATTTTAGACCTTCTTAGTTTCTAGGGTTTGTATAACATTGATGCTGACAGTCGATGGTACATGTTTTCCAAATGATTGCCCAATATACATTTATCGAGGGTGTCATCAACACATGAGGGCAACACAAGTCCGAGGTATAGATGCATATACCAGTAAAGTTAGGCATTCTTGATAGAAAGAAATATTTGTCTTTGTTTCATCAAAACAAATTTTGACATTGTTAACAAAAGATGAAATAATACAATAAAGACGTAGTCCTAATGATTTGACTGTTTCATTAAAATAAATGTTGGCATTGTTAACCAAAGATGAAATGATGCAATTAAGGTCACAAACCACTAAATAAAATTGTTATTTAGCTCACTGTAAAGTGACAATTGTCAGCCCCAGATTATATGATTTTAAAGTCTATGGCCAGTTAACAGACCTATATCATTGAAAAGCAGTATATTTCAGCTTAAAAAATAGACCAAAAAACATGGGGTCATGTTTAATATCAGAAAAATTTGTTCGTCAAAGGCGGTAGACAAATTTTTACGAACGCTTTGTCAAATATGCCAAAATCTCAAAATATTCAAGATGAAACACATTAACTCATTCAACTACATGTTTACAATACCTTTAAACTCAATAAGATGATTCTAGTTCCATTTTGTCAAGGCATATCACCATTTCCACGCAAACAGAAGTTTCTGTAAGGACTATTTGAGTGTATCCGATTTTAGTCCGCGTATGCAATTAGTGGTTTATATCCTTACAACGTAGGTCTAATGGTTGGAAAATGTGAAATCGATAAATCTATGTGATTATCTATTGTTCTTGGTTCGTAATTTTATTTTTTTAAATACTACATATTAGTTAAAACTAAAATTAGAATATGGCTTTTGTACAGATAGTCAATTAGCCAATAAATGGTACAAAAATTCAAACTTCTAATCTTGTCAAGATGTAAATGTCCACATCACACCTGAAAATGCATAAATACAAAAAATGTAAATTATTCAATTTGCTTTTGTCTTGTGTTTTTTAATACAAAGTTGCTATAATTTTCCATAACATTTCCTCAATTTATAGTACAGTTAAAAGCTTTTGCATGGATGAGAATGTTATATATGTATACACATGAGCTATAAATGTAACAAAATAAGTCCGAAGCACACATGTAACCACATGACATTACTTGTTCGTAACTCGAATTAAACAGCAGCAAATATTCGTAAACCCCGATTCAGCTATTGTGAAAATTAAATACAGCCGTATGAAACACCTTGTCTTTACGTAGCCTAATTTCAGGCATGCCTTAACCGGATAGTTTTGACTACAATTCTCTAAACGAATATTTAAGAAAAGTATCAGACCTCACCATCGATCTACTTGAATACAATGTTAATGTTCGTTGTCGTTGGCATTGTTGTTGCTGTAATATAGAATTGAATCAAGTAAATGTTCTACTCAATAGAATTTACTTCACAATACAATATAATTCACCACTTAACGCCATCCCGATCACCTCGGACTTTATGCATTGTAATATTACAGGAGAAAAACGAAATTGGCCGAGAGGTCACAATTATACACAGCCAACCGACTCATTAAATACGACTGTGTGATAGAAAAATATGTACGTAAATCTAACTTACCCTCGCATATCGTGGGGTCGGCATGAACACAATTGTTGAACCACTCATCAAACATTGAATCAGACGGACATTGATAGATAAACCACTGATAGATGGGTACGCCTGATACACTATAATCCATGGTACAGTTACAACGTTGTCTACATGACATGTCCTCCCAAAATCCTTCATTGTTTTCATCGCAAGATCCTACAAAAGAAATGCAAATACAATCATTAAATACTGTAGCGCACAGACCATACAAAGACACACGGAAACGACGGCAGCACCTAGCCAACCACGCAAGAATCAGAAAAAGAATGACCCATCCACATCCCCCAAATGCACATTTCCAGCAAGCCTATATAGTCACTACGCAGTGAATGGTATACTGTGGACATTGAGTTTAGTGCATAATTAACCATTATAAATGATAGCTACACTGAAATGAAGTCCGTTTTGGCTAGAAACGAATAGCATTTGATTTACAACATACAACACACCTTATTACGTCAATTATCTAGTTTTGACTATATGTATGATTATTATTATATGGACATTGTAATTTTGAAATCATTTCTTGGAAGAATGTACATGATCGGCATTCGTAATTATTATAGGGGTCATTACTAAGTTGTGCATCTTCAATAGCTAAAGACTGCAATGAAACAGCTGTCCAATTACACGTTCTACCAATACATTGTATATCCAATACACGTATCTATGTTTGAGTATTTTTGCATTCATATTTTGTAGATCAACTCTATAAAGAGTACTCACCATACGATGAACACATCCCATCCATGTCTGAAAATACAATACAACTAGTTGACTCCCAAAAAACATGTCACACTGAGCAATTTTTGCCTCGGTGATGTACTCTGTACTCCCGATGGAAATTAATGTTTTTTTTGTTTTGTTTTTTATCAGGACATCGGGAACAGGTCCATCGAGGTCTAGGGGGATCTTTGGGGAAGTCATGAGACAATTTGTGATAAAGGAAGGAATCGGGTGGTATCTGAAGATATCGGGAGAACATCGCCGACGATAAATTCCTCAGTGGGACCTAGGCTTTATTTAACATTGTAAATGATATGTGTCACATGTAGATAATAAGCAGTTTACATTGTAAGTCAAAACAATCGGAATAGAATAGATACAAGATTTTAATACGTATGCACATACCTGGCGTCATTGTGATCCTCGGTCCAGACGTAGGTGCTGAAATAAGAAATATCGTTTTAAGTCGATCAAGCACTGTTTGCTACAATATCACCATGATGATCCAGATTCGAAGACCAGGCCCCGATCTCCCGAAGCATCTCAAGTAGAAATCTCAACTCAAATTGAGATTTTGCTCAAGTCAAGAGTATACATTTCAGATTATCTTAAGTTTTGTGCTCAAAAATCTTTACTGTAATAAACTCAGAACAATATATCTGTTTTGTGATGCCAACTTTCAGAGTCATGGAAAGTCTCTCAAAGACACATGACAGTATTTGAGATTTATCTCAGCTCAGATTGAGATGCTTCGGGAGATCGGGGCCTGGTTCGGTCATCATGTCCCCAAGGTAATAGTAGAGCACAACAGGCACACAAAGAACGGCGTACCAATGGCTAGCTCTGCATAACAGTGGCCCCGGTCACAGCATAAAAGTGGTCCCGGTTACAGCATAAAAGTGACCCGGTCACAGCATAAAAGTGGCCCGGTCACAGCATAAAAGTGGCCCCGGTCACAGCATAAAAGTAGCATAAAAGTGGCCCCGGTCACAGCATAAAAGTGGCCCCGGTCAAAGCATAAAAGTGGCCTCGGTCACAGCATAAAAGTGGCACCGGTCACAGCATAAAAGTAGCATAAAAGTGGCCCCGGTCACAGCATAAAAGTGGCCCCGGTCACAATGACAAATTTTTATATTTGATTGCATTTAATTGATTATAGTCAGAACAGTTCTAAATGATTAATGCTGAACATGAAACAAAGGACAGTAGTCAACAGAAATGACAGGTGACGAAAGGCACAATGAAGAACACACTGAAACGATAAGGCAGATACTTGTACAAGACACAAGGACAACTACAAAATTGGATAAGGAAAATGAAACTAAAAAAGCTATAACCCACACCTACAGCCCATCGAACCAATTAGTCAAACATATTCCGAACAATTAACAGTATTGCAGGTCAGAGTCGCGCAATAAATAGTATAAAAACATTTGTTAAAACGTTTCCGCGCTAATGTTTTAGTAGTAAACCGGATAGAGCGGGATGAATAGACGCAAGAAAATGAAAAATATCCAGCGTCTAAAAAATACAAAACATATTAATTCCACAATTCTCCGACTGCATATACAACTTATAAACCACCCGGATAGAGTACGATTAGCGAGAACAAATACAATAGGGGTCGAAACACATATGCACGATATGGTCTCGACGTTCGGCTGGAAAATTGTACACGCATCTCAGCGCTCGGAAAAGAGTTGTGCTAACGACAGACGCAAACTTTTTTGTTGATAATCTGTGGTAGTTTAATGGATCAAAAGTCGATCAATACTATTAACATGGGCGCAAGAAAATAAAAACACTATTAACTGAAAACTACACATAGTCCATTTCCATAACTCTACATGCATACGAACTGGATGGAGTACGAATAGCGCGAACGAATCCGATGGGGATGAAACACGGATAACTGAAATGGCGGGAAAAAATTATACAACAGCACTCGGAAAAGGGTCGTTCAAACAGTAGACCCAAAATATTCAGCTGAAGATCTCTGGTAAGTTAATGGAAGAAACGTGGATAAATACTATCAACAAATGCAAAATAGTGTAAATAATGAAAAATAAGCACACGCTAGATTAAGAGCTTCTAGCTAAACTGTAATATGAATGTAAAAACAATGAATTGTGTAAAGTTCGTCTGCTCAACGGGTTACTTTTAACAGTGACATTTTTATTGACCCTGGTATGTAATACGAAAACCGGGGGTTCCCCCCAGTAAAAATGATCTTAACAGGGGCTCTATAACATCACGAGGGATATCGCAGACATGTATACGTGAAAAGTATTCCATAGAGTTCGTAAAGGCAACTTATTGGGTTTTTGATTAGAAGACATATATACATACCATCAGAACTGTGTGGTGGAGGAGAAGAATATATTGTCTGACCTAGAAGAAACAAGTGATGTTTGTAAAATATGTATGCCATATGCCACCAACCAACTATGCATTCATGTTTAAGGTTATCACAACGTTGAGTTATGACCTACTAACATTCACTGATAATGATCGACCTCCTTGAAAAGCTATAATCGACTAACCATTGACCATTATAAGGGGTCATCTACTAATAATGCAACTTAAAAACAGCAGTACTATCATGTAGATATAAGTAGTGCACGTATATATGTATATGCGTATAGTTACACGACGTTGAAGAAATACATCTTGGTTTGAAAAGTTTGGTTGCACAAATGAAATATGTTGGGTGTTTGAATTCAGTTTGAAAAATAGTACACGTTATACAAGTTTCAAACATTTCAAATTACAAATACATTTCCTCGTAAAATAAAGTCCTTATTAATATTTTTATTACATTTTGGTATGGTACTACATTTACTACATTTGGTATAAAATTATGAATGTTATATAATAATGTTGTGTATGGGCCGGTGGCCATATATCATATTTCTGAATAAACTGTATCTAAACTGTATTGTATACGTACTTGCACATGTAACATCTTCTTCATGGTCACAAACGTTCGTTGTATCATCAAACAGTGTACCATCAGAACAGTTATGTAGCGACCAATAGTATGATACAAGCAGAGCATCATACGCACATTGACAGAACTGTTTACAGTTTGATCCAGGAGCTGAGACATGATTGATATTCGGATCCTCGTAGATGGTCTGAGTACATTGGTCTGGATTTCAAGCATATAAGACATAATTCAACTGATATGAAAGATATCTAAATAATAACAAGATACTCGAGAGATGTCGAAAGCCTGAACAAAGATATATAGTTACAACAAGTCGCAAGTACAATCACTGAATTTGCACAAACAATGATTGAAATAAATCAATGGTAGATCAAATATAAAAATACGATATCAAACATTATACAACTGTAATGTTAATTATTTATCATCTACAGCGTTGACTAGTAAGATTTACTGGTTATGCTAATTGAACAAAATATGTATGCCACAAAATTTGTTCCGAACAGCGCGTAACACACGAAACACAAATTCACATAGGCAATTACACAATATAACAATGGAATAATTATCCATGTACAATGCAAACTTACCTAGAGCCCAGCAACCTTTGGTGACTGAAAGTATATATGAGCACTAAACTATTAAATACTGTACATGTACATACAATTCGAAACCATTCGGAAACGGCAACATCACCATATGTCTCTTGTAAAACACATTTATACATAAATTGGACAAGAAAGGCATCACTCAATAACGACAGCAGAGTACGAAAGGTACAAAAAGCGCGCTCAAAAATGAATATGTTGTTTAAATATAAGTATATCTCCCACACAGGTAAGTTGCCCGACAAATTCGTCGATCAACCGTCCAACGGTCCAAAGATTGGTTGACATCTCACACATTTGAACTATTCCCGCTCGATTTACTTCGTAATCTATGAGTAGGCATGCGTCTCATGACATTCCGAAGCATCGTTAATTAACAGAAAATGCTAAAGTTCTTAAAATGGCTGCAATTTTGGACGTCACTAGCTAGATATTGGAGACTTGTTGCGGAATTCTTTGGTTAATTTGGTTGATTAAAAAAAATTGGCATAATAGATATCCTATGGATATTTAATAATAGTTTAACATTCGTCTTTAACTATGAATGTTATTTATATTCAATCTTTAAAAAAAATGTACATACATTCAGTACTCATCGGTGTATCAGTGGAACGTGAAGGATGATTTGTCGGACCTAAAAAAGAGTTGTTTGTTTTAAATCATGTAACTATCTCTCATCGTAGTCAAATAATCATGTATATGTTAGGTCATCACGACTTTGACATATGACCTACTAGTTACAAAATTACTAGGGGTCATCTACCAATGATGTAAGCTTATAAACATTTGCCAGATGATCCAAATAATAAACATATACAGTTACTAGCTATAGAAGAAATACATCATGGTTTGAAAGTTTATCTGCAAAAATGAAATATGTGTGGCGTTTTAATTCAGCTTACAAAAGAGAACATGCTATCTCAGTGTCACATATTTCATAGTGCAAATATATTTCCTCGTAAAATACTTAGTCTAGTAAATTCTTTATTATTATTTTATTATTATCAAATATTGTATACGTACTCGCACATGTAACTGCAGCCTCATGAGCACATACGTTCAATGTATCATCAAACAATGTTCCAGCAGCACAGTCATGTACCTCCCAATAGTATGATATTAGATGAGCATCATACGCACATTGACAGAACTGTTCACAGTTTGATCCAGGAGCTGAGACATGATTGTTATTCGGATCCCCGTAGATGGCCTGAGTACATGGTCCTGGATTTCAAGCATATATGATAAAATACAACTGATATGAAAGAAATCTAAATAATAACAAGATAATCTAGATATCTTGAGAGTCTGAACAAAGAGATATACTAACACCAAGTCGCAAGTACAATCACTAAATTGGCACAAACAATGCTTGTAATAAATGAATGGTCGATCAAATAGAAGATTATGATATCAAACATTATAAAACTGTTGTGTTACTATTTTATCACCCACTGCGTTGATTAGTTAGATTTACCTGTTAGGCTAATTGAACTAAATATGTATGCAACAAAATTTGTTCCGAACAGCGCGTAACACACGAAACACAAATTCACCGTAGGCGATTAAACAATATTACAATGGAATAATTATCCATGTACAATGCCAACTCACCTAGAGCCCAGCAACCTTTTGTGACTGAAAGTATATATGAAAGCATTATACTATTAATACTGTACATGTACATACATTTCGAAACCATACGGAAACGGCGATATCGCTATATGTCTCTTTTAAAACACATTTACATGTTAATACACAAATTGGACAAGAAAGGCATCACTCGATAACGACAGTAGAGTACGAAAGGTATAAAAAGTGCGCACAAAAATGAATATGTTGTTTAAATATAAGTATATCTCCGACACAGGTTAGTTGCCCGACAAACTCGTCGATCAAATGCCCAACGGTCCAAAGATTGGTTGACATCTCACACATTTGAACTATTCCCGTTTGATTTACTTCGTAATCTATGAGTAGGCATGCGTCTCATGACATTCAGAATTATCGTTAATTAACAGAAAATGCTAAAGTTCTTAAAATGGCTGCAATTTTGGACGTCACTAGCTAGATATTGCAGACTTGTTGCGGAATTCTTTGGTTAATTTGGTTAATTTAAAAAGTATTTGGCATAATAGATATCCTATGGATATTTAATAATAGTTTTACATTCGTCTTTAACTATGAATGTTATTTATATTCAATCTTTAAACAAATGTACATACCTTCAGTACTCATCGGTGTATCAGTGGAACGTGAAGGATGATTTGTCGGACCTAAAAAAGAGTTGTTTGTTTTAAATCATGTAACTATCTCTCATCGTAGTCAAATAAACATGTATATGTTAGGTCATCACGACTTTGACATATGACCTACTAGTTACAAAATTACTAGGGGTCATCTACCAATGATGTAAGCTTATAAACATTTGCCAGATGATCCAAATAATAAACATATACAGTTACTAGCTATAGAAGAAATACATCATGGTTTGAAAGTTTATCTGCAAAAATGAAATATGTGTGGTGTTTTAATTCAGCTTACAAAAGAGAACATGCTATCTCAGTGTCACATATTACATAGTGCAAATATATTTCCTCGTAAAATACTTAGTCTAGTAAATTCTTTATTATTATTTTTATTATTATCAAATATTGTATACGTACTCGCACATGTAACTGCAGCCTCATGAGCACATACGTTCAATGTATCATCAAACAATGTTCCAGCAGCACAGTCATGTGACTCCCAATAGTATGATATTAGCTGAGCATCATACGCACATTGACAGAACTGTTCACAGTTTGATCCAGGAGCTGAGACATGATTGTTATTCGGATCCCCGTAGATGGCCTGAGTACATGGTCCTGGATTTCAAGCATATATGATAAAATACAACTGATATGAAAGAAATCTAAATAATAACAAGATAATCTAGATATCTTGAGAGTCTGAACAAAGAGATATACTAACACCAAGTCGCAAGTACAATCATTAATTGGCACAAACAATGTTTGTAATAAATGAATGGTCGATCAAATAGAAGATTATGATATCAAACATTATAAAACTGTTGTGTTACTATTTTATCACCCACTGCGTTGATTAGTTAGATTTACCTGTTAGGCTAATTGAACTAAATATGTATGCAACAAAATTTGTTCCGAACAGCGCGTAACACACGAAACACAAATTCACAGTAGGCGATTAAACAATATTACAATGGAATAATTATCCATGTACAATGCCAACTCACCTAGAGCCCAGCAACCTTTTGTGACTGAAAGTATATATGAAAGCATTATACTATTAATACTGTACATGTACATACATTTCGAAACCATACGGTAACGGCGATATCGCCATATGTCTCTTTTAAAAAACATTTACATGTTTATACACAAATTGGACAAGAAAGGCATCACTCAATAACGACAGCAGAGTACGAAAGGTACAAAAAGCGCGCACAAAAATGAATATGTTGTTTAAATATAAGTATATCTCCGACACAGGTTAGTTTCCCGACAAATTCGTTGATCCACCGTCCAACGGTCCAATTGTAAGATTGGTTGACATCTCACACATTTGAACTATTTCCGCTTGATTTACTTCGTAATTTATGAGTAGGCATGCGTCTCATGACATTCAGAAGCATCGTTAATTAACAGAAAATGCTAAAGTTCTTAAAATGGCTGCAATTTTGGACGTCACTAGCTAGATATTGCAGACTTGTTGCGGAATTCTTTGGTTGATTTGGTTAATTTAAAAAGTATTTGGCATAATAGATATCCTATGGATATTTAATAATAGTTTTACATTCGTCTTTAACTATGCATGTTATTTATATTCAATCTTTAAAAAAATAGAATCAATGATCATTTTTTCAGCATCAGATTCCCCTACCGGAAGTCGGAGGTGAGATTCGATCTACATAATCACCACAACACTTCTGTTTTAACAAAAAGAATCAGTCTTAGCCAATGCAAACTAAAAAAAACCAGCAAGTATGTGTTTGTTTTTGCATGTAATCGTTAATGGGAATTCCCCGTCCCTTCTGGGGAAATCTCTTTTTAAAAGTTTCAAAGCAATGAGATGATTTGGTAAAAACTAAGTTATATAATAGAAGATGTACATACCTTCAGTACTCATCGGTGTATCAGTGGAACGTGAAGGATGATTTGTCGGACCTAAAAAAGAGTTGTTTGTTTTAAATCATGTAACTATCTCTCATCGTAGTCAAATAAACATGTATATTTTAGGTAATCACGACATTGACCTATGACCTACTAGTTACAAAATTACTAGGGGTCATCTACCAATGATGTAGCTTATGAACAGTAGCCAGATGATCTAAATAATAAACATATACAGTTACCAGCTATAGAAGAAATACATCATGGTTTGAAAAGTTTGTCTGCAAAAACGAAATATGTTGGCTGTTTTAATTCAGCTTACAAAAGAGAACATGCTATTTCAGTGTCACATATTACATAGTGCAAATATATTTCCTTGTAAAAGACTTAGTCTAATAAATTCTTTATTATTATTTTTATTATTATCAAATATTGTATACGTACTCGCACATGTAACTGCAGCTTCATGAGCACATACGTTCAATGTATCATCAAACAATGTTCCAGCAGCACAGTCATGTGACTCCCAATAGTATGATATTAGCTGATCATCATACGCACATTGACAGAACTGTTCACAGTTTGATCCAGGAGCTGAGACATGATTGTTATTCGGATCCCCGTAGATGTCCTCAGTACATGGGTCTGGATTTTAAGCATGCATGATAAAATACAATTGATATGAAAGAAATCTAAATAATAACAAGATAATCTAGATATCTTGAGAGTCTGAACAAAGAGATATACTAACACCAAGTCGCAAGTACAATCACTGAATTGGCACAAACAATGTTTGAAATAAATGAATGGTAGATCAAATATTATATTATGATATCAAACATTATAAAACTGTGATGTTAATATTTTATTATCTACAGCGTTGACTAGTAAGATTTACTGGTTATGCTAAGTGAACAAAATATGTATGCAACAAAATTTGTTCCAAACAGCGCGTAACACACGAAACACAAATTCACCGTAGGCGATTAAACAATATTACAATGGAATAATACCTTGTACAATGCCAACTTACCTAGAGCCCTGCAACCATTTGTGACTGAAAGTATATATGTAGCATTATACTATTAAATACTATACATGTATATACACTTCGAAACTATACGGAAACGGCAATATCGACATATGTCACTTTTAAAACACATTTACATGTTTATACACAAAGATAATAACAACTTGGACAAGAAAGGCAGCACTCATTATCGACAGTGGAGTATGAAAGACACAGAATAAAAATGATTGTGTTTTTATATCTGCCATACAGGTTAGTTTATTGACTTTCTATGCCAACACATGTTACAGAGTACCAGTTGTCCTGTCCCAGAAATCCGTGATAAATTTCTGATTATTTTCGAAAACGACAAACTAAAACCTTAGATGATATATTCACCGGACCTTTTTCAAGAATACAAATGCTAATGAACCAGTAACTATGTACCTGCATGTTCTGTAACAAGAAAGTATGAAACAATGTAGGCAAAATTAATGGCATGTGCTGGCAATAAAGGATTAAAAATTTCAGTAAATTAATTATAAGTTAGTGTAGATGGACTAAATCTAGGGGAAACACATAACACAGGACATAACAGAGGACATGTAATATGCTCATCTGACAGAGCTGATAACAATCATAAAAATAGAGTGGTGATTGTGATAGATAAATAATTATTCAAGTGAATGACTTTTTGTTACATTTGTAGTTGATATGATAACACAATGTAGATACGACGTCTGATAATATTGAACGACCGTGTTCTGTAATCCAACTATTAAAAGTTTCAAAGCAATGAGATGAGTTGGTAAAAACTAAGTTATATAATAGAAGATGTACATACCTTCAGTACTCATTGGTGTATCAGTGGGAGGTGAAGGATGAATAGTCGGACCTAAAAAAAGAGTTGTTTGTTTTAAATCATGTAATTATCTCTCATCGTAGTCAAATAAACATGTATATTTTAGGTCATCACGACATTGACCTATGACCTACTAGTTACAAAATTACTAGGGGTCATCTACCAATGATGTAGCTTATTAAACAGTAGCCAGATGATCTAAATAATAAACATATACAGTTACCAGCTATAGAAGAAATACATCATGGTTTGAAAAGTTTGTCTGCAAAAACGAAATATGTTGGGTGTTTTAATTCAGCTTACAAAAGAGAACATGCTATTTCAGTGTCACATATTACATAGTGCAAATATATTTCCTCGTAAAATACTTAGTCTAATAAATTCTTTATTATTATTTTTATTATTATCAAATATTGTATACGTACTCGCACATGTTACTGCAGCTTCATGAGCACATACGTTCAATGTATCATCAAACAATGTTCCAGCAGCACAGTCATGTGACTCCCAATAGTATGATATTAGATGAGCATCATACGCACATTGACAGAACTGTTTACAGTTTGATCCAGGAGCTGAGACATGATTGTTATTCGGATCCTCGTAGATGTCAATAGTACATGGGTCTGAATTTTAAGCATATATGACAAAATACAATTGATATTGAAGATATATAGAGCATAACAAGATAATCTACAGATGTTGAAAGCCTGTCCGATTTGTTGGTATCTTCTTGTTCAGGCTTTCGACATCTCTAAATAGAGGTGGAATTACAGTGGATTTTTACATGGCTTTAATTGGAGTTATCAGCATCGGCCTAATAATGATTCTTAGAGATTAATTCGTGAGATTAAAGCGATTAAACAATAGAACAATTTAATTAGACTTATATACAATGTGCACTTACCTAGAGCATCGCAACCTTGTGTCACTGAAATTATATAATGAGTACAGTACAGTAAACCTTATTATCTCGAGGACCCATCGGGATAATTCAAATGCTCGAGATAAGCCAGGTTCTCGACCTATCTGAAGTCTATTAATATACAACATTGAGCATGCTCGACATAGGCCGGATGCTCGTGATAACGATGTTCGTCTTATCGAGGTTTTACTGAACTACATCTCATGTAACACATATACAGGTTCATACAATGATTTCTTAACATATCTCTTATACAAATTGGTTTATTCATTAGCAAAAAACTAACAATCGTATTTAAGTTTACAAACGAATTACCCATTAACCAAATAGTTCTGGCATATTGATGAATAATCTAGATAATCTGTTTAATGTACCCGTGATAAATTGCAAATATATTTTGAAAACTACATACTAAAGCAGTTGATTCTATAACATATTATAATTCATTGTCTTGACAGTTTTTATACAGTGTTCAAACTGTAAATGAGACCATTAAATAGTTGCTACATAACAGGCTATAATGCTATCATGTACTGAAAGCATGAACTAGATTTAATATACTAGTAGACAAAATTGATCAACAAAGAACAGGGCCGTTTACATTAATGCATACTAGGGCATATCTCATTATATAAATTAGTATAGTGTGTACTGAAAGTCATACACAATTTAATCGAAATGTTTTTTAATTGTTTGAACATAAAACAGCTTAAAACGTGCAGAACGAACATGGTTAATACTTTTGGCTAATGGTCGTTTCGAGGAAGAAAATCAAGGCGTCGTCTAGCGACAAAGAGACTTGTCGGTAACAATCAGCTGACCCGGTGATGCCCGCCCGTCCGGTATCCTTTGTCAAAGATTCGATGCCGGCGCCCATTATGTACACGATGACATCGGATACACGGACCTCATCCAGCGTCCGGGTTGACATCATCCGGAGTCCAGGTGATGTGTGACACAGATATAAGAAAGGATAAACAAGTAATGTAAAAAATAAGCCAAACGGTCCATTGCTTTTTATTTTCGAAGATCAGCATTTTTCTTTCTACATGTATTATTGAAATTATGTCAAGCCCATGTATATTTTTATAATAGTTACCTGGTGGTCCCTCCGTGTACACTGAAAGAAGAAATTAATTGTTTAAGGTCACTAAGTAGCCTAATAGTATTGTTCTTGAATTTTGTTGTGCTTTTTTCATTTAGTGGCAATACAGAAGTTACATAACTGTTCGCCATTTTAACGGTGCACGCTCCAGTATGTCTCGCGGGACTATTTTAACTTCATTAAATAATCTTTATAAAGTGTTGAGTACTGGTAATTAAGTTTGTGAGGCATCTGTGAATGCGATGGTTGTGTTGTGTTCTGAATGAATTGATCCAGTTGTAAACCGTATGAACCGTGTGCTTTCTGTATGAGGGTATTGTGATATATACCCGGGTTAATATATATATATATATTATATATTCCTTCAATACATGAAGAGTTAAACACACAATTACAGTATAAATTTGCACATACAGTACTACAGACAAATGCACTGCATAAACTCTACCCTTAAAAGTTGATGAGTGACTTTTGCTATACTAGTGTACTAGTAAATCGATTCACTCAAATGCTTAGCTAACACAACACTTTGTAAGCATGTTACTTTAATATAAATAGTGTTTATTAAAAAATGCATACAAGTCAATTAGAAAAACTTGCATTAAAACAATCACTATTCATTTGCACATCGCACCAATTTACGACGTTATTTAGAACGACAATTGAAGTGAAATTTGACTAAATACGAATATTTCAAAATAACTTATAAAAACTAAAATGAATGACAAACGTACCTTCGGTATTGGTGGGATGCCAGGTAGAGAGTAATGTTTCACCTAAAATTACAACAATAATGTAAATACTAGTATATTAATGTAGGTCATTCGATACGTACTTCATCTGTATTACATTTTAACGAATTCTTTGACAAGTTTAGTAATTTAACTAGGGTCTTTACAACATAGTGTTGGGTGCTAATCACTGAAATGCGTTTCAGAAAAAAACCAAGTGGTCCAACAGAGAATTGTACATAAACAGAACGTGGTACTTAATAAAACTTTCTTATAAACAAAATATATACATTAATAAATACATGAAGTATGTTACTTCTCCGAATATTGACAACAAATTTGGATACAAAGTTTACCTAAAAGAATACTGATGATCTTTATACAGAACACTCGCCCATCGCAAAAACCTCAAATAGATTACACAAATAACCAGTGTCACTGTTTACTAAATCACATCATGCCAGAAAAGGGTTGATATATAGGCAAACACAGACTATATAATGTTATATTATGACATATTCGTCAAAGTGCTGTGTGCGTACATGTATTATTTTTTGTCTCGGTAAATCCGATCGGCCTGCGAACATTTTGGCTAGTCGGGTGGACATCGGAGCATTACAGAGCATCGGGCAGCGATCGGAATAATTGTAAGTTTATTTTGTCATGTCATTGCTACTCATTTGCTGACGTCCACACGATGCCTAGATCTATATTGGATACACATAGGGTATACGGAAATCGTTCGACGTCCGGGTAACATCGTCTGGTGTCCGGTTGATGTGTGACCCAGGTATGTATGTCTTAAATAAAACATTTCTTTACGTAATGTATTATAAACTATGGAAATGTTTTGTTTGTATTACTTACCAATGCATTGATCTGTAAAAGTACAGACTTGTAAATTGACATCAAACAACGTTCCAGGAGCACACGGCATAGGTTGCCAATAATGTATTTGTTGTTCACCAGTAGAACCAGCCCTATGAGCACACTGGCAAAACGTTGTACACCCCATCCCTGGTGCTGGGACAAGACGACCGCTTGTGTATTGAGTCGTGGTACAGACTCCTGGAAGAATGAATGTGAATAAATGTCCAACATTATCTCTTTCATGAATATAAATGTATTTCTTTTTATACGCAGGAATGCAATGCAATCAGGTTTCCTGTGGTACAAACAACTTTCACAGTTGTCCACATTTAAGTTTGATTAATATTCATACATGAACAATTGAAAGAAACGATGCGTATTTAAATTACCATAACATTGGCAAAGGTCTTAGTTCAACATTATTTGTACCGCATAAAAATTAATTGTTAAAACCAAAAATCTTGCGAATTCAGGATTTTATGAGATAGGACATCCATACTCATGGACAATCATTGATATGAACAGTTTATTATCCTTATTCTATTTGAACTAGTTTGCGTTCGAGTTATACTGTTTTGATTATTGCCGGCCATCCGGTTTCGTCCCTGCCTAATTGGCAATAGACCACCAGTTTCGAGGAGAGAGAGAGAGAGAGAGAGAGAGAGAGAGAGAGAGAGAGAGAAAGAGAGAGAGGGAGGGAGGGAGAGAGAGAGAGAGATGAAGTTTGTGTGACACACGGAATCCGGATGTGCTATCCTAGCTCTTTACGAAAAGACTCCTTGGTTCTTTAACGTTACCGGTGTAGCACCGATACTTCAACAAGTTCGTCTCTAGTTTGTTGGAAACAATGAAAGCGTTTCAGAAATGACCAAGTGCCGAAATTAGACACAGGGAGAGCGTTACCCAATCGACCTTTGTGTCACACCTACTCTATAAATTGAAAAAGGACAATACGTTGTACATGCATAGAGTAAATACAAATTTAAGGACAACCGACTTCGTACGGTCTGTAACAAATGTCATTGGGGACTTAATAATTATACTAGTCCAATGATACTAGAGACCACTAATCTGGAGGTCGTGAGCTCTACACGCGAGCTCTATGTTGATCGTCCGCAATTTTGTGCGTGGTGATAATACATCAACAGTCATTTGTCCGGCTTTCATTCTGAACTCTGATTTATTGTTGTTGGCACTGAACGCAGTGTATTAAATACTGATGAGAACGGAATGCACGATACACACCATCAGCTTAAGCGGCAAAAAGATAATATTAATCCAGGAAAGGCAGCACTCAACTTATTCAGCCGAGTACAGAAAACATGAAAAACATACAGTACACAATACCCAGGCCGTAGAACGATTGTTTTAGTAAAAATATGTTTAATGTATACTTACCTAGTGCCTCGCAACCTGTGTCGACTGAAAAATACATTAAAAACAACATAGTGTGATTGAAAACATAATAACATCAGTGTTGGTACGACAACAGAAAACGTTTATACTTACAAGCCTGACTGAGTAACATAAAAATATGCTTGATGTGTAAATTAAATTAATGGTAAAAAACCGATTAGGATTGACTAGGCGCTAGATGTCTAAATATGTATGTATAAAAAACTGCGTGGACCAATGAAAGAATTTCAATTTTGTTGTAAAACATTGGAAGTATTGCACGTGTTCATATAATCAAATGGATTCGCTTGAAAACCTTCGACAAAAACCGTAGACAACCGAATGTGAGGAGAGTTCTCTATTTTGGAATCTTGTCAATCGCTCACGAAAAATTCAGATATTCAAAACTAACTTACCTGGTCTTTCTGTAACAACTGAAAGTAGAAAAGATAAAAACATGATAATTTAAAAAAAAAGTTGGATGATACATGTTTATTACAAGACAAAGCAACGCCCTCTTTTGGTTCTAGCTATTACAAATGTATAATAAACGGTCGGTGTTATCTTACTCAAGATAATTACTACATGTTTTTTTTCGTCGGTCCGTCGCAATTGAATTGTCGCAAATAGATTATATATACATTTTTGTACAGTTAAACAACCCTATCGTGTTAGCATGAATAATTCTGATGTACAAAATGATGTAGTTAATAAGGCACAGCATATGTACTCGTATGCATAAGAAATGGACCAAATATCAGCGCTATCCACGACAACAATACCGAAGATACATGTACTACCACCGATGACTCATTGTTGATAATGGACACCAATGAAACAACAAGTAATTAAGAATTGCAAGCAATACAGAAGTCCCCTACCCGTTTGAGGCCATTTTCAATGTTTCTGTTGCCATAGCAACCACAATTTTTGTCAGAATCAAAATATTTTTAGTTGTGCATAATCCCCTTATTGCCCCCTATCCACATATCAAGTTTCATAAACCTAGCTTGAAAACTGTTTTGAGTTATGGCAGGATCCAGATTTGGGCATATTTTCACTCTTTCTGTTGCCATAGCAACCACAATTTTTGTCAGAATCAAAATATTTTTAGACGTGCATAATTCCCTTATTGCCCCCTATCCACATATCAAGTGTCATAAACCTAGCTTGGAAACTGTTTGAGTTATGGCAGGATCCAGATTTGGGCATATTTTCACTCTTTCTGTTGCCATAGCAACCACAATTTTTGTCATAATCAAAATATTTTTAGACGTGCATTATTCCCTTATTGTCCCCTTTCCACAAATCAAGTGTCATAAACCTAGCTTGGAAACTGTTTGAGTTATGTCAGGATCTAGATTGTTTGACGGACGGACGGACGGACGGACGGAGGGCAAACCTATAGTCCCCTCCGGTCAAAAACCGGTAGGGGACTAATAAAAGAATCCCCATTTAAAATACTCGAACAACCACAACATATTACAAATCAGAACCCAGTCATTCAAGAGAGTACTTGTACAAAGAAATTTTCAAATTCTAAAAACTGTAACCAAATACACAATGACACCAATTCACCTGATGACGTGTTCTTCCATAAACAAGGACTCAACTTTTTCCACCTTAATATTTATTATCTGTGTCCAAAATTTGATGAACTGAAAATATTATTGGCTGATCATGATGAAATCGACATAATTATTGTGTCTCTGTGAAACATTCCTGAACAAGCAACTTGATGATAATGAATTTCAATTGAATAACTACAACCTCTTTCGGGGTGATAGACCAACTAATGGAGGAGGTCTGGTAACTTATGTCAGCTGCAAATACCAATGTGAACAGAGACTCGATCTGGACCGAGAACAGATAGAAGCAATATGGCTAGAAATTAAGGTCTCAAAACAGAAACCATTCATTTTCGGGTATATCTACCGTCCACCATCATCAAGTACCAACTGATGAACTTGAAATAATTTTGGATTTGCATTTGATTTGATAAACCATACACTATTATTTGATAAAATGGTAGAATACCACATCTCAAGTCCATCACTTCAGTGGTTTCAATCCTACTTGTCAGACCGATCCCAACAAGTGTTCTTTTCAAGGCAAGCTTTCCACTTCTCTTGAAATAATATCAGGAGTACCCCAAGGATCTGTCCTTGGGCCCATAATATTTATCTTTATATTAATGATCTACCTCTACATGTACAAAATTCTTCTACTGACATGTTTGCCGATGACACTAGGTCATCCATTAATAATGTCTACCACACTTTACAAACTAGCCTTGATACAGTAGATGAATGGTGTCAAAGGAATTCAATGATACCAAATCCTCAAAAGACTAAAGCAATGATGATCACACCTTCAAACACTATCTACACGACACTAAATACAAACTCCCATCACAACCTGCTTTTACAAAACCAGAACATAGATTTCACTGAAGTTGAAAAGTTGCTAGGTGTCCATGTTGACCACAAGTCAAGCAGGACTATTCAAGTTGAACACATATTTAAGAAATGTAATTCTCTGTTGTATCTGCTTTTAAGAATAAAGCAGTATCTCAGTATTCACATGAGAAAATTTTTCTTCAATGCTTTTATCTTGCCACACCTTGATTATTGCTGCACTATCTGGGGCAATTGCAGTGATGGGTTATTAAATAAGTTGCATAAATTCCAGAAAAGAGCAGCTAGAATAATTCTAGACAAGCCTTATGATGAACCAACGCAAACCTTATTCAATGATCTGAAATGGATGAAAATACAAGACCGTATATCTTATAAAAAAGCTGTGTTTGTCTATAAATCCTTAAATAATTTATTTCCCGAGTACATGTCTAACCTATTTACTGAAACTAATTATGCATCCTTAAGATCCCATTCAAACAGTACTCTCTACATTCCAAAACCGAGACTAGAATTCTGCAGAAAATCTCTTGCATACTCTGGTCCAAAAATCTGGAACATAATACCCCTAAACATACGTCAGTCAAGTTCACTAAATATCTTCAAAAACACATATCTCACATGGTTTTACTCTGGTGGACATAACAATAATGTTTCTTTGTGAATACTGTCACAATTAATACTATTTTGCTCTGTGAATATTATCACATATATTGTCACATGTTTGTTAATTAAAAATGTATTATCAAATGTTTTTTTCTTTTCAGGAGTATATTATCATTATTTATGTTTTTTTGCTTACTCTTGTAAACATGTATATGTACAAATCAATCGTCATAGAGGCTCACAGAGAAGACTGGGCTTGCCTAACTGTGTTGCATCTTTAAATAAAGTCGTTATTATTATTATTATGCAAATGTTATTATGTTTTACAAAATATCACTCATGTCTGATGCGATATGTCACAAGGTTAATGCGAGTTTGTTTGTGTAGATAAATAATGGTCTTCTGCCATGTCGGTTATGATCATGCCCTCAACTGGTAGAGCAATTTTTAATGTAGTACATGCAGATAGACCTAATGAATACCGGTATTAGGAAAAAGATAATAGAAAGTCGGACAGGTACGGCAACACTCAACCAAACCAGCCGAGCCCAGAAAACGTAAAAATATCACATACCACAATTACACAGCACAATGCCTAAAACATAACCGAAAGAAAAATTGTACTGCTCAAGTCCCAGCTGTCAAGTAAGAAAACTGCTTTGGCACTTGTTCGCCGTAAGTTTGATCACAGGCCTAAGAAATTACATCACAAAATACAGAGTTTTGAAATTCTCCATCATCCGGTCATTACAGTGTTCTATTTACATACTGTAATGACCGGATGATGGGGATTTCAAAACTCTGTATTGTGTGATATCTTAGGCATGTGGTATGATTGACGTCCGACGTAAATCCCAGTGAAAAAAATTCAACCAAGTAAACCGATTAAGTAATCTAACTTATTAATATATTACCTGTTTCCATTTCTTCTGTCGTGACATCAAAGGCTGCAATGACGAAACATTGTGTAATCAACGAAACGTGTCCAGTATTGCATTGCTGTGTTAACAGTTTTTTTTAAATTTTAATTATTTCATGAGAAAAAGATACATTTTGTTAAAAAGTAAAGTAGCAATTTAAAGTCTACTGGTCTGCATCAGGCATACGTCCGTTCAGTTCAGCCGAGTGTATACATATGCCTCCCCTCGACCACTGAGTCGCAAGTCGGCTCACTTTTATAACCGACGAAATGCATATTGCTAGGTCACGGTTGTTTTCATTTTACTTGTACATTTGTATGACAGTAAAACATCGTTATCTCGAGGAGTAATTGGGATTGGTAAAATGCTCGAGATAAACCGGTGCTCGTAATAATGATGCTCGTCATAAAGGTGTTAATCAATTTACAGTATAAAGCATATTTGCTCGTCATAGGCCGGACGCTCGTAATGTCCATACTCGTCATAACGAAGTTTTACTGTATAATTTATTATATTTATTATGGTCCTATATCTTATCACAGGAACTTGCATTTATAATTTGAATTTTTTTTTTAAAAAAAAATAGAAAAAAAAAATATATATTTTAATTTTTCAAATTATAAATGCAAGTTCCTGTGACCTTATTCAAACTACGCAATGTGTGCACATGAATATAATATGAAGTACCGTAACACTGGCTTCGTCTCCTCATTCCGACAGTATTACGATCAAAATGTGCATTCGATGGGCAGGTTCGACATTTCTCATTTTTCCAGGTGGACTTGTAGCGTCCAGAACGACATTTCGTGCACGTCTTTCCGCATTCTGATTCTTCGTAACCAGGTGGACATTTAGCTGGAAGAATAAGATTAGATATGTCACAGCACACCATACATAGGATTGACGTCTTACAATACACACCTCGGTACTGTTTTATCAAAGCACTTACGGAAAACTTAAACTTACGATCAAATTTAAATTCTTCATAATTTGTTTTCAATTATAAAGTGTGGCAAATGGAGCTGCAATACAAATTAAGATTCAGTTACTGAACTCCTACAAACCATACCCGTCACCAATTTGCAGTTGTGAAAGAATTATAAAGAATTTCAATTTGAGCGTAACTTTAAGATTTTCGTAAGTGCTTTGATAAAACAGTACCCTGGCCCCGATCTCCCGAAACATCACAATCAGAGCTAAATCTCATCTCAAATATTGCCATGTGTCTTTTAGGTAATTCTCATGGGAGACTGAACACAAAATTCGCAGAAAACCTTATTCTTAGTTTGTTACAGTAAAATTTTGTACAGCTGAAATTTCTAATCCATCTCAAATTCTGACTTTAATTTGAGCAAAATATCAATTTGTGATGAGATTTCTACAGTACTTGAGATGCTTGGGGAGATCGGGGCCTGGGTGGTATTCAATATTGATCTTATTTAATTGGAGACTTAGGATAGCCAATCATATCGCGTTTAACTAACCAAGAGTTTAAAATGGTGTGATCTGATTGGTTATCCTTATCCTTTAAGTCAAATAAGACCAATGTTTGAATGTATGCTGATTACAATCTTGTGAGGCCGATGGATTTATTCCACCTTACATACCCCTTGGTACTGTTTTATCAAAGCACTTAGGAAAAAAATTAAACTTACGTTAAAACTCAATTTCATTTGTAAGTATTATTTGTATTGCAGAAACATTTACAGCATTTCGTAGTTGTGTAATTGAAATATAAAGAATTTACATTTGGACGTAAGTTTAAGGTTACCGTAAGTGCTTTGATAAACAGTACCTTTATTAGTAATACTTTATGTTGCTGGTCATGTGCGATGATCTTAACTATGAATACATGTATGTCGTCTCTTAAACACATATGTCAGGACATACACTCAGCCACTTTTCTTATTGGTCACTTTTCAAACCCCAAATATAATAACCTGTGATCATAATATTTTTACTATATTTTGCACACAAACGTTTTATGCAATTGGTCTAACACTTTATTTATCACAAATGCTTACTTTTGCACATGATTTTGAATATTTAATGATACAGGTGTTGAGTCAATACATAAAACGTACGTGTGCAAAATATCATCAAATAATATGATCACAGTTAAAGGTATTTCGGGTTTGAAGAGTGACCGATTAGAAAAGTGGTAAATTAAAAAGTGTAATTATTACAATGTACCCACTTTGGATATTCATACCACCGAAATAACAGCTATCCAACAGTGATAATGTCATCTATATTTGAAAATCTCAAAGTACATACGGACACATTCTTTCCAGCTCTCTGCTCCTTTTCTCAGAGTTGTACATCCTGGGGGACATATCTTACACAGACCAGCCCCTAATTTAGGTTTGTACGATCCATAGTCACAAGGCAAACATTCCAGTACTGGCAAGCAACGATAACCTTTTGGACATTTGACTACAAATGAAATAAAAACATAATTATATACGAATCACTTATACAGTACAAACTCCACAGAGCGGTATTCTGTAGAGCAACAACCTCTCTATAACAACACCTTCAAAATTTCACTCAGCCGATATTTACTATAAATGTTACATCTATAGCGCAACAACCTCTGAACAACGGCCAATATTTTTTTAACATTTCAATTGATGAAAATGCATTGAAAACCAAAACCTTATTCAATAAGCCACAAAGAATACACATACTGTATATATTATAATAAAATGAGACATTGATATCAATGTTTATGTACACAATGGTATGTAAATAAATGACCGACCTGATTAATCGAGTCATATAATACATGTGTTTTTTTTGTTTTGATTGAGTATTACAACGTTTTTGGCACCTTTTCTTTTAGTGGTATATCAGCGGTCATTTGACCTAACTATTCCAAACCACCTTTCATTGGAATTAAAAACCAGAACTACAAGTAACATGCTCCTCCATTAGCGTAGACAGTATCACAGGAAAACATAGTCTGACCAACCAACCAGTATGCGAATCCAGTATCTACTAAATTCGCCAGCTGGTTGGTCTCTTAATACAAACAACAACAAATACACTTTATTGCAAATCGGCAAACACATTTGCCTTTGGCAACGAAAAGCATAGACATATATACACAAAAATATACATACTCACATATATACACGGTACATTATATACACAAAGAGAGGAGTACATGTAAAATAAAGCACTTTATGTTCAAATAGATGTAGATTGATAGTATTCCAAAATAGGTTACTTAGAATATTAAGTTATTCTTATGTCAAAGGAATGTTTCAAGAAGTAGCAAATGTTATATAGAGATTTTTTATTTTCTGCATTCATTAGATTGTTAAACATTGATAGGGAGGGCCATCTGATAAAAGGCATGTATTTTTGTCTTAGATTATAATATTTATCGCATGTCATTAGGAAGTGGTATTCTGTTTCTACGAGATTTTTATTGCAGTTTTGACATATTCGGTTAGCTCTGTCTGTGTTATTGTATCGCCCTGTTTCAATAAATGGTCATGGGTTGTCAACAAATACATGTAGAATATTTGCTAAAAGTAATAAGTTGTAACAGTAGACACAAAGCAATGACATAACATGTATTTGTAAAATGTGTTTGTTTCATATTATATTATTCCTATGCATTCTCTATTCTTTATATTTCACATGTGCTTTGTATATATTAATGTTGTTCTCTATCAATTATCACTATTTCTATTGTTTATAAAATGAATGTATACATCACTGTAAAGGTGGAATAAAATCGTATATATATATATAGAAATATTTGTGCTAAATATACGCGTATGTTTCTTATGAAGTTAGATGTATTTATTTGTAGTAGGGATACTTCTGCAGTGGTCGGAAATAATAAACTAGTAATATGATAATAAGTGACAGACTAGAACAAATATATTTACAACATAATTATCGATTTGCTATAACTTAAATTAGTGTACATATTTGAGAGTTTAAGAAGGTAGGTACAAACTTACATCCCATAAATCGTGACAAGGAGTCGATAGACATGTCCATCTGAAAATATAAAGTCACCTTGTTAAAAAATATTTTGAGTAATAAAGATAAACAAAACATTGAAAGTATGTGCATGGTAAAGCGCTATTGGGTGCTCAGTAGCGCTTGTTTGTCTATTCAACGACCCCCTCTGGATAAAGGTCCATCTAATTAAAGGGTAACATCGGAATATGATTTGATATAAATTCTAACACAACCAGCGGTTTCAGCTATATGCATTATAGAGGAAACCACGGTGTGCTACCGATAATACACGGGTATATATTCATTATGCACCTATCAATGTTTCCCCCCGGGGAGGGGCGGGCTGACCCAGGGGAATTTGACATTTTTACTTTCCCAAAGTCTAAATTCCCACCCTAGAGCAAGGGCAATTTGTCAAAATCCCCTCACTGGGAGATGCTTTACAAACCCCCCGGGATCAAAATTTCGGCCAAAGTCTATTTCTTTCCCCGGGACTCGGCACCATTCTGTCTGTAAAATTCCCACCTATCGGGAACAGCCTTCTGTCAAAAGTCCCGTGTATGCCCGCCCCCCTGGGGGGAAACATTGATATGTGCATTATTTCTTAAGTAAAAGTGTTCATCACCCTTATAAACCTTACAGACCACTACGTTATATCAGCGTAAAGTTCATGTAGTATTTTAGTATAATAATACTTTAGATTTAAATGAGGTTCGTACAAGGAGCAGGCATGACAACATACACTATAACAACATTTAAAAGGTGGTGTCTTTAGATCGAAAAATTTACTGACGTCATTTAAACACGCAGTGCGCACATGAGTTAAATGAACACAATTAATTAATATGAAATTTGATTAGGAGTGTCCGGGTATTTATTTCATTCAAAATGATTTCATAATTGAACTAAGTCTATTGTATTTCAAAATCACCTGCATGAAATAAAGGTGTATCCGTTTATAGCACAATAATGAGCGCATGAGGCGGAACAAATATTAACAATGTGTTTAATGGAAACGTCAGAATGGCTCCAAGTGAAACAACTCAATATTTATTCATGTACTTCCGAGTTCATTAAATACACTAAATATCTGATTCTATACTTGGTAATGCACCAGTCAATATTTTTCCCGCCCCGGGGGGGGGGGGCGACCCAGGGGGAATAAGACATGTTCAATTTTTTATGTCTAAATCCCCACTCAGGAGACAATGTTACTGTCTAAATCCCCACCGTGGGGCATAGTTTTTCATCCGGGTACTTTAGTAAAAACACGAATTATTAAAGTATCACTGTCTTTTTTCGCGGTGTCAAAATTTCCGGACCAAAGTCTAGCCCGGCACTCGGAGTCGACAAAGTTGTCAAATTCGCCCGTCGGGAAGATTTGTTTGTCTCATTTTATACAGAACCATTATGTTACTACTCCGTTTTTTGAACGCAACTACATAACCATCTCGCAAATGCATTTCGACGCATTCAAATACGTTTTGTATTATATTCGTTTCAACTAATATTCGTTACCAAGTATTTCAAGTAACCAGGATAGAAACAATGTACCAATATAACTATAAGATATACGCTCGAAAAATACTTTTTTTTGTAACTTTAATCACTAAAAATATAGTATGACATAGTTAATGGAAAACATTTAAGTATGGTCTAAATTTCTAAAGAGCATTGGTCTGGCATGGGAGCATGGGCTCGGACAGCTACCACCTACTTGCTGTAACATGTTACTGATTTTTCTAGCTCGCTTCGCTCGCCGAAAATAGGTTAAAATGATTATTAGATCTATCAATTAAAGAACTGGTTTGTAGGCATTCTACTCAGATAAACAATGATTTTTTCCAGCTCGTTTTTCTCGCAGAAGTTTCCCTTAGGGAGGGGGAATGTCAACATTTACGCCCCCCCCCCCACCCAACACCAAATCCTGTATCCACCCCTGAGTTGGTATATAAGGTTTTAATCGTTAACAAAAATGTATTTCTTATAATGTTTCTGATAATAATTAGATAAATGTTATTACTATCTACCTACGCAAATATAAAATAAAAAGTATCTTACATTTATTAACTCATTATAAGTGTCATCAGTGTTAGCTTGGCTGCCACCATCGTTCTCCTGGTTGCCTTCAACATAACCTTGGCTGTCATCAAAGTTGTCAAAGTAGTCAGTGTCGAAACCATAGATGCATGTTGCCATGGTCACAATCACCAGGCACAGCCACAATGTCATCTTCATCATTTACCCACACTTACTGTAATAAAAAAGAAATAGCATACCAAACTATTTTCATCATTCGTCAAGGCTCATAACTCTGCATTTTCTTTGATTAAGCCGATACATACGTTGAAGTTTTGTCCCCTGCTGACCCTAATCTGCGTTCATATTCAGGACTCCTATATATCTGTTTTATTATAAGACTACAGATTATGGACAGAGATAAGCATACCATACACGTATCGCACAGTTGTAATTAATTAAGTGCATGTGTCTGATTACGTTGTACACGGACAGAGTTTATTATGTGTTGAATGTTGAGGCAACCTGACTATATCAAAACGCAAACATCACCAGTGACTTTGTTAATCAATTTACACTATTTTGGTGGTTAATCCTTGCTAATATTGGTCCGACCCCTGTTTCCCCACATTTACACACATTAATAATTCGTGCACATTTAAATGATTATTGTTTACAAACAACGTAAAGGTTAGAGTTTGTAAAACGTTTCTTCAAGGATATGTTGTGTATATGTTTCTATGTAAAAATCAGCATCGGTCAGGTCTTGATTTCTTATCTGTCGGTCTAGCATATACGATCAGATGGTGGTACTGATAACAGCCGAATGATGAAAATAGTTTAACATGGTATAAAAGTATATATTGGAATATTCTACTTGGCTGAAATAAAATCGCACACATTTAACAGTTTAAAAACGATTAGCTCACGCGACTTAAACACCGTCTCCTTTATCACGCAGGATCCTAGTTCTAGTCCCAGGTTTGACCGGTTATGGACATTGGTGGTGTTAATGTCCTCCACTTGAGGAGAGGTGCCAGTTGCTCAATGAAGAGCTACTTTTTTATTAATAAATAAATAATTAAAATCGTACTCGTGTTTTATCGTAGAATAAAACATGATCACGAGTCACGAGCTCGGATGCGTAGTTACATAATCACATGTGCGTAACATCCGAACAAGTGACCCATGATACTTTATTATAGATAAAATTCCGTTACATAGTTATTATTTCGATTCTGACATAGCAAATATTCTGTATTTGACAGCACAGCAAGACACGATATGCGTTGCACTATTTTCTTTCCTCGAATCCTTACGTTATTTTGCAAGTTTAGCTGTGCTGTAACGTTAATTATAAACCTATTTGTACACAGGTAGTGCTGTTTGTGGTGTTAGAATTAACAATTAATGGCAAAAAACCCAGTAAAGTCAATCAGCTGCCATAGTAGGCCTATTCTTTTGTACCTTTTCTTGAGTATAGTTTTACTAAAGGGGTTAAACTGATACTGCCACCAGTGGTACTAGATAGTGATCGAGTCAGCAACAATTATAAAATCTTCGCATTTATTTTCACTGTAAAAAATAAGATCTTAATTGTTGGAAAGTTGAACAGCCGCTATAAATTTCGTTCACCATTTTCCGTAAAAGCACGACAAACGCTGGTCCAAACTTAAATACTAAAACATAATTAATTTATTGTTGCTTTGAAAAATTAATTTAATTGCGTCTCTGCAAAACTGGTTAGTCCTTTATATTGTTTTATATATAAACGACATAAAATATTTCTCACCTAAGTTTGTTTTTTCTCCTGATAATATTCTACTGCTAAAACTGCGTTGTGTTTCCACCAAATGAAATAACAAAACTCCAAATCTTCCGCCTTCTCTGTAGGACCTTTAAAATTCCTATTATTGCACACTAATTACGTCATTGGATATTAAATACTTCACAGTATTGTCTGAGCTCATAATCTGGTGAATGAACATGTTTTACTTTCTATAGTCAGCTTATTCATGCCGCCAGAATTCAATGAGTAAAAACAAAGAGTATGAGACAATACATGATAACCGAGCGTAAGTATAGTTATTGTTTTATCAATGTATTATTTCGACATGCATATGTGCCAAATTATTATAAGATTATAAAACGGTATATCTTGCCCAAAACAAATTCAGTTATGCTTTTGGTATACATGTACATGTACATAGAACTTCTCATTGGAACTGAATAAACAGGAACAAAGGAACTTGAAATTCGCTGTCAATGAAACCATCAGTTGCGATTTATTCCCCGTATTCCCCTGCCAGGGTTTTGTTTTATCAAAGCACTTACGGAAAGATTAAACTTACGTTCAAATTTAAAGTTTTATCATTCTTTAACAACTACACATTGTTCTAAAAAGGGTGTGCAACAGGCCTGCCGGATAATGTATCATTTAAAGAACTGCTTACAGCCATAATTTCCCCCAAATTCGTATTTGTTAAATTAAAAAGAAATTGAATTTGAACGTCTGTTTACAATTTTCACAAAGTGTTTTTGATAAAGCAGTACCCACATATAGTCCAGATAGGATATTGTGACAGTGACGTTGCAGTTTATGTGTACGCAAAAAATCACAACCATTGTCTAAACAGGTAGAACAAAGTTAAGTATGTTAGTTTATCATTGAAATTATAGTTGTTTGTACAGTATAAGCCTTTATAATTGGTTTTACACCTTTATAGTGGACTCGACCGTATTTTTATCCTGATTGGACTATAGGCCATGCACGAGTATTGCCCCCTTTTGAGCAGTTATATATGCCAAACTACATATGTGTAGCAGGGTCACTATTCCACATTGTACCATCCCATTATCATTCAATAAACCTCATTATTTATCACCACTCATCTGCATGTAAACATGATTATACCATTACGGGCCTCAACATACGTCATGTTCGCCCTGTGACATTTGGCGCCTGTGTTTTAATTTATTTCTACTCTCTGAAATTTGGGACGCATTTCCATTTCATAGGGGGAATATGTCACAGTCTGAATCAGTTCACAGTATGTGTAAGGGGGTGTGTAGGCATCCGGCTTGCTCAATCGGTAGAGCATTCGCCCTGTAAGCAAAGGGTCCCGGGTTCCAGCCCCGGTCTGGTTGCACATATTTCTCACCCTGTGGCATATGTATAAACACATATAGTGCATGTACGTACCCATTGATATATTCGATAATATCAAACACCGCTTACTGTGGATCGTCTGCGTCTCTTCCATTTCCTCCAAAATTAATGACCCAGTGACGTCCATGTAACGTATAAGCTGGCCATCGCCGATGTGACGTTTACGCTGGCCATCTTCTGTACATACAATCAGCTGAAACCGTGTAATAAGTATGTGTGTCCTTTGTCTAGATAGTTCATTTAATAACTAGAATAATTGTTTTGATTTCATACCCAGATTTTCTAGCTTATTGGCGAAATTGTCTCCCTTATTAACAGCTTTTTTGAGACTCTCATGTGAAGGGGAACAACCCAAATTTCAGAATCATACTTAATAATGATCGATAATAAGGTAGACAACTTTTGAAAAAATTGTCTAATTTTTAGACATGTGTTCTGATGATTATAACTGGTATTGAAGTGATCAGAATATGTTCTAGAAATAGTATATTAATATCCCTGAGGTGATCGATACTTTGAACGCGACGTCTTGAAAAGCATGCGTAGATATTTTATTACCCTCACTATGTTCTTAATGTTGATTTTCCTTAGGCAAATAGGGAACAATTTTACTGTAACGTCCATGGTACCTCATGCCTGAGCATTTCTTTAGTGTCACAGGGTGATAATAAATTCTTAACATTAAATCTTGGATGATAGTTAATTTGAACAGTATTCTAATGCAAACGATTTTGGTTGAAAAAAATTCTGAGTATTAAAATAAATAGCACATATTTGGGTAACAGTAAACATGTCAGTCTGAGGAAAGTACTATTACCAACATCCTTCGGTCTTGGCTAACAGGCTGACATTTTCCTGTGATACACAAAGCTATGTGTTATATAAATAATGACATCGTTTAAGACGCTATGACTACAGTATACATGCTACTTCTTGAAGGTTATCAATATCAATATTAGTTTTGCACTGTAAAGCAATTATGTACCTATGCATCAAATTTGTCATTCACTGTTATGTAATGTTCTTTGGATGTAATATCTATGCATAAATATATAAATATTTATAAATGTAAAAATGTGTACTCATGGACACATTGTCCAATGTATAATATATGAAATAAACTGTTATCAAATAAGCTTTCAAATGATATGCGATATATGCTGTATAGTAATAATAAAAAAAAATAATAATAAAGACTTTATTTATAGATGGAACAGCTTGACAAAACTGTCAATCTGCCGTAAGGCCCTCAACAATAAACATTAAAATAACAGAAACATGACATCAATAAATCTAAAGACCATGCACAAAATATCAAGGGTATGGATACAAAAAAAGTCATAATGAAATTATAAAACTTTAATACGTCATATAATTAGTTTAAAGGGACTGCCTCACATATTGGTGTATTGCAAAAATAAAAGATGAAAACGAAGTGAAAACGAACCAAATACCTCACTGATGTTTACGTTGTAGTTTGTTGATGTTACAGTTCGATCACGTGTGAATTACTGACACACGTACACTATGAATCATCGTGTACTTCCTTACATGATTGAAGCTAGAAACATCAATCCACTTGTCTGCTACACTATGTTTAACATGAAATACCAGTATACGTGTATAATTATACAAATAACAGAACTGTGCCTATAGGGTTTCCGTTCTTCAGCGCTTCGGTACATTAGTGTTCCAACCGTGAATAAACGAGTCAATTTCCGGTTATCGCAATAAGTCATACACATTGAATTATATAGTCTCCTAATAAGTCATACAATGTGACCGGACATCATATATAATTTTGCTCGCAATAAGTCATACACGTTGAATTGCATAGTCTCCCAATAAGTCATACAGTGATTAGATTTTTACGATGTGGTTCCTAAGCAGTGTGATAAAATCTAGATAAAATACCAACCTAACTACATGTAGTCACATCATTATGTGCTTATATGGAACATAATTACTTGATTTATCAGAAATGGTGTTTATAGAAAATCATGCAGGAAAAAAGAATGGAAACATGAAATCGGTGTACACTGTTGATGATACTCAATATGAGTCATAATTATTTGACTTTGAAGTGTCATTCATTGCGGGTGAGTATATATATATGCTTGCATGAAAATATCCATTTGGGGGATATGGATGGTTCATTCTATGTCTGACGTGCTATGTCTGATTCTTGCGTGGATGGCTAGGCGCTGCCGTCGTTTCTGGGTGGCTTTGGAGTATCTGTGCGCTACAGTATTTATTTGATTATTCCGTTTACAGCATCGGCTACTACCAACTATTTGAAAAGACCCAAACAATACCACTTCAAAGTACTGTATGTCTTACAATACAGATTTCAAAATTTATATAACTCAATGCCTACATAGAAGTATACGAGATACAAAAGATACATTAAAACAATTTGAAAAGCATAATATTTTCTGAAAATTTCATCAGTCTATCTTATTTAAAGTTATCAAAATAATCGCAAGAAAAATTTTGCTGACACTTTTTAAGTAGTTTGAGCCTTGAAATTTCTAAAAAGCTACATTTTGACCCTAAAGATTTTAGTAAAAGGGTAAATCTTTCTACTGGTAACATATTTTGCCTATAAAATGGTAAAACTCAGTCAAAATATCAAAATAATCCTTCAATTTCAGAATCTAGTGGAACCCCTGGTATCATGGTTTCATCTAATAATCACCCTGCTAAATTATTCCTGATGAATATCACAGACGCAGACTACTTCACGCATGATGTCAGAATAAAAGAATTATCCCATTTCAAGAGAAATTTAGATGATAATGATAATAAGTAATGAATTCACAAGGTTCAACGATCAATGCTTGTGAAAAAAACTGGCGACAAACGTATAGCGATCTATCAGAACTTCAATGACTTCAATGGAAAATATGTACATATCTGTGTGCATAGATGCATGTGTATATTATAATATATAATTATATTATACCGTAACTGATGGACCAAGTGTTCCGCCTTCCCACATTCAAGTTGTTATCTGTGTTATAAATATTCTTTCCGCTACCATAGCGTACTAATGCAGACTGGCCGGGATGGCCATTTCGGCATTCCGTAGTTTTCGATATAAATGCCCAAATTCGGAAATTGTTCTGTCATGGTTACACAGGCATCCAAGACTAAAGGATATTACGGGCCCAAGGTCGTACACAGGTTTTGGGGCCCACTGGACCCTTTTAAAGAGGGCTTTGATCGTAGATTTTCAAAAACTGAAATTACTGGTCCTATCCGCCATTGCGGTACGATTCCCTGTGGGATTGCATTAACATTTAGCGCCAAAAAGTTTGTATTTTTCTTTAGAATATAACCTACATTGTGAGCCAATGAAAACGCCGAATTTTGGCGGTTAAATGAAAATTTAATCATTAAAATTTTACTCTTAACACACGTGACGTCATGTCTTGGCGCTATATACTATCGGCCAATCAAAATGCTGGATGTTACATTCTAAGTTAGTTAGAACATATTAAGTAAATTTTTAATGACTAAAAATGACTCGCTTCGCGTCGCTCGCTCCGCCCTTTTTAATCATTAAAAATTTACTTAATATGTTCTAACTATAACATAGAAGGAATATAAGGCTAGAAAAAGGGGTCAGGATCAGTGCCCTAAAGGGGCCCACTGAAAGTAGGCTTACCAAGCTTAAAAAATGAGAAGTTTTTCGCGCAAGGTTAACCGTCACATCGTCATTTCCGTTGACCTTTAATAGTCGAAATGTTGGCAATTGTTTCTATTTTTACTTTGGGGCAGGTGTGTAGCATCCGGGTGTACCGAGTTTTTATCAGTGCTGCAAGCCAATAGTGTCTCAGGGACGGGGTATAGGGACCATAAGAATTTCTCATAACCCCCCCCCCCCCCCAATCGTCGTAGCGGAAAGGATATAAGGGAAGAGGAGTATGTGTATGTTGACACAACATGTACGTATTGGTTTACTAGTATGTGGTGTTACGAAGCAGTACAAATACCAATAGGGGTCCTATCTACTCTCGGGCCTCTCACTAATATTATAAACAGGGGGATGACTAATGTTAAGGTACCAAAACCATCGAATTTACCAAAAACCCTGTAACTTTGGCATCAATAGAAGTTAGTTCCATACTGTCCTAGAAAATTGCGAACGTTTCAAGTTTTATTTGCACCAAAAATGAATTTGTAGTTCGCTTTCTTAATACATTGTGTCAAATGTTTATGGAAGTTTTCAATGCGAGAATGGGTATTTATGATTTCTGGGACAACCCACGTACATTTATCTTCAAGATATAACAAATGTATCACGATGACCTGTCGAAAAACTTTTACTCCACCGAAATACCATGTTTAGCGCTTGTATTTGCACTTGAAAATATGAATATACATGTATGTGACCCTACAAAAAAATCTATAAACATGTCCGACAAATTTCCCATATTACAAATTAACGCCAAAATCGATGTAATTTGCACATTTACAGTTTTTACCCCATCGTACGCAGAAATACCATGGTTAGCGCTTTATTAGCACTTGAAAATATGAATATATGTGACGCTACAAAAAAAAATATAAAAAATTCCGACAAATTCCCCATATTACAAATTAACGCCAAAATCGAGGTAATTTACACATTTTGTATCTTTAGTCATAACGAACATTTGTACATGTATTTAAGCTTGGTAGGCATGTGGTCGAGTAGTCTGGCTAACCGACTAGATAATATTTTGTCCATCAATAATCATAGCTTTATTTTCATTTTTAGCTAGATTTTATTTTGGGCTTGATATGTTTGAGGGTGCAAAGGGAAATAATTTCATGAAAGAAGAGTAGGCTGATGAGTTGTCTCCTTCAATTAACATAGGGTATGTATACTATAGACAGACTAAGACTAGTGGTCGAGGTACAAGTTCGCACCCCGCAACACCCACATCGGTTCACGCTACATTACTTAAAGCTAAATCATAAAGGTATGTAGATAGCACAGGCCTAAGAAATAATATCACTAAATACAGAGTTTTGAAATTCCCCATCATCCCGTCATTACTAAGAAATTATATCACAAAATACAGAGTTTTGAAATTCCCCATCATCCCGTCATTACTAAGAAATTATATCACAAAATACAGAGTTTTGAAATTCCCCATCATCCCGTCATTACTAAGAAATTATATCACTAAATACAGAGTTTTGAAATTCCCCATCTTCCCGTCATTACTAAGAAATTATATCACAAAATACAGAGTTTTGAAATTCCCCATCATCCCGTCATTACTAAGAAATTATATCACAAAATACAGAGTTTTGAAATTCCCCATCATCCCGTCATTACTAAGAAATTATATCACAAAATACAGAGTTTTGAAATTCCCCATCTTCCCGTCATTACTAAGAAATTATATCACAAAATACAGAATTTCTTAGGCCTGTGGTAGATAGTATCATAACATGTTGTAACCGATCTGATGCTATACATAGCAAGTACGTAAATCACTACAGATATAATACTGCTAGCCTTTTTCGACCATTTGTCTTCAATTCTGCAATAACTTAATAAGCTGTAAATCTGTGATTACAGTATAACCTCCCGAACGGCACCTCTGAGAAGCGACAACCTCCGAGAAGCGACAACCTCCGAGAAGCGGCACTTTTATTCCCCCCCCGTTCGTTTTCACTCTTATTTTAACTTCCGTAGAACGACACCTCCACAGAGCGGCAAACGGCCGTTAAATATGTACTACATATAGCCCTTTCCCGAAACTAGGTTACCTCCCTTGGAAAATCCTCGATAACGTCCCCTGTTTTCAATAATTCAACTTCCGGGGTGTCCTGATAAGATCATAGTAACATAGAACAAATTGCAGTTATTTTAAGTATTTAGCTTACAAAAGTGTTCTTTTTTGTTATGTTTTTTGGTATTATCTGTTAGAAAAATTAATTTTGTATCCCATACTGCTGTATTACATTAGAATAATGCGAAATTAATTAAATCTATACGGAACAAAGTATAGAATCTACGGCGGTAAACAAAAAATATATTTGAAATTAAAGAACACATACGAAGGATATTGTTTGTTCGCTTCTCACGATAATAATCTTTGAAAGTGTCTGGTAAAATTAAGCAAACTGTTTTATGTTTCGTGTGCTCCATAGATTGTTTTAATTATTAAAAGTGAAGTAATTAAATTATTCAACGTCAATCTCTCCAGCGTACTTCTACTTTGATATATGTTAAGTTTTATATTATGGTATTTGTGAAATTGTACAATATACATTGTCAATGTGGTTGTGAGATGTTGGCATATTTGTATAAGATACCCGCGAATTTGTAAAAACAATAGTGTGATAGGGTGTTGACATAGTAACCCCAATCCCGCGAATGAGTCACACAATGCATGTATTAATTTATGCGCGGCTCAAGAGGGTTGTTCAGACCAGTAAATATAAATACATGAGTTGAGTAAGGCTTGGAATTTGATCGGGATATCCCACTGAGATCACAAAACTGGTTCGATCCGTCTGAGCAAATGGTGGCCCGACTCCAAGTGGTGGCCAGACTCCCTTTCTTGAGAATAAATTATTAGGATGCCCCCCTCCCTTCCCCTGAGAAAATGCGCTGCGACTGCGCATGTTAAAAGTTAATTTAATTTCACTCAACGAAAAAGTCAAGCGTCAATACTTCAAAACAAACGGGAAGTACAAAGCATGAATTTAAATGAACGCAAAGGACCAGAAAAAATACATGTACATGTATACAAGTGTATGCACGGACGTATATATTCATCCAAAGAATACTTGGATTTTATAAGATCTTTGCTCCCTCATTTTAAATTACAGTCATCGGGATAAGAGCTGTTTTATTACCCTAATATTAATCTCCCGCTGATATTATAAAGATCTTACATCAGAAGGGATGCATCTATATGTCCAATTAAATAGCCACCGCGTGGGATGATCAAAAAGAAATGAGACAAACGCTGTAAAATTACAATAAATAACGATACGAAAAAGAAAAATCGAATGCCCGTTACAATATATATTCTCTCCCCGCATGCAGAGTTTCATAAATATTCATCAAAAATGTGTAGAGTTATCAGCAGTTCGGCAACCTCGAGTACAGCGACTCGCCGCACACAAACGACGTCAATGACGTCATGTACGTAAATAGTGAACTATTCGAGCGCACATTTTTGGAATAAATCGCCACGTTCCCAAATACATATTGAATAAATTTACCATTTACAATAATGTACAATATAGAGCTAAATCGCCGGGACTTTGAAATGTGTTCGAATTAGGCCAGTTGCTCGAATAATCGCTGCTCGTATTACCAAGGTTTTACTGTATTAATAATTAGCAAAAAGGAGTGTTCATTAGTATAAAACATTCCAAATACTCATTCTATGACGGCTGTTGTGTATATAGCATCCGCCAAGCGAGTTTAATACGTTCGAAATTGATCGCTCATCTTATGTCTTTCGAGCCTCTGCTTGATAAACTAGAATTTTTTTCACGTCACAAAACCGTGTGTGCTATATAAGTGGATCTATACTTCTAGTAGATTTCTCTCCCGATGTTCGTGTGACTGGATAGTTCCATGACTGGTTGACCCAGTGTCAGGTTAATGTGACTGGATAGTTCCATGACTGGTTGGCGAGTGTCAGGTTAATGTGACTGGATAGTTCCAGGACTGGTTGGCGAGTGTCAGGTTAATGTGACTGGGTAGTTCCAGGACTGGTTTGCCCAGTGTCAGGTTAATGTGACTGGGTAGTTCCAGGACTGGTTGGCCAGTGTCAGGTTAATGTGACTGGGTAGTTCCAGGACTGGTTGGCCAGTGTCAGGTTAATGTGACTGGGTAGTTCCAGGACTGGTTTGCCCAGTGTCAGGTTAATGTGACTGGGTAGTTCCAGGACTGGTTGGCCAGTGTCAGGTTAATGTGACTAGATAGTTTCATGACTGGTTGGCGAGTGTCAGGTTAATGTGACTGGGTAGTTCCATGACTGGTTGACCCAGTGTCAGGTTAATGTGACTGGGTAGTTTCAGGACTGGTTGACCCAGTGTCAGGTTAATGTTACTGGATAGTTCCAGGACTGGTTGACCCAGTGTCAGGTAAATGTGACTGGGTAGTGCCATGACTGGTTGGCGAGTGTAACGTTAATGTGACTGCGTAGTTCTAGGACTGGTTGGCCAGTGTCAGGTTAATGTGACTGGGTAGTTCCATGACTGGTTGACCCTGTGTCAGTACAATGTGACTGGGTAGTTCCAGGACTGGTTGGCCAGTGTCAGGTTAATGTGACTGGGTAATTCCATGACTGGTTGGCGAGTGTCAGGTTAATGTGACTGGGTAGTTCCATGACTGGTTGACCCAGTGTCAGGTTAATGTGACTGGGTAGTTCTATGACTGGTTGACCGAGTGTCAGGTTAATGTGACTGGGTAGTTCCAGGACTGGTTGGCCAGTGTCAGGACAATGTGACTGGATAGTTCCAGGACTGGTTGGCAAGAGTCAGGTTAATGTGACTGGGTAGTTCCATGACTGGTTGGCGAGTGTCAGGTTAATGTGACTGGGTTGTTCAAGGACTGGTTGACACAGTGTCAGGATAATGTGACTGGGTAGTTCCAGGATTGGTAGACCCAGTGACAGGATAATGTGACTGGGTAGTTCCAGGACTGATTTGCCTAGTGTCAGGACAATATGGCACAAAATAATGATAAGACGGTTTAATAAAACGCACATAGCAATTTTCGTAAGAGAAATATGTATAGTTACGTAGATTTACGTAAAATTTACGCAATGTTAGTAAAACAGTACCCTGGACCTTTTACCTACTGAGGGGTAATCTTCTGTTGATGACCAGCTTCCATGTAAAGTTTGAAGATGCTAGGGCAAAGTGTTCTAGAGTTATAGAATAGAAACCATTTGGTCTACCGACCGACCTGAATCGACCAACATGAGTAATATACCCCTTCATCAAAGAACGTGAATTTCGAACTAGGGGCAAAAGTCATCCAACCTAATATTTCTGAAAACATGAAGAAAGGTCTTTTAGGCTTGGTACAAATCGTTTAATATGTTAAGTTTCATTTAAATCTGACCAATGGTTAAGGAGAACAAGCATGGACAAACTTTGTGACATCAATCTGGACATCTATCCAGCACCAAAACAATATGTCTCACCTACTGTATATCCTTTCTGCTACCACGATTTTTTTGGGCTATGACAAATTCATATGGTCCCTATACCCGTCCCTGAGACACTGTTGACTTGCAGCACTGATAAAAACTTGATACATCCGGATGCTACACACCTGCCCCAAACTGAAAGTAGGAAAAATTGTCGACATTTCCACTAAAGGTCATCGGAAATGACGATGTGGCAGTGACCCTTGCGCGAAAAACTTTTTTTTTAGCTGGGCAGGACTACTTTTGGGCCCCTTTAGGGCATTGATCCTGACCCCTTTGTCTAGCCTTATATTCCTTCTATAGAAAAATAAAAACTTTTTGGCGCTAAATGTTATTGCAATTCCATAGGAAATCGTACCGCAATTGCGGGTAGGACCAGTAATTTCAGTTTTGGGAAATCTATGTTCAAAGCCCTCTTTATAGGGGTCCAGCAAGCCCAAAAACCTGTGCACGACCCTGATCACGTAATATCCTGTAGTCTGGGATGCCTGTGTACCCATGCCAGCAAAATTCCCGAATTTGGGCATTTAGGTCGAAAACTACGGAAGGCCGAAATGGCCATCCCGGCGAGTCTGCATTAGTACGCTATGGTAGTGGAAAGGATATAGAACAACAACAGTTACATTTTAATGGCTGTTTTATTTCACCTTAAATATTATAATCCAATGTACAAATTGGTAAAACAATTCAAAACATCTTGTATGAACAGTTTTAAAGCATCAGCTTTCTATTTAAACTACAAAAATGTCATGAGCATGAGATACGGGTACCGATTAATCAAAGCACTTACGGAAACCTTAAATTAATGCACATACATGTAATTAAATTCTTTAAAATTCACTACACATAACCTCAACAACTACACGTTAGAAACGTCTTATATGTTTTGTAGAAATTCACTAATTGAAACATTATTAATACTATAGATCCCTTTATCGCACTTGACAACAGTCTTTTACAAAACAGTTATAAAATTTTTTAATTTGATCGTAACTTTAAGATTGCTGTAAGTGCTTTGATAAAACAGTAGAATGGTGATCCGTCTAACAATGATAGTAAACTCAAACATAACACGTTGTCATGACAACAATGGAGAAAATACTGACACTTACAAATACAGAATTAAACAAAGACAATAAACATTTATCATTAACAGCAACTGCACTTTGGGAGTGGAGACAGTAGGTTGGAAATTTTCTTTAAATTTTTTTTTAGAAAGTTCCATTTTTTAACATTAACTTTGACAATCATTCATTGAGTACAGTCGAAAATGAACAAACATGGATTATTCATGATTTCAAGTTAATTATAAGTTAATTAAAATCATCTGAGGATTTATCAAATGTTTAATAATTAACATAATACATAGAGCCTCAACACTATATATCTACTCGGCGTCAATGAAGTTACCACCTTATGGACTCTTACATTTTAAAATTCACGTTAAACTGTGATAAAAGCTGAATATGACTATGACCTTGCTGTGTAGTCACAGCTATCCTATCTAACAATATTCAAATGCACACACTATAAAACTTTTGTACCAATAGGTCATATTGTATACAAATTACAGAGGTATGAATAAGTAGTAACTTTTCAGTGAGGCCCAGTATATATTTATATAAATATATATGTAAACCATGTTCTTGTCTATCACATCCAACATTCCTGGGCCTTCATACTAGAATGTACCCAAATTAACAAAAATCATTAAAATAATGGCGGATTTTAGGGCATTGTTATAGCTGAATTCTTTACTTTTTACAGCACAATTCATTTGATAATCAAGTTGAATTCATTACAAGTAACAGTCACTTCATAAGATGCTACAACAGTTTAATTAATTATATTTAACAGTTAAATTATTTAGATTTCAATGTTCATTGGATATTGGCCTGTTTTTATACCGGATTAGAACTAAAGCCAGGATTTCGACAATTAAATGATGCGATTCACCATTCTCGTGATGCACAGGGAATGGCACTCCTTACATCAAACAAGAGGGCCCAAAGGGCCCTAGGTCGCTCAACTGTTATAGCAGTACATGCAAGACCTGTGATTTCACCTAGTGACCTAGTTCTTGGCCCCATATGACGCAATATCGCACTTGACCTAGATTTTGTTGAGATGATCACTCTGACCAAGTTTCATAAGGATTAGGCCAAAATTGTGACCTCTAGTGACTATACAAGGTTTTTCTATGATTTGACCTTGTGACCTAGTTTTTGACCCCAGATGACCCAGTATCGAACTTGATCTAGATTTTGTTGAGATGATCATTGTGACCAAGTTTCATAAAGATTAAGTCAAAATTGTGACCTCTATTGTCTACATAAGGTTTTTCTATGATTTGACCTTGTGACCTAGTTTTTGACCCCGTATGACCCAATATCGAACTTGACCTAGATTTTGTTGTGATGATCATTGTCAGCAAGTTTCATAAAGATTAGGTCAAAATTGTGACCTCTAGTGACTAGACAAGGTTTTTCTATGATTTGACCTTGTAACCTAGTTTTTGACCCCGGATGACCCAATATCGAACTTGACCTAGATTTTGTTGAGATGATCAATGTGACCAAGTTTCATAAAGATTACGACAAAATTGTGACCTCTAGTGCCTACATTAGGTTTTTCTATGATTTGACCTTGTGACCTAGTTTTTGACCCCGTATGACCCAATATCGAACTTGACCTAGATTTTGTTGTGATGATCATTGTGACCAAGTTTCATAAAGATTAGGTCAAAATTGTGACCTCTAGTGACTACACAAGGTTTTTCTATGACTTGACCTTGTGACCTAGTTTTTGACCCCGGTTGACCCAATATCGAACTTGACCTAGATTTTGTTGAGATGATCATTGTGACCAAGTTTTATAAAGATTAAGTCAAAATTGTGACCTCTAGTGACTACACAAGGTTTTTCTATAATTTGACCTTGTGACCTAGTTTTTGACCCCGGATGACCCAATATCGAACTTGACCTAGATTTTGTTGAGATGATCATTGTGACCAAGTTTCATAAAGATTAGGTCAAAAGTGTGACCTCTAGTGTCTACACAAGCAAATTGTTGACGGACGGACGGACGGACGACGGACGGACGACGGATGAAGAGTGATCACAAAAGCTCACTCTGTCACTTTGTGACAGGTGAGCTAACAAAAACTGGGCTTTTTTTCTTCATAAAGTCTAGCTCAGAAACTATTTTTAAACATGTTATCTTGCCCCAATTCCACGAAAAAACTCAAGTTATTGCTCAGTTGAGACTGCTATTTTGAATTTATTGTATGACTACAACTATAGTCTTGTGATGTATATTGCTACAAGAAACTGTGTATTTATTGCTATATAATGATTTAGTAGGTGATTTTTGTATGAAATGCTCATGGAAATCCAACAGTAATGAACAATAAGAACTTCGTACTTGAGCTTGTTATAACAGACTTAAGATTTTACTTTAAATGTTTTTTACTTTAAAGCAGTTTTTACTGTAAAAATCGGACTTATTGTGTCTTGCTCTATTAAATTGACATCTAACTGTGATGAAACAATATATACAAGTATACATGAAAGTCATTTAACCAACAGAATATGTTTTTAAAATAGCAGTCTCAGCTGAACAATAACTTTTGTCATGGAATAGGGGCCAGTTCTTCAAGAGTCATATTCAGCAGCATTTGACTTGATTAGTTCAATGACAAGTGATATATAGTCTAAGCAGTTCTTAATCATCCAATTTATTGCAAATAATTTTGAGCTCAGCAATAAAAATATCATTTACAGCAATAATGCCTTTAGAAAAATATAGAAACATTTTTACACAATATAAACTATGTAATGCTGTTTTAAACCCAACACCGCAGATCAGAGCGAGTCAAACAGAAGTGACTGATAGTATTGCACCTATCAATATTTTCCCCCAGGGTGTGGAGCGGCGGGCTGACCCAGGGGAATTTGTCATTTTTACTTTTTCAAAGTCTAAATTCCCACCCTAGAGCAAGGGCAATTTGTCAAAATCCCCTCACTGGGAGATGCTTTACATACCCCGGGATCAAAATTTCGGCCAAAGTCAAAATTTTCCGGCACTCGGCACCATTCTGTCTGTCAAATTCCCACCTATCGTGAACAGCCTTCTGTCAAAAAGCCCCGTGTATGCACGCCGCTCCCCCCTGGGGGAAAACATTGATAGGTGCATATAGCTGACTGTGACTTGACATGAGAGAAAAGATTGATCAACATGACGTTGGCAGACATAGCAGTCACAAATCTTCATCTGCTACAAAGCTCTAACTATTCTACAGTTTAAGTAGCAGTCATATGTGTGCAAATCTAATGCAGGCAGTGCAGAGAAACAAATTCATACACTTAAAGTAAGCATAGGCAGCTACCAAAGTCCCACCTAATACTGAAGTAGAAAAAACACCCATCAGTGTTACTGATTCATTGCAAAATCTTACGTCCCATTGAGGAAATCCACATTGGCCATGTTCTCCCGATTTCTTCAAATAACACACGATTCATCACTATTCCTTCCAATATTACAAACTGTCTAATGACTTCCTCGAAGCTTCAACGTGGCCACGAGGAACCTGTTCCCAATGTCCTGATAGCTCATTAATTTTCATCGGGAGTACATCGCCGAGGCAAAAAATGCTCAGTGGGACCTAGGCTTAAAAGAAAAATGGAAATCCCACAAAAATCATATTTTTGAACAAGGGCTATAACTCTGCTGCAACTTGTGTACAGCAATAACAAGTTACATTGTAACACACAGCACTTGCAATAGAGACACAGTCTTTCAACGCATCAAACATTTCTCAGCATTTGGGATGGAGACCCATTCTTTAATCACATAAAAAAAGTTTTTTAACAATTTCTTCCTTAATGATACTGTAAAATAGAAAAATACTCTTATTCCATAACAAGCTTCAAGCTATAGTTAGAACATATTAATTAAGTACATTTCAATGATAAAAAGGGCGGAGCGAGCGGAACTTAGAATATAACATTCTGCATTTTCATTGGCCGATATAAATTAGCGCCAACGTATGACGTCAAATTTTCATTTAACCGCCAAAATGCGGCTTTTCATTGGCTCATAATGTAGGTTATATTCTAAGTATTAACAACAGTTCGGAAATGAATATTTAAATCAATAATTTCCTTCAGTTGAGGAACAAGGAAGATGAGTCAAAAGTTATTTGACACATCAACGTCAGTTCTTAGGCCTAAATAGCTATTACCAGGGCGACATCAAGAGAAAATTAAGTCATGATTTGTCTTTTCAACTTGAAGTATCTAAGGACGGACTTATGACTCACAAAACTAGGAAAACTGAGTGTGAAATTTATACAGAGAATGGTATCTGCCTCAGGGCCGGAATTACGAAGAATATTTATACTCGGATATGGAAATTCACTCTTTCGATGTTCATACATGCTAGTGATAATAGTTTGAGAGCAAGAATGTGTGATAATGTTCAATTGGTATCAGATAATAGTCCTGACACATTTTCTTGTGTTAATTTAGGGTATTTGTTATTCATCACTCTGAGTATAGTGTGTGGCACTAAGTTTTAAAGTAGTTACATCTATGCCTCATAAAACATACACTATGGCAAAGACAATTATCAAATTTAATTTTTAACAGTGAAATAACATTTTCAAACATATTTCCACTTCTAGATTTACAATCTAAGACAAACAATAGGTCATTATGTAAAATTTGGTTTATTTGATATTTGAGTGCCAAGTTTAAGTATTGATAGTAATCCTGGCCAGTGGGGCCTCGATTTTCCATCAATGTACAATAATTGGCCATACATACATACATAAACTGATTCATCAAACAAAACGGCATACTGTAAAATCATTAATTTTCATGGACATTAAAGCCACATTAGGCCTTAAACGGCTATTTTCAAAAAGCAATAACTTGGTAACCTATTTAAAGAGCCATTGATTTTGAGCATTTTAGTTGAGTCCCAAAGGTGAAAAACACCATAAGAAGGAAGAAAACGAAATACAGCCTCCAGTTGGTTTGTTAACAAAATAAGAATTGTAAACAAATATGCACAATTTATAATCTAAGGGAAGCAACTCTTATAAAATTAGTATTTTGTCATCCATACATTTTACTTAATTTGATTTTTGGCATACTATTTCGACAAATACATTTAACATTCTGTCATCAATTATTTGTCATTTGTGAAATATATCCCAATTCTTTGTAATTAGTCTATTTACTAAATGATCGAAAAAATATCTTGGGAGAGATAATGTGGCTTTAAATTTTGTGGATTTGGTAAAATACATTTTATGGCTCCTAAATTTGTGGATTACAAAACTAGGAAAATGTTCAACAATCGGGAGGCTGATCAATCATGGGGATTATATTTCGAGTTGAATTCAACCTCAAAATTAAAGAAAATATACCCCCCACAAAAATAATGATTTTACATATACATTTTACAGCAACATGTCCATAACAAAATCAATAATAAAAAATAAATAAAAAGTGAGAAAAAAAACCAAGATATAAAAAATTCCCACAGTACATCATAAGAATATTGTGTGAACATTTTTTTACTGTTTGCACAAAATTTATAACCAGGGCCTTAACCAGAGACAAAAAAGCACCAAGGGAAATATTTCTAGGGTTTATTTTTTTTTATGTTTTTTTTCCTTGAAAAAAAATGCTTATTCAGGTCATTTCTCAAAGTATTACTAAGGCAAGTGCCTCGGTGTGCCTCTGCGTTCGGCTTCAGGCCTGATAACGGTTACAGAAGAAATGACAGATATTCAAATACAACCAGCAATTAGCCAAGAGAACCATTAATATTATATATTACATGCTGAATATGGTAGAATTATCTTTTATCAAATCAATGAAACAAATAAATTAACACTCAATGTTTAACAAATCTTACAGTCTGGATTTATTAACATGATCCACTGGACCTACATGTACATTCTACAGCATAATTAAACACTTGACTATTTGTCTATATTTCAATTTGGCTTTATTTAAGAAATAATGAATATGTACCAGTGCAATGTCGTAGAATAATTAAAACTGAAAGTGTCCATGCTTTATTATAGATAAAACACAGGTACATAACTCATTTTTGTGTTTCTAACATAGCCAATAGTCTGCATTTGATAACACGGCAAGACACAGAAGCTGTTGCACTAACTTCTTTCTTCCTTGGTACACATGCATTATTTGGCCTAGCTGTGCTTTAACGTTCACTCAAGCCCTCAATGGATGTGTATAAAGGTAAAACAGTTAGTTGTGTTAGAATGGTACATATGTATAAACACAAGGCAGGATTAATTCTACCCTTGGGGATAGGACCTTAGACCATAATTAGGTGAGCATATTGGTATTTTGGCAACATGGCCCAGGGCTTTTTTTCGTAATATAGTAGCAACCCCCCCCCCCCCCCTATGAGGCCCCCTTCCTCTGGAAAAATTTATCTGAACAAAATATTTCCCCATGTGACAAAATACCATCTTTTTTCCCCTAATTGAAGGTTAGGACCCATCACAAAGGTTTCGAAAAATAGCCCTGCATGGGTCACAGATTTTTAACAGGTACATTTGTAAACTTCTTTTTTGGGGGGAAAACTGCATATAGCGGCCCCTACTATATACGTAAAATTTTCTTGGATCAAGCTGGATTATCCATTTACAATGCAAGCACATTAACAACTGGAACATGGCTAATTATTATAAATATGAACAAAGTGTACTAAAAAACAACTTAAAAGACCAATAATGCACAATTTGCTCACAGAATATGATGTCCTCTGGTAATGTTATACATGTAATATATTCATGCATGATGGATCACGTTAATATCACCAGACTTTACTTATTGTAACTCAATATAACATTAATAACATACAAACATGATAAATACAGGGTGCATCAGCCACAAAGAAATCATAATTTGTTTTTCAAACAATACAAAATATTTTTTATATTACAATTTTAATTTGGGAAGCATAAACAAATTATTATACATACAGTCAAACGTAAGCTAAGACTACCAGTAACCTTAAAACAAGGACCACCATATCTATTTCCCATCAAACCATTTTCAATAATGATATGAGAGACCACTTGTCGAAAAGACCACTGTTTTGGCAGTTCTCACAGGTGGTCTTAGCAGACAGGTTTGACTGTAGATAAAATCAGTGTCGGCAATCAGCATTTGTTTTTAGAAAATACGAAAAAAATTAATAACTATTTAAATACAGCTGTAAGAACAGATGAAATCAACTTCTGCAACTTAACATTAAATTCTGATGATTAACTATTCATACACAAGACAACCATTCAATCCCTATATCACTGGCTTAGAATGAGAAGGTCATAAGTGCTATTCGCAGTGATTTTTTTCCTTCTTTGTTTGCTACCGGTAAACGGTACCTTCCCAATTAGAAAAAAGCTATAATTTTCCCAAATTTGAAGGGAGAAATCCCCAATGAACATTTAAAAAAACAAATTTCAAAATCGGACATAAAATGACATTTTTATTTGGCCTTTCTGCTTCATGAAAATTTCCAATTTCAAGTTGTCACGACGCGAAAATTCCCAATCTGAACGGACCCGGACCCTTTCCCAAAGAAGCGAAAAAAATCACTGATTCGAAATCTGTATCACAAGGTGCTTCTTATAAGACTATTTTCATTAAAATCGGAATTAGTCATGCTGACCAAACTGAAGTTTCAAACTTTTTTTTTTCATAAGTATAGAGTAGTTTTCAGACAGTTAATTCTAGTTTATCTCAAAATATCAATTTTTTACTTCTATGTAACAAACTTCTTATTCTAAGCCAGCAGTATAATAGCTCTATTATTCACGCAGAAGTTGATTCCAACAAGACGCTAAACCGGGGTATTTTCACATTCCATTTTTTCCAGATCACTTAGCAGATACAGATTGTGTTTATGATAAACAGGGGTCCTACTGAGGCATAATGCCCAATCAAGAAAATGATTTGCAAGACTGTTTCGGGTCTCATTAGCACACATCTCTACACCTTCACTAGGTTGCAAACATTGTTTTATATTAAAATTCAGATTATGGAACTTCAAATGACCAGTATAACTTTGTAAACTCTTTAATGTTTTTCATCAAATAACTAAACTTTAATTTTGTGCAGAAAAATGATTATTCGTCATAATGCAGCAAATCCGGGTTTCCCGATTAATCCGGAATGGTAGAACCCCTGGATAAAATGGACAATATGCCCAAGATGGGGAAGGATAAATCGAGGTCATACCTCATCAAAACGAGGACAAGTTGTTTTTAGGATAAACACTCATTCTTTCAGCCAATCACAGGTCAGCCTCTCTGTTCTATCTTCTACATTTGTATCCTAGTCCTAAACAAGTCCTTATCACTTTAACATGTCTAATAGTCATTCTGACTGATTCACCATTTGTTTATTTCAAAAAATCGCTTTCCGTGAAACCATGGGATCTTTGCTACCACACTAAGTGCACAAAACGATGCATTTATCAAAAAGTGTACTTTGTCGTATTTTGTGTAAAAGCTTGCCATAAAAAATCTGAAAGTAGAAATAAATACATATGGTCAGAGAAACATAATTTTAAATGATACATAGAAGCTTGAATTAAATGCAATGTTCCGACCATGTGTATCAAACAAATCTAAATAAGCAAAATGGCTAAGAGAGAAATGAGGACACCGGCTATTTGGATCTAAGTAATATGCCCAATCTTTATACTGTAAAATTATTTGATTTCGATGGGACGAAATTTCGTGATTTTGGTAAAAAAGACCATTTTGATGGGACGTTAATTCGTGGATTTTGCATTTCAGGTAATAAATACAAGGGTCAAAATTATTGTTCAAAGGGATTTGATTTCCTGGTTAAAGGGGAACCACAAAATCCACGAAATTTAATCCCCCACAAAAATTAATGATTTTTCAGTAGTCCAATGCTTCAAAGCCTTCAACTTGATTAAAATTATTACATAGACATGCAATATATTCCTTCACAAGCTTAAACCAGACCTGAGCAAACAGTGTATAGGTATAAAGACAACTAAGACAGACCTACAGATGAAAAGAATAATTGACCACATATCTAAACAAGACTGCGTTCACTAAACGCTTATGCCCCCTGTGGAAGCCTTGTCCATAAATAAGTCTAAGTCCAAAATTAGGTCAAGGTGAAGGTCAAAATGGGGTTAGGTGGTACAGGCGTGTGGAGAGTGTTCATACACAACATCCATGCAAGTATGAAAGCTTTGTAGCAAGCCATATTAATGCTAGAAGAAACGGTCAATTTGGGTTAACCAGGACGGACGGACGAACGGACGGACAGGTGAATCACTATATGCCTCCCCATCTATCGATAGGGGGGCATAAAAATTCTTATCAGCGTAACCAAGGCAATGGGCAAACAATTCTAATCTAACTGTATCAATAAATAGCAGGCTGAGCAGCAAAAAAAAAAAAAAAATTTTAATGCAATAGGCCAATTTAGTTTCATATTGTTGTTTGTATACTCATTACCTGAAGAAGCCTTCTGGGCGAAACGTTGTGATTAAATGAATATATTTTAAATGTTCAGCCGCTACATGTAAATACAAAATGTAGTAATAGCCATTACACAGATTGTGAAGTCACATTGAATAATTTTGCATAATACAAACTATCATGCAGTTAATTAACTTCAATAACTTTTAAGTTATAATTTGATTGCTATTTGTGATCATTCAGGTGATTTTTTCTAGTTGAAAATAGGGGTGACTATTGAGTCCATTACTTACTATTGCAATACGATTGCTATTGCTGAAAGTACTATTGCGATACTATTGTATTGCTGGAAACTATTGCGATACTATTGCAATAGTTATTGCCAAGATTTGAAAACCAGAGATTAACTTGTAAACACAAATTTGCACCGTGTAAGATATCACTTTGTTGTACAAAATACTAATCTATTATTTGTGGAAATGATTTGAAATGAATTTGACAGAAATAGATTAATACAATTTAACTAAATACTGCATTGTTGGTCCTTTGAGGCGTTGGATTATTTAAAAAAAAATTTTCACGAGAAGAGAAGTTGTTTTAAATTAATAATAAACTTTATTTATGAAAAGGAAACTATCGTAACTATCGATAGTTGAGCTAACTATCGGCGATAGTTATTGGATCGAGACTTTTACTATCGATCCATACTATCGGGACATTCGGGATCGCAATGCATCGATATTTCGATGTATTGGCCCATCCCTAGTTGAAAACCATTTCTCAACAATTATTCAGTTGTATAATACCAGTATACAGCTACCAATTATTCAGGGCTTATTTTCGCTGAATTGTGAAGAGGCCCAAGCCCTTTTGTTTTGTGAAAATTTAGCGCGAAAATTCTCAAAATTGTGAAAAATAGGCTCCAAAACTTTTCAAATTGTGAAAAACTTAATGTGATAAATCATCAAATTATGATACCAAATTTTTCAGATGTTAGTTCATTTTTGTCAACTTTTCCCAAACATGCATGTATCTATGATATAATACTTTATATCAAGTCCTGTACAGGAATATATGACTGTTATCTGTGATTTGTTTGTTTGGTGCTTTGTGAAGTTGATTTTACAAAAACCATGACGCAAATTCTAATTGTGAATTAAGGGGCCTTTTAGGTTTGTGATAGGGGCCTATAGCAAATTGTGAAGGGGCCTAATATAGGCCCCTCATATATATAGTGAAAAAAAGCCCTGCAATTCACCAAACATGTTTTCCTGGTCTGTATCCTAACCCTTACTACAAAGAACTAGCGACTTCTCCACATAAGGAGGAAAAAACAAACTTGTTGTCAAATTTTTATAAGTAAAATGTATAATCAAGATAATGACCTGCCGCAACCAGAAATCGAACCCGGAATGCCAGTTACAAATAAAGCCCACTTATCGAAATTCTTAGAATAGAATGATAGACATTCTGTGGTTGCTATACTTTGCATTGGTACACATACTAAAGTTCAGCTAAAATTTTATGAAGTTAATGCCTAGGTCCCACTGAGGAATTCCATATCGGCAATGTTTTCCTGATTTCTTCCGATACAACCCGATTCATCACAATTTCTTCCTATATCACAAACTGTCTCATGACTTCCCCGAAGCTTCCCTAGGCTGCAAGGAAACTGTTCCCGATGTCCTGACAGCCGATTAATTTCCATTGTGAGTACACCGGCGAGACAAAAATGCTTAGTGGGACCTAGGCTTAATACAAATTTATGTAGTTAATAAACGTAACTTACAGCACTATAGGAACAATTGTGAGAAACTTTTTAGTGGGTGTAAATTGTTTTCCTTGGTCAAGTTGTTCCCACTGTGTCTCTTTACGTGCTCTGCCAGCATCATCTAACATGTATGGTGTACCTCTTGTCACATGTAGTATCACAAACAGTGCCTGCAAATAAACATAAACACTTTAAGATCATTCAAGTATGATAATAGTTCTAAGTAACTATAATATAATCTGTCCACACAGTTATGCTTTGTTGCAAAGGGGCATAATTCATAAATTAGTGGATGACCGAATAACCGCCTCCTCCATAGCCTAGTGGTAGAGCGCCCACTTCGAATGCGGGAGATCCCAGGCTGCATCATACTAAAGACGAAATAAAAATGGTACAAGACATCTCCTTGCTAGACGCTCAGCATATGAGGGGAACTGGCTTCTCTTCTGTCATACCCTCGTGGCGATGGAAAACATCAGGATTGAAGTGCCGAGAGTGATATATATAAGTTGAAAAACTTGTTTCACAATTGACCTTAAATAGATTAGTATTAACTAGAGTAACTAATCTTGATTGACAGATCTATAGACATTACTATCAGTGATTTTTTTGGGCTATTTTTGGGGCCGAATACAGGCCCCTTCCCCTAGCAAAATAACCTCCATTTTCCCCAAAAATCACCAATTCTTTCCCAAAAAGTAAGCATTATTTCCCCCCTTTTGTGCTCGCTGGATTCAAAGCAACTACGGTATAGCTGTTAAAGTCAAAACAATGTATTTTCAAACTTGCAAAAGTCCTTGTCACATATATTATCAGTAGAAAATAGCAATTTATGAACAATTTTAATCGAAACAATATTTTTTAATAATTCCCAAATTTGCGCTAAATTTCCCAATTTTAAAGGCACAGGCTGTTTAATTTTGTTCAAGAAAAATCACTGACTATATCGTCGACTGTCTGTATGTCATGTTTGATTAAACATTATTAGAGGTAAACTCTGAAATACATACAATTATAGAAACTCGCTAAAAACTTAAATGTGCCAGCTAGGCAGTGCAATAGCTCTCATAATTCTTCAAACAACCAAGCTAACAATGTGTAGAAATTAAAATACTTACAATGTCATGTAATACATTGGTAAGAGTCCATGCTACAGCTGTAGTGAAAAATGGCATGCTGAGTATAAATAGATGAGCTAAGAAGATCACAAGAATGTAGGTTAACCATATTCCACGTTGGTTGAAATAATACGATGTGGGATTTTCACATCCCGATGCTGTTCCAACCTGCATGATTTAAACTCTCTCCAACTTCACCACTGTTACAATATATTCTGAAATGACATAAGAATATTAGATAAATGACAGGCCTAGACACTAACTTTTTTGGCCACTGGTCCGACAGGGCAAAAGTGCCAAATTTGTAAATAGGACAGTTACTGGTCCTCCAGAATTTTCACTGGTCCTTCAGGCCTAGACACTAACTTTTTTGGCCACTGGTCCGACAGGGCAAAAGTGCCAAATTTGTAAATAGGACAGTTACTGGTGCTCCAGAATTTTCACTGGTCCTTCAGGCCTAGACACTAACTTTTTTGGCCACTGGTCCGACAGGGCAAAAGTGCCAAATTTGTAAATAGGACAGTTACTGGTCCTCCAGAATTTTCACTGGTCCTTCAGGCCTAGACACTAACTTTTTTGGCCACTGGTCCGACAGGGCAAAAGTGCCAAATTTGTAAATAGGACAGTTACTGGTCCTCCAGAATTTTCACTGGTCCTTCTGGATTTTCACTGGTCTCGGACCAGCGGACCAGTGTTAGTGTCGAGCCCTGTCCTTCTGGATTTTCACTGGTCTCGGACCAGCGGACCAGTGTTAGTGTCGAGCCCTGAATGATATTACTTTTTCAGTCGGGGTGTAACAGAACTTGCATGTGGAAGAAGAAGAACCAGACATGCAATAATCATGTATAATGATGATGTAAACAGTATGATACTGAAATAGTGAAAATGCAATCTGTTATGCTGTATTCCATTCTGCGATTTGGTCCGTATTCGTGATATAAGTATTCTGTTTTTTCGAAGACAAATTGTTAACTTAACTAACAAGAGGGCCCAAAGGGCCCTAGGTCGCTCACCTGTCGTACTAGTGCATTCACGCCCCTATGGTGATCCTACACATTTTCTGAATAAAATTTAAGGAAATTCAGCCTTTATTGCAAGTTTTTGTATGATTTGACCATGTGACCTAGCGTTTGACCCCAGATGACTTAATTAATATCAAACTTAACCTAGATTGTGTTGAGATGATTATTAGGACCAAATTTCATAACGATTATGTCGAAATTGTAACCTCTGGTGACTACACAGGGTTTTTCTATGATCTGACCTATAATTTAAACAAAATATTTCCTCCATATAACTGTACAAATACATACTATAAAGACAGAACAATACCTAAACACTTTAAAAAAATAATTATGGTTCCAGTGGGGTTTGAACCCACGACCCTCAGGAAAATGTCAATTGACATTGTGACCTTGTTTTTGACGCCAGATGACCCAAAATCGAACTTGGCCTAGATTTTGTTGACAGGATCATTGTGACAAAGTTTCATAAAGATTAAGTTGAAATTGTAACCTCTGGTGACTGACTACACAAGGTTTTTCTATGATTTGACCTTTATTTTAAACAAAATATTTTGGAATATTTTTCCTCCATATAACTGTACAAATACGTGCTATAAAGACAAAACAATACCTAAACACTTAAAAAAATAAAAATTAAAAAATAAAAATTATGGTTCCAGTGGGGGTTGAACCCACGGCCATCAGGAAAATGTACAAATACATGCTATAAAGACAAAACAATACCTAAACACTTAAAAAAATAAAAATTATGGTTCCAGTGGGGGTTGAACCCACGACCATCAGGAAAATGTACAAATACATGTTATAAAGACAAAACAATACCTAAACATTTATAAAAAAAAATAAAAAATTATGGTTCCGGTGGGGGTTGAACCCACGACCATCAGGAAAATGTACAAATAAATGCTTTACAGACAAAACAATACCTAAAAACTCAAAAAAAATAAAAATAAAAAAATAAAAATTATGGTTCCAGTGGGGGTTGAACCCACGACCATCAGGAAAATGTACAAATAAATGCTTTACAGACAAAACAATACCTAAACCCTAAAAAAAAATAAAAATAAAAATTATGGTTCCCGTGGGGGTTGAACCCACGACCATCAGGAAAATGTACAAATACATGCTATAAAGACAAAACAATACCTAAACACTTAAAAAAATAAAAATTATGGTTCCAGTTGGGTTTGAACCCATGACCCTCAGGAAAATGTCTACGCTCCCTACAGCGCTTTAATTTCCACTTAACCGTTACAATTCACACCCTGCTTAAAATACTAGAATATTTTGATATTTGACCTTTACAAAATTGCTGTGAACCCTGATACACATTTTCATTGGTTGATGAAAGTTTATTGTATGTATAGAGAGTAGAGAGTTACAGCAGAGAGTTTAGTGACCATGAAGACTACATGTTGAAAGGTTTAAAACAAGGTTTTTTCTATAATTTGACCTAGTGAGCTAGTTTTTGACCTCAGATGACCCAATATCGAACTTGACCTAGATTTTGTTGAGATGATCATTGTGACCAAGTTTCATAAAGATTAGGCCAAAATTGTGACCTCTAGAGAGGACACAACCCAATTGTTGACGGACGGACGACGGACGAAGTGTGATCACAAAAGCTCACTCTGTCACTTTGTGACAGGTGAGCTAATAAAAACAAGAAACTATGACAAATGCTTACGAAAATATGTAAAAGTATAGCTTTTATTTGTCTAGGTCGGTGCTCTGAAACTTGTTTACTGGTAACCATGAAATCTGTGCCTTCGTAAAAACTTGTCTGTATTGGGGCCCAATGTGGAGAAATTTTATATATATTTTTTTTAATTAAGTAAATTTGGAGTAGTACTTATCAAAATGTTTTTCCAGTATGTGTGTTATAGTATGTGGTGATAAATAAAATGCGTAATGAAAATGGCATGCAAAGATAATTAACATCAGTTGAAGAATACCGTTTGGAATTTAATTACTACCCATATTTATCTTGTCAAGGTGACAACTATGATGGGTCGTCCAAAATATCTGATTCAATTGATACAGACTATTTGTGTAATTATCATTTTGGGTAATTTTACAATAATAACAATGCAGCGAGTGTGTTTGAGCTTAATCAATCCAAGCACGAATTTCGGGAGAAGGCACAAAAATAAGAGACAAAGGTATATATAATAAATGGAGATATTAGGCCACTTTCCCCTCTCCCAGTCTCTGCGGAGTATGTGTAAGCCGTTGGATTGGTTCAACTAAGGGAAAAGGAAACATCGACAATATCCAACACCTTTGTTTTCGAATAGAATGTTTGGTTCTCAAACATACTCGCTGTACAGCGCAGACACACACAAGACTACATCTGGTTTACCAACCAGTTCATCCCTAGTGGGGTGGAAACACTGAAAAGCATTTCTGAAATTTCCATTGCCTTGGCCAAGATTCAATCCTGGTACATCAGGATTGGTTGTGTTGTAACCACTGGGCCACCATTTTTAAGATTTTTTGCACTCAAAATCTATCATTGTCATACACTCAAACACCTCGGAAATTCATGAATCATGTGTCATCGAGTGCTCAAGAGACAGACCACAGTAACAGCGTTGGCACAACATCAGTCACGCGAGTGACTCGTGTTTAGATGGTATACTTACATAGCTACTTGTATTTTCAGCAAATCTCATTCAATGTCGGGGGTTTAAAATAGAAATTTATTTATAATACTCGCAATAAATTTTGTTTGACATTTTTGTTCAACTCCGGACGTGATATAACAACTACTTCCGTTGACATGTAAACAATTACGAATATGGCATTTGTCAAATCGTTGTCGGCATACACGGCGGTGTGAGATTTACAGTCAACTCACCCCCTACCAACTCACCCCCTGACCAACTCACCCTGGATTTGGATAACTCGCCCTACGCAATGACCAACTCATCCCCCCTTAAAAGAATAACATACCAACTCACCCCCCTAAAGATATTTTTTATTAAATTTAATAGATTTGTTGGAAAAAATCACTTTGAATTGGTAATAGTTTATTATGAAATTATTAATATGTTCAATTATGTGATATTGGAGGCGTTTATTTGTAAAATTAACAGTATTTTCAAACAGTGGCCATTTTGAAAACGCTGTAATGACAGAAAAAAGCGAAAAACAAAGGAAAAAAATAAAACAATTTGTCAAAAAACATTATGATTGAAAAAATTAGGACTATAATTAGATCTATTATATCAATTGTCAAAAGTCAAATACCTTGTTTAAAAACATTGGAAAATTAGATAACTTGCATAGAAAATCATAGTTTCCGAACGATCAAGTTTTGAAAATAACGAAGGTAAATAACTAACAAACTCGCAAGTATTCGAGAAAGCAGAGATCTGTTAATTTATTTGTGTATAAATACACTTTATTATCATGAATTAACACTAAGTTTAAAAATAAATATAATATTCTACATATAAAATTGATGGGAGGGTGAGTTGGACATTTCGAAATTGACATCGGGCGAGTTGTCCAAATCCAGGATGAGTTGGTAGGGGGGTGAGTTGGTCGGATACCCGGTGTGAGTATGACTGTAGACCGCAGGTAGCCGAATCGTTGTACAATTAAACGATTTGAGTTGTACTTACTACCCAAATTGTGCAAGAGACATTATTACTTACAACCCCTTCCCATTTTTAATAGATCTCTATCATTTATTATAGCTGGGTATAGATTGAATATATTTAGCTCCTGATAATAATCTACAGTACTGTAAAATGATTATTTTTGTGAGGGTTAGTTTTGGTTGATTTCGTGGTAGTAGCCTACTCTACCATGAAATCAAATCCTCACGAAACATGGAAAGACGGTTTCCCTTCAATGTTTTGTAAAAACAAATTTTCAACCCCACAAATTAACATTTTTACAATAAACCACAAAATTGGTATTCGTTGTTAATGTCCAAGAAAATAAATTATTTTGCAGTACTATTGTATAATTCAGGCCTGTATCTAGTGGGGGCTTTGTGGCTGAAGCCCCCCTCCCAGCTGGCTGGCTATATACCATTTTGAATGAATGAATTGGGGGCTAACTGAATCTCTTGGCATCTACCATACTGGTAGTGACCTGTATATTGGGCAGTCTATATGACATCATGTGTATAGATTGGATAGCCCCCAGGCATGACTAATCCAGCTCTCAACAGGACCTACTGCTGTGGAGGTGTGATTTTTGCAACTGATAAAAAATTATGGTTGATTAAAGATGGTCAGACAGAGCTTACATAATGATATCATGCATGATTATAAACTTTGTATTGTATTGTATAATGATGTCAATAGTTATTACCATTTAATCCCATTAAATTAAAGCATTTCATGGAAATTTGTTTGATAAATTAAATGTTCAATTTTATATTGGAATATTAAAGTTAAAAATGTATATAGTTCAGGAAATCGCATTACAAGTCATTACATTACATAATTATCATTTTTCTTTATTCATATATAAATTTTGATTTCTTATTTAATCAATTGTAAACTTTTAACATTCCACAAATTAACATTTTTAAATGTTCAACTAGATCTAATTAGTAGTACCAGGGACGGATCCAGGATTTGGCGTTAGGGGGGGGCATACATTGATGTATTGAACCCCCCCTCCCTCCTCAAGAAAATATGCGAGCCAAGCGAGCTAGAAAATAATGTATCTCTGCGAAGCATTCCACACAATTTCGTTCTTTATCTTATAATATTCATTGATAAAGTTAATGTGATAGCAAGGCGAGCAAGAATATATGCATTAATTATTTGACCAGCATATCCCTCAAACTCATTCCCTACTTGGCAAACTGAACTGATAGTGGTTGTGCGAGCGTAGCGAGCAAGAAAAAATGCAATTATCTTTTTCAGTAGCATACACCACATCCTTATTACTTGGTAATATTCACTGATGTAGTAATTTTCAGAACTAGAAAAAAATCAGTGTTTGTCTCAGCAGCATACCCAAACAACTCATTGGTATACCAAAAGCTTTCATTGAATTTACGTAGTTCTTCAGCGAGCGAAGCGAGCAAGAAAAATCGTTGTTTATATGAACAGCATAGCCAGGACTAACGATAATCGACTGGATACTTTTCACTGATATTTAACTGCTGTGAATTCGTCACGAAAAAAAGGCAATATCTATCTGAGCAGCATACCCTGCGAACTCCAGGGCTTCTGTTTTGTTTAAGTGGAAATGGGAAGTACTTGGGATCCAGCGACTAGGGAGTCAAGTGGCTTTCTGCCTCGTGACTTTTTTAAATAGAACCACGGGATTCGTCAGCTGCATTCTGAGGTACCTTAATTTTAATGAAAAGGGCACGTTTATTAGAAAATAAAGCCAACTGTATTAATATTTTTTTCTTGTCGGACATTTTTAATGTGCAAGAATCTCGGCATTTCTGTAGCCGATGTTTGGCACCATGCTACCAATCAGTCCCATATCTTGTTTATGCATACAGCATTAAGTTCAATTTAAAATCCATAAATTGATTATTGATTTTTTTACGCGAGCGAAGCGAGCGAAAAAAATTGCATATCAATATTGTTCTTACATCCAAAATATGATAAATTACCTAGGCTCCGGCGATTTTAGGGGGGGGGGGGGGCGTACGCCGGGTCCGCCCCCCCTTGGATCCGCCTATGAGTACTACTTTATTATGTTTAGGTCTAATTTTAAAGTTAAAAGTGCAGGAAATATTGCACCATTTTTATTCAAACGTTGAAAAATTCTTCGCAGGGAGGGGTCTAAAAAAATCATGTTTGTATAAATTGAGATTTCTTAATAATTAATATTAGAACAGTAAAACATGATCAGATTATTTAATTTTTTAAATGTTCATCTAGATCTAATAAGTAGCAATACCTTTATCATTTTTAGGTCTGATTTTAAAGTTAAATGTGCAGGAATTTGCACCATTTTTATTCAAACATTGAAAAAATCTTCGCCAGGAGGGGACATCCCTCCCGTTTCCCACCCCATCTCAGCCCCCCCCCCCCCCAGTTGCACCTCCTCTGGATACACCCCTGTAATTGTGCACACTGGCCTATATACTCGGACCACTATTTAAAGGATTCTGGTATGCAGTTCATGCTTTTTGCAATTATCACCCAATGTTTCAAGTAAAGTAGAGATTTATGTACTGCAAAATCACATATTTTTGTGGGTTTTAAATTTTGTGGATTTTGTTAAAATGCATTTATGTGGGAACGAAATTCGTGGATTACAGAACATGAAAGAGTAATTATAAACCCATGTCTGACCACAGGAACTTGCATTTATAATTTGAAAAAAAAATGAAAAAAAAAATTGAAAAAAAAACTTTACTACTAAAATATATTTTAATAGTACAGTAGGCCTAGTGAAATTTTTTTTTTTTTCATTTTTTTTCAAATTATAAATGCAAGTTCCTGTGGTCTTACTTTGAGAGGTTGATTATTTTCGGGATTACATTTGGTGGTCGAGCTCTAGTTCAACAACGAAATCAACGAAATTTGAACTCCCTCAAAAAATAATGATTTTACAGTATGTAGATCTACATTGTGTTTGCATGTCAGTTGATTTGGAAATTCAGAAGTCATCTAATACTTCTTGAATATTTACCACAGATAAAGAGGCTGTTTGAATGGTAGAAAGGGTACCAAACTACTGAAACACCTGCAGCACCAGCCAGATAACTGCGGAAATTAGCTTACAACCGCTTGCTAAACACCGCTCAAAATTTAAGTCAACCTGATGATGATCCACCAATGGACACACCAGTGGAGACTTTCTTCTGTCAAGCATCCACAAACACTTAATGGGGTACTCCACTAGGTACTCCACTAGGTACTCCACTAGGTACTCCACTAGGTACTTGCTCCCCTTCTGCTGCACAGACAAGTCTTCCTGTCCATCTTAGTTCTTCTCCTCTGCCATCCGACTCTGGAATCTACTCTCTGAGCAAGCCACCATATATGTTGAGGCATTCAAGGGGATCAGGGCACAGTTTAAACAGCATGCAGCAGTTTTTATATACATGTATTTTTAACTTACCATAAATACCATTTTAGACTTGTGTACTACTCACATGATCTTGTGTATAAACCAAGTATGATCTTGTCTCAGTGGGACCTGGCCCCGATTCCACGAACAAACTTAAGTTATTGCTCAGCTGAGACTGCTATTTTAAATTTATTATATGACTACAATTATAGTCTTGTGATGTAGATTGCTACAAGAAACCGTGTATTTATTGCTAAATAATGATTAAGTAGGTGATTTCTGTCTGAAATGCACATGGAAATCCAACAGTAACGAACAACAATGATCTTCGTACTTGAGCTTGTTATAACAGACTTAAGTTTTTACTTTAGATGTTTATATCTTTAAAGCACTATTTTCTGTAAAAATCGGACTTGTTACATATTGCTCTATGAAATTGGCATCTAACTGTGATGAAACAAATATATACTAGTATAAATGAAAGTCATTTAACCAACAAAATATGCTTTTAAAATAGCAGTCTCAGCTGAGCAATAACTTAAGTTTTTTCGTGGAATTGGGGCCTGTACTTAACCTGATCCTGTAAAGCAATACCCATAACTCTAATCTGTATTTTGAAAAAGAGTTATTGCCCCTTTTTGGACTTTAATGTTTAGGTCAACTTTTCTCAAAAACTATGGGAGCTTTTGCTTAAAAACTTTCAACACTTGTTTACCATCAATACCTGCCTCTGTAAAGCAAGATCCATTCTGCCTTTTGGAAGAAACTTTGTGGACTAAGAAAGTATTTTGGTAAAGATTATGTCTAGGTTAACTTTTCTATAAAATATTAAAGCTATTGCTTCGAAATAATGAAATTTGATACACCTTTTCACCATCAATACCTCACTCTGTGGAGCAAGACACATAACTCTGCCCTATTTTATGCAAGAGTAATGGACCTTTTTTACAGAGACAATGATTAGATGAGCACTCTGCCCTATTTTATGCAAGAGTAATGGACCTTTTTTACAGAGACGATGATTGGATGAGCACTCTGCCCTATTTTATGCAAGAGTAATGGACCTTTTTTACAGAGACAATGATTGGATAAGCACTCTGCCCTATTTTATGCAAGAGTAATGGACCTTTTTTACAGAGACAATGATTGGATGAGCACTCTGCCCTATTTTATGCAAGAGTAATGGAGTTTTTTTACAGAGACAATGATTAGATAAGCACTCTGCCCTATTTTATGCAAGAGTAATGGACCTTTTTTACAGAGACGATGATTAGATGAGCACCTGCACAGCGATGCCCTTGTTTACCCACGTCCTAGATCTTGTAATCATAACTAAGTTCACAGGAACTTGCATAACTTAAAAAAAAAAATTGAAAAAAAGCATTTTTTTTTGGATTTTTTTTTCACTAGGCCTACTGTAGAGCCAGTATCAATAAATATATTTTAATAGATCTACAGAAAAATAATAAAAAAAAAATTCATTTTTTTTTTTAAGTTATGCAAGTTCCTGTGCTAAGTTTCATAAAGATTAGGCCAAAACTGTGACCCCTTGTGTCAACATCAAATTGCGGACAACAGATGGAAGAAAAATGATCACTAAAAACTATGCATATGGAACAGAATGGCCCAAATTTGAAACCTGTAGGTAGAGAAATATTCAACTTTTCATTTTGTGATGGGTGAACTTATGAAAACATAAAAACTCTAAGGTGTAAATCTGTTTATTCTGATATATCAAGGATAACACAAGAATACATGTACAAGCACACAATTATATAAATTATTTCCCATAATAATACCAGAAAAATTGCCATTAAAGATATTGGGGGGGGGGGGGGGGGGGGGCGTTGTCCTGATCAGCCTAAAATTCAAGGTGGGTCAAAACCCGCTCTGGATCCACGTATGCATGCACAATATAAATAATTAACTGAATTACATTTAACAGGATGTCTTCGGATGACCACAGAAAATGGTTGTTCTCCATGTTCGCAACTCATACTAGTAAACAGCTGAAAATATGGCCTCCAACCTCCCCTTATATCAATACCTTTACCAACAAACTTATTATTCATACCTGTCTTATAATAAACACATGTTGCTAACAGTCTTTTTGGAGAAATACATCTATTTAATAAAGTCATGAAGAGAAGCTACCAGTAGACAAATGTTTTGCTCCAACTTTTGTAAAATGCCCTGATTTTTGCCCAATTTTGAAATTCCTTGATTTGTCCTGCAGGGAATTTGTTTTTGGCATTTTCCCTGTTTTTCAGAGTCTGTGGTCACCCTATTATAATAAATAGGTAAATTATGACAAGATGACAACCCAGTCCTCTCATAATATCAAGATATTAACAAAAGATGGTTTAAGTAGGTTTAAAATTATCCTTTTCTTTTCTCAATGCATCCATGACTTTTATAGGATCACTGGAATTGTATCTTTCCTGTATACTCTTTTGACTGAAATATAAAATATGTACTTTTTGCTGACGGATGTATAATAGTAGTTAATAATAATAGTGAATAATAATAATAACAAGTCACTAAAAATTGCAAGCAATACAGAAGTCCCCTACCAGTTTTAAGCCATGACCATTATAGATTATTTTCAATGTTTCTGTTGCTATGGAAACGACAATTTTTAGAAATATTTAGACGTGCATAATCCCCTTATTGTCCCCTATCCACATACCATATTTCATAAACCTAGCTTGGAAACCGTTGGAGTTATGTCAGGATCCAGATTTTTGACGTACATCTCACGGGGGGGGGGGGGGGGGCAAACCTATAGTCCCCTTCGGTTGAAAATAGGTAGGGGACTAATAATAATAATAATAATAAGGAATAGTAAAGTAGATTATAATTTCCAATTAAATGCTATCAGACTGGTTTTGCCATCATCTAGATAGTGTCTTGGAAATATTCAATACTGACTTATACTATCTTGTTATCGTCTGAAGTTTCTTCAATTAATTATATGATGAACAAGTTTAGTCATGACATAACAACAGTTATTAGCAAATTATACGCTTGCAAACTGCATGCAAGTAAAATATTCCTTTGTTATATTGTCACCCCTGACCCCTATTATAAGAGCCATCCAATTAGGCTTATGAGACACTTTGACTAGTATCACCTACTTTCTAAGCATATTAATTTACTGACCAATATGTACAAAAAGGTTTATACCCCAAAATAAAAAATGGGGGCACAAAAACTGGTCATAGACATCTGTTACTCTTATCTGAATCTGACACAAACTGTCATGTAACTTATCCCAGTATTAAACTACCGTGAAATCACAGTCATACTTATTTTCTTGATGTCAAATTTAGCAAATATGATATTTCACCACAGCACACCGGCTATTGACCCTATCAGGTAACTATACATCCACTTGGGTAAAGTGGAGAATGTGGATTTTTCCTGCTCAGAGATATTAATCATAGAGCGCAGAAGGGGATCGTACCCAGGGCCTCCCTATCACAAAGTGCTGGCCCCGATCTCCCGAAGCATCTCAATCTGAGTTGAGATAAATCTCAAATAATGTCATGTGTCTTTGAGATAATTTCCATGGGAGACAAGACTCTGAAAGTTGGCGCCTTAAAAAAGATACATTGTTCTGAGTTTAGTACAGTAAATATTTTGAGCATAAAACTTAAGAATGATCTCATATTTATACTCTTGACTTGAGCAAAATCTCAATTTGAGTTGAGATTTCTACTTGAGATGCTTCGGGAGATTGGGGCCAGGTCAATCGCTCCATAGTCATAGAAATACATAAAAATTGATTCATAATTAACCAAAGAAATACAGTCTAGCAGAACTGGTTAGGTGAATCAACCCCTGTGTATTATATACATCAAACTAAAGTAATGGTGAATAAATGATGTTACATACTGAATAAACAAACAATACTTACTCGACTCTCATAAATGGATTAAACAACTTCTCCTCAGCAATAGTAGATGGTATAGTAGGTAGATTGTTATTTCTCTGACTCTACAACACAAAGCATTGATGATACAATTAGCCCTTACAGGTGTATTCATGCATGTCGTAATAAAATTACAAAATAACGTGAACTTTTTAGGAGCATAGTCAGCCTTGAATTGGTGTTACACACGTAAGTCCTGAAGTTGGTGGTTATGGTTGGGGTCCTCAATGACATGATTGTTGAAATTTGGGACTTTAATGACATTTTAGCCATGCAGTGAAGTTCCGCTAATAAGACCAGTCAAAAAGGTGGTCTTAATAGCGAATCGGTCTTATTAGCGGACCTTTTTTGTTCTAAATTTAACACTTTGGGACCTTAAACTGGCAAAAATCTGCATGAATTCAAAATAATCAAAGTGGTCTTATTAGCGACACTTTACTGTATTTATATTTTTACTTTTCAAATTAATGTTACGCACATGCATATTGCTGGCTACGCCCCTGTTTATAAACAGTCAAATCTGTCTGTAAAGCTGTAAATACCATACATGGGAACAGCATTCAAGATGGCCAAGATGTCCCTATATCGCTCACCTGAGTATATTGTCCCCAGAAAACCCACATTCTAACTTGACCTACATTTTATCTAGACAAATATTCAAACCAACTTTCACAAAGATTCAGTTAATAAACTTTAACAGTAAATTAGAAGAAAAATCATGGTCTAATGAATTTGTTAGAAAGCCTTCCTCCAGAGCTTTTTTCTAAAGTAGGGGAGGGGGCCTTTCTTTGAACTTGGGGGAAAACTGCATGATCTTGAAGAATTTTCCTGAGGGGAAGATGCCTGTAAATGGCCCCTGCTATGGAAGGAAAAAAAGTCCTGTTTGAAGTGCTTTGATAAACAATGAGGCGAAGTGATCTTTTCTCTTGCGTGTTAATTGTAGATGACGGACAGGCTGACATATTTTGAGTAGATTAGATATATATGACAGAGGTTGGATTACATGACCTTGCAAAAATTATGGTAAAACAATCACATACTGAAATGTAACTTGTTATTTGATTCATACCTGTGCCCAGTCTGCTTTCTTCTTTACATCTGCATTTCCAGGTTCAACATGTGCTGCATACTTAAGATTTGCTACAGTGTATTCATGACCACAAAATACACGCTGAAATAGATTCAGAATTTCAATTCACTCAACTTTCAGCTTGACCTTACCGTCATTGTCATTATTGGCAGACAACACGAAACAACCTTTGTAATCATAAAATAATAATGTGTTTAATTCACTTGAAAAACATTTGAGTAATTAATAGCCCTATCACATTGCAATGTTTTATTGTTACTTTGTATGCCTGACACATATATCTTAACTTATGCCTAATTCATAAGCATGCACACACATTTTGGCCAGTATGTCCCACAAAGAGTTGTGGCAAAAATAATCTGACCTAATATTTTTGCCATTATGTGCAACTAGGCATTGAATTATAACCAGTGGCTAAAGGAGAACAAGCACAGATTGTTGACCATAAAGGAAATCGGTTTGCCAATTATGTTATTCACAGAAAATAAAGACGTTATTAGACAAACAAGTATGGACAATCAATGAAGTGTTTAATATATACCGTATTATCAGGTAACTTATACAGTTTGTCCATTAAAGCTGTGTACATCTGATCAGCTGTACCTTCAAAGAATCGACCACATCCAGCACTAAATAATGTATCCCCTGTCAAATATAATACATCACATTATAACCACTCCTAGCACTAAATGATGTATCCCCTGTCAAATATAATACATCACATTATAACCACTCCTAGCACTAAATAATGTATCCCCTGTCAAATATAATAGATCACATTATTACCACATCCAGCACTAAATAATGTATCCCCTGTCAAATATAATACATCACATTATAACCACTCCTAGCACTAAATAATGTATCCCCTGTCAAATATAATAGATCACATTATTACCACATCCAGCACTAAATAATGTATCCCCTGTCAAATATAATACATCACATTATAACCAAATCCAGCACTAAATAATGTATCCCCTGTCAAATATAATACAAATGCATTATAACTACATGTACATCCAGCACTAACTAATGTACCCCCTGTCAAATACAGGGTGTTTCATAATATCTGACCCCATTACAACCGAATGCAATGAGAACATACTTGATCTCATCTGATGTTTTCAAATACCATACAACCAAATGTTAGCTATCCATTTGTATACGAAAACACCAGATGAGATAATAATAATAAATAATAATAATGACTTTATTTTACCAGGTTAACACATTTGCATATAAACACGATCTTCCATGAGGACCTCATGAGATCAAGTATTTTCTCATGGCATTTGGTTGTTATGGGGTCAGATATTATGAAACACCCTGTACATAACATTATTGTTACACAAGTGTTATGTTTTATATCATTTTTTTAACTTAACAGTTTTTCAGGTGGCAAGGTTGTCAAGTGAGTAAACCTCTTGACTATGGTCCTCTAGTTTGATTCTCGTCCGGGGCATGTCACTTGGTAATTTCTGAAACACTTTTCAATGTTTCCCACCAAACTAGCGATAAACTTGTTGGTAATCCAGAAGTAGTCTTGCATGTATCAAAGCTATACACTTAACAAGTAAAAGAACCAAAGAATCTGTTCAGAAAGAACTAGGGCATCGCACCCAGATTCCTTGTATCACACAACTGTGTCTTCCCTCGAAGTCAGATGTCATTAGCTGAGCTTGCTGGGAAGAGACAGTTGACCGCAGCTTACGACTGATGAATGCAAATTAACAAACACAGTTGACCGCAGCTTACGACTGATGAATGCAAATTAACAAACACAGTTGACCGCAGCTTACGACTGATGAATGCAAATTAACAAACAAACATGTACAGGAAAATCATAAAAATTTATGGCGGGAGATTTAATTTCTATGATTGTTTCACCAGAACAATGATATCAAATGTCTGATGAACACATGTACCAAGAAACATACATAATACATATGAAATGAAAATAATGTTGGCTGGCATGCTGTTTCAAAGAGTGGTCATCAAATGTAAAATTCACAAATTTACATCTCCATCTTTTTTAACAAAACAAAATTGAATGATTTGACAGTTGTACATGTATCCAACTAAAGATAAAGATTGTATTCAGGCCCCAATTCCACGAAAAAACTTAAGTTATTGCTCAGCTGAGACTGCTATTTTAAAAACAGATTTTGTGGGTTAAATGACTCAAATGTATACTTGTGTATATTGTTTCATCACAGTTAGATGCCAATTTAATAGAGCAATACATAATAAGTCTGATTTTTACAGAAAATAGTGTTTTAAAGTTCTAAACATCTCAAGCAAAACCTTAAGTCTGTTATAACAGGCTCAAGTATGACATTCTTTATTATTCATTACAGTTGGATTTCCATGAGCATTTTATACAAAAATCACCTACTATATCATTATTTAGCAATAAATACACAGTTCCAGGTAGAAATCTACATCACAAGACTATAATTGTAGTCATATAATAAATTCAAAATAGCAGTCTCAACTGAGCAATTACTTAAGTTTTTTCGTGGAATTGGGGCCAGGGGTTCTACTGAGCCACAATGACCAATCCTGAAATGACTTGGAAATCTATTGCCATTAACACACTCCCCTACTCACCTACACCAAACTCAGTTTAAACACAATGTGCTTTTGTTAAAATTGAGCTGATGAAATTTCAAATGACCATCAGTTTGTCAATTCTAGGATTTTTTTCATCAAATAACTTTTATTTTCTATAGAAATGTTTGTTCTTTCTTTAAAATACTGCAAATCCTGATTTCCGGATTATTCTGGAATTGTATTACCCCTGTGTATCGTATTGTATTGACAGTAATTTTTAATGCATTCAAACCTGTAAAGACAGCAGGTTCTGCAGAATCTCCCGTAACATAGTAACAGATATGTCCGGATGTATGACATGGTGTAGACATAAACTTGACGTTCAAATCTCCAAGCTGAAAAACAACCATGATATAATTATGTAGGTATTCTTGTTAGATTATCAACATTAGTTCATTCAGTCAAGTTTCGCTAATAAGACCAGTCAAAAAGTGGTCTTATTAGCGAATCGGTCTAAAAGCGGACCTTTTTTGTTCTAAATTTAATACTTTGGGACCACAACATTGCAAAAATCTGCATGATTTCGAAATTATTGAAGTAGTCCTATTACACATTTCTGAACAAAACTATTTAATTTTTTTAATCTTCTTGAAAATTATCGAAGATACATGTAGTTGATCACTGAAATGTACATGCATCATTAATGAGTCATTATCATTCTATTACTGTACATGTATATTATTCAAACGTAACTAATTTAATCAATCATCATGGAATAAATTATCGATCAATACTATGGTGATTCTTCCGCATCCAACCAACGACTTCTCCGAATGTCCAACTGGAGAAATTTTATCTGCCCAAACAGATAATAGAACCCAGGTGGCAACTGACTAACACTGTCATCAGACCCGATCTCCCGAAGCATCTCAATCTGACCAAATATTGTCATGTATCTTATTTCCCTGTGAGACTGGACTGAAAAATGGCATCACAGAACAGAAATATTATTCCGAGATTAGTACAGTAAAGTTTAAAAAAACTCAATCTTCAGATTTATGTTCAATTCAGAGTTAAACAAAATCTCAATTTGAGCTGATATTTCTACTGGAGATGCTTCAGGAAATAGGGACCAGGATCTCAAAACAGGTAGACTCTCACTTCACAAACTGACCTCACCAGGCAGACTATCACTCCTTAATAAACTCACCTAGCCAGGCAGACTATCCATCCACAAGGTGATCTAGCAAGGCAGACTTTCACTTCACAAAGTGACCTAGCAAGGCAGATTATCACTCCACAAACTAATCTAGCCAGGCAGACTTTCACTCCACAAAGTGACCTAGCCAGGCAGACTATCACTCAACAAACTAACCTAGCCAGGCAGACTATCACTCCACAAACTAATCTAGCCAGGCAGACTTTCACTCCACAAAGTGACCTAACCAGGCAGACTATCACTCCACAAACTAACCTAGCCAGGCAGACTATCACTCCACAAACTGACCTAGCCAGGCAGACTTTCACTCCACAAAATGACCTAGCCAGGCAGACTATCACTCAACAAACTGACCTAGCCAGGCAGACTATCACTCCACAAACTGACCTAACCAGGTAGACTATCACTCCACAAACTGACCTAGCCAGGCAGACTATCACTCCACAAACTGACCTAGCCAGGCAGACTATCACTCCACAAAGTGACCTAGCCAGGCAGAATATCACTCCACAAAGTGACCTAACCAGGCAGACTATCACTCCACAAACTAACCTAGCCAGGCAGACTATCACTCCTAAAACTGACCTAGCCAGGCAGACTTTCACTCCACAAAGTGACCTAGCCAGGCAGACTATCACTCAACAAACTAACCTAGCCAGGCAGACTATCACTCCACAAACTAATCTAGCCAGGCAGACTTTCACTCCACAAAGTGACCTAACCAGGCAGACTATCACTCCACAAACTAATCTAGCCAGGCAGACTATCACTCCACAAACTAACCTAGCCAGGCAGACTATCACTCCACAAACTGACCTAGCCAGGCAGACTATCACTCCACAAAGTGACCTAACCAGGCAGACTATCACTCCACAAACTAACCTAGCCAGGCAGACTATCACTCCACAAACTGACCTAGCCAGGCAGACTATCACTCCACAAACTGACCTAACCAGGTAGACTATCACTCAACAAACTAACCTAGCCAGGCAGACTATCACTCCACAAACTAACCTAGCCAGGCAGACTATCACTCCACAAACTAACCTAGCCAGGCAGACTATCACTCCACAAACTAACCTAACCAGGCAGACTATCACTCCACAAACTAACCTAGCCAGTCAGACTATCACTCCACAAACTGACCTAACCAGGCAGACTATTACTCCACAAACTAACCTAGCCAGGCAGACTATCACTCCACAAACTGACCTAACCAGGCAGACTATCACTCAACAAGCTAACCTAGCCAGGCAGACTATCACTCCACAAACTAACCTAGCCAGGCCGACTATCACTCCACAAACTAACCTAGCCAGGCAGACTATCACTCCACAAACTAACCTAGCCAGGCAGACTATCACTCCACAAACTTACCTAGCTAGGTAGACTATTACTCCACAAACTAACCTAGCCAGGCAGACTATCACTCCACAAACTAACCTAGCCAGGCAGACTATCACTCCACAAACTGACCTAGCCAGGCAGACTATCACTCCACAAACTAACCTAGCCAGGCAGACTATCACTCCACAAAGTGACCTAGCCAGGCAGACTATCACTCAACAAACTTACCTAGCTAGGTAGACTATCACTCCACAAACTTACCTAGCCAGGCAGACTATCACTCCACAAACTAACCTAGCCAGGCAGACTATCACTCCACAAACTGACCTAGCCAGGCAGACTATCACTCCACAAACTGACCTAGTCAGGCATATTATCACTCCACAAACCCAACTAGCCAAACAGACTCTCACTCCACAAACTTACCTAGCTAGACAGACGATCACTCCACAAAGTGACCTAGCCAGGCAGACTATTACTCCACAAACTTACCTAGCCAGACAGACTATCACTCCACAAAGTCTATCAGTCCACAAAGTGATCTAGCCAGGCAGACTATCTCTCCACAAGCTCACCTAGCCAGACAGACTATCACTCCACAAACTAACCTAGCCAGACAGACTATCACTCCACAAACTGACCTAGCCAGGCAGACTATCACTCCGCAAAGTGACCTAGCCAGACAGACTCTCACTCCCCAAACTGACCTAGCCAGACATGCAGACACTCACTCGATAAACTGACGAAAAATGGAAGAGTAAATATCAAAGAAAGAAAACCATTGGAACTCTTGAAAGCAGAAAAGTAAATTTCAATGAAAGAAGCCAAGTGTAATTACCTTAATATCCTTGACGTTGTCGTGAACTTTATCTGTTAGAGCTCCTATCCTTTCATCACCTCCGTACACAGGTATTTTACCATGTTTTTTAATTAATTCCTCGTTACCACCAGCATGGTCCCAGTGATGATGGGTAGTGAGAACACATGATAAGATCACCCCTTCGTCAGAAACAGCTTTTAACAACTGAAAATAAGAAGTCATTGTAAATATAATGCAGAAATTTTCGCGAAGTCAAAACTGTTCTTGTTAAATAGTTTGTAAGCCTAAATGGTCGGGACTTTTAAAATTCAGAAAGAATCACTGGACCATTTTGTTTCAAAGGTTTTAAGACAAAAATGAGGAAATCGGCCATAGGGAGGAAGAATCATATCCCTGTAATAGGTTTAAGGGTGTGGATTAAAAATTACCTTCTCTGGTTCCACGGGATCTACAGCAGCACATTTCTTTGATTTTTCATCAATAAGCAAGTACATATAATTATCGCCTAGTGCTGGTACAAGTTTGACTCTCATTTTTTCAAGTTGAGTTGTAGTACTTTGACAATGATTCCGATAAACTGAAAGTTAAACAATGTTACAATTAGGTACATGTATGTAAATCACTGAGGTGCAGAACTAACTTTTATTATATAAATTAAAAAAACATAACTAAAAACCTGTTCATGGTTTCACATTTATAACTCTTTCAACCAATCAGAATGTATTAATAAAATACTTAATGTAGAATGGCAATGCATGCATTGTTTATTTACTTATCATAGATACAAGACAGTGTTTACATACATAAATGACATGACTACATTATTTATTAAAAATGGAACAAGAGAAAACATTAGGTAGACATTGTTGTAAATAAACAGATACCGTAAATAAATAATTTTAATTACATATGAATCTTAGATGAAAACAGTTTACGCTAATGCATAAGACAAGCTAGCTGTCTTGTTGTTGCAGCTATGTTAATTTGTTGCTTTTAGAGGCACTGTACAGTGTCTGAATGAATAAGGCCTACAGTATGAGCTAATTCGGTTTGACTAACAAATTGACAAATATTTATTTATAAATTTAAAAGATGTTTTACCTCAAATTTTCAAATGGTTCAATTTATGTATATGAATTCCAATGCACCAAGTATATATAATGTATTTACATACAAAAATGTACAGACTGTAGGTTCCAAATTGTGTTCTAGAAAACTTGTTATTGAAGGCGGACTAATTGTTCAGGTAGAAAAGTGCCTAGACGCAATGATCACAGGACAAATGCATCTTTCTGTAAGGTAATATCGTAATGACAACTGATCATTTAGAAACATAATCAGATTCTCAAACAAATCCAAAATGTATTTTAATAAAATATACCGGTGTGACGAATGGACAGAGCAAAAACCTTCTGACAAGCGGATCGGATAAATTGCATTGGGATTTTTTGCTGGTGACACCGCACAAATGTCGTAAAACCTAAAACGTTTTTCGCATTAAATATTCGATTCTTTTTGTCTTTTATTCATTTTTGTCGAGCTAAGTTTATGGTTTACAGTTGTTTTAAGTAGTAAACGTAAAAATTATATCGATTAATAAAATTAACCATTGTCGTAAAATGTCCAACCTGTCAATTTTTCTGTCATTATTTTCGTCGGGATTTTCCTAGGCAGTTTTCCGTATTTAAGGTGCGCTTTTAATGGTTCGAATAGTATTTATATAAAGGCATATCATTCATTATTTGTATATGTGCACAATACTGTATTATTAGAATGATTTTGAATTGTAATATAATTTCGCGATGCCCGGCTAAAGAAAGTGCAACCTCTGTATTTGGCTAAATGAGAATTCAGCTGACAGAGGCAGATTTTGAGGTCAGGAGCATATTGCCTACCTATTACGCTACCAAAATGCGTTATCAAGAGCTTTCCTACATTTTTGCAACTACAGTGTCAGTGAGCATTGTCATTGATCAGTTGAAAGCATACCGTTTCTCAGCACTTTGCTAGGTTTGTTGTGCAATGGACCGCTTCGGTAGCACTCGGTAATGCTTTGATCATCTGCGAGCGCTTGCTGGTAGCAAATAAATGTTTTGCTTCGTCCGCATAGGCGCGCATGATTTCTCACTGAAGGACATGGTAAAAAAATCAGATACTCCAAACCACAGGCCCTCGATGCGATGTTATGGTCCGGAAAATAAATATTACTCTATCTTCTACAAGGTGACTAACAGGGACCAGAATTCACCTTGTAGAAGATAGAGTAATATTTATTTTCCGGACCATAACATCGCATCGAGGGCCTGTGCTCCAAACCATAAAACTAACAGTATTCAGTAACAAACAGAAAATGAACAAACATTTTTGGGTGAATTAATAAGATGATTTGCTAGTAAACAACAATTAAACAAAAAACTTTATGAGTGATACTTTTATTGAGGCTCGTTTAGCGATTCTAATAAAAATAATCAGAGCCCTGGTTGCATACATATATATATATCTAAAACTTAGGTGTAACCATGAAACTTTGTAGGAGCTTCCTGTGAATTTTTAAACTATTATCTTTGCTTCAAATTGATACAATAACTTTGCATTTTAGAATTGTACAGTCTATGGTTTGTGTTTTAAACGATACCCATGATACACTTCGCCATAGTGAGTCGCAGCACAGATGGATTGGCTTTGGCGGCCAACTCAGACAGTCCACAGATGTCTTCCTATCCTGGATTGGAAGATGCTTACAGAAAGTTAAAACTTTTGTCTAGAATCTCCTCGAAGTTTCAAGACAGGTGTACCCTACAATGTGAAGGATATGCAATACAGTATGTTGATAGCTTGATACTTTCACTCTTGTTGAACTTCAAAGTCTTGTTCAAGGCTGTTCCTATGTTTGGGCTTATCCCAAATTTTTATATACTCGCCTACCCGTCTACAGTCTACTTGTGCATTATGTATAAACCGAGTCTTGGTACAAGCTGAGAATACACCATGCCTGGTTTTGGACTGGCATTGGTTTATGTCAACACTGAATCACCACATTTTGTGAACAAATCAACAAACATTGTAATATTAATTTCATGACCCTTTAAGGCTAATCAAAATTTGAGTAGTATAAGAATTTGTATCCTTACTTAGCAAATGTACACAAATATATTAGCAGTACTATCCGACCAACAATTTTTGACAGTTACGTCATTTTGTCAACAATCTATAAATAATCAGGGTATATCCCCAACGGATTAATGATTTTATTAAATAGAAATATGTCCTTATCAATTCTAATAGTCCAAACAAAACCTGGCCCCGTGGATGTGTAGGCTGCTTCTCACACAGGTGGTCCAAGTTCAAAGCTGGTGGTAGACAAACTATATTTTTGTACAATATACGGGAAACATATTTAATGATTTAATACAATAACGAATTTGAAAATATTATTTTGCCCTATGATTAATAAAAGCTCTTAAAAATCACATTATCTCTAAAACACGTTTAGAACAGACGCTGCTTTCTCATTATTCTTAAAAAGAGACTCCCTACAATAATCTAAAACACGTTCTTAGCCATTCAAATTAGCCATCTTAAGTTTAGTGAAATGACAAAGATGTAATTCATTTTTCACACATAATTTCTATTCAATTGCGAAATAGTAACGAGCGGGAAAAAGTTATGCTCAGGGGGTTCGAACTCGATACCTTTCAACTACTAATACTGCCCCGTTATCCTCTCGACTACGATATCATATTGAGATTATAGGTAAAGAAATATAATGATAATCCACATTTTTGTAGAACAATTAATAAAGTAAACATTGGATTGTAAACACAATGTGACGTCACTGTCAGGTATCCCTGGTCGGATAGTATATTGAAATGATTTGATTGACATTTTCTTACAGCAGGGACATTTAATTATTAGAAAAAATGTCACATTCCTAGGCAAGAATATTTGTATAATGTATGTAAATTGCATTAATGTGGAATTTCATGTTTTTTAATGTGAAGGCTTCACTTAGCAGTTAATACACCTGCAGTACTGCAGTAGGGTCAAACAGTATAAAAATTAGTTTGCAAAATTACTGAATGACCATTTGAATGCTACAAGTATTATTTTATATCTTTCAGTTTTATTACTGCCTTGGACCTTTCATTGTTAGTTCTATGTGATATTAACTACCCCCAAGTTCTTGCCTTCTCATTCCTGTCAGATCTTCAGCGAGAGTTCCTACAGTTCTTTGATAGACAGCGTGTAATGTCAGTACAAAGACCCTATGCTCTCATAGATTTTGGTAAGTACAGGGCTCAACACTAACACGGGTCTAAGACCACTTGTTTTTATTGAGGAGCACTAACTCATGGAATGTAGTTGGTCCCATTGACCACTGACCATTCCAAGAAAATGATTTTTAAACAGGTCTATCAAATTGCATTTTAACTGATGATCGACATTGTTGAAACAAATCCGATGAACTGTATATAAAAAACACTGTAATTAGTCCCCTACCGGTTTTTGACTATAGGTTTGCCCTCCGTCCGTCCGTCAGTCAGTCAGTCAGTCAGTCAGTCAGTCAGTCAGTCAGTCAGTCAGTCAGTCAGTCAGTCAGTCAGTCAGTCAGTCAGTCAGTCAGTCAGTCAGTCAGTCAGTCAGTCAGTCAGTCCGTCAGTCCGTCAGTCCGTCCGTCCGTCCGTCCGTCCGTCAAACAATCTGGATCCTGACATAACTCAAACAGTTTCCAAGCTAGGTTTATGAAACTTGATATGTGGATAGGGGGCAATAAGGGGATTATGCATTTCTAAAAATATTTTGATTCTGACAAAAATTGTTGTTGCTATGGCAACAGAAACATTGAAAATGGCCTCAAACCGGTAGGGGACTTCTGTATTGCTTGCAATTCTTAATTACTTGTTGCATATGTTAGAGCTTTTTTAAGCGAATGAGATATATACATAAATTATACCAGTACCAGTACCATTTTTAGCACAACCTGACCCCAATCTCCCGAAACCTCTCAATCTGAGCTAAATCTCATCTCAAAATTTGCCTTGTGTCTTTGACTTAATTTCCATGGGAGGCTGGACTAAAATTTTGCATCACAAAACAGAAACATTCTATGCAGAACTGAGCTCGAACTTTAGATTTATTTCAAATTCCATTTGAGCTGAGATTTCTATTTGAGATGCTTCAGGATATCGCGACCAGGGATCTGCTTCAGGATATCGCGACCAGGGATCTGCTTCAGGATATCGCGACCAGGGATCTGCTTCAGGATATCGCGACCAGGGATCTGCTTCAGGATATCGCGACCAGGGATCTGCTTCAGGATATCGCGACCAGGGATCTGCTTCAGGATATCGCGACCAGGGATCTGCTTCAGGATATCGCGACCAGGGATCTGCTTCAGGATATCGCGACCAGGGATCTGCTTCAGGATATCGCGACCAGGGATCTGCTTCAGGATATCGCGACCAGGGATCTGCTTCAGGATATCGCGACCAGGGATCTGCTTCAGGATATCGCGACCAGGGATCTGCTTCAGGATATCGCGACCAGGGATCTGCTTCAGGATATCGCGACCAGGGATCTGCTTCAGGATATCGCGACCAGGGATCTGCTTCAGGATATCGCGACCAGGGATCTGCTTCAGGATATCGCGACCAGGGATCTGCTTCAGGATATCGCGACCAGGGATCTGCTTCAGGATATCGCGACCAGGGATCTGCTTCAGGATATCGCGACCAGGGATCTGCTTCAGGATATCGCGACCAGGGATCTGCTTCAGGATATCGCGACCAGGGATCTGCTTCAGGATATCGCGACCAGGGATCAAACATGGGAGTGCCTTCACATTCGAAGTGGATGCTCTACTTCTACGCTATTGAGACGGACGTTTAAAATTAATTCATTGACCAGGGCTGGTATTCACAAAGCATCTTAAGTAAAAACTTAAATATTTTGACTTAAGTCAATAATTTGTGCTGCTCATATGTCCCGCAATTTAAAAAATAATCTGTGTTTTCTTAGTGATTATAGTAGCTGTTTACCTAATACTTCAAAACTATGTAAAATATTCAGTATCTTGATTTTCTTGCTTAGCTGATGTCACTTAAGAAAAAGTCAAATATTTAAGAAATTCCTTAGTTTTCTGCTAAGAAGCTTTGTGAATACCCGCCCTGGTTGCTTATTATATTGCCTTCATTATCTTAATTTTCATGTATATTTTACAGATGTCCCTTTACAAAAACTGAAGCAGAGATATAATAACCCTCGATCTTTGAACACTCGTATTAATTTACATGAGCTAACACAAGAATTGAGGCTAAGACCTCCATACTTCATCTGTGAGGAAGAGCTGAGACCAGGATACGGTCAAAACTCAAAGAATGAGTCTATAAGGACTACTACAGGTAATCACATTATATTGTGCTATTGTATTGACCTGTCAAAAAATATGCAACTTCACTTTGTATGCACACTTAAGTTGAGTTACCTGCTTTCGACGACCAAGTCTCCCTGGGGAGGTTATTTCTCTTCTGGAATTTGCGCAGCTAACAACGATATAGGGCTCCACGGAGTATCATACATGTACAGACACCGCCCTCACAGGTACTAATTCACACCTTGGTCGAGTGGAGCATGTGGGTTATTTTTGCTCAAAGAAATTAAGCAGTGGTGCAGACGGGGATTAGCCCCGGAACCTCTCAATCCCAAAACTTGCACATTACATCTAGGTGACCGCTCCTTACTATAGATTAGTCATCTCCTGTAAGGTGAGAATAACTGATCTATACTGTGCAGCTAACATGTATGTTAAATATGACAGGCCAAAAACAACTACCCTCTAAATTGTGGTTTTGAATTGTGAAGGAGCCTAATATAGGCCCCTCAATATAGTGAAAAAAAGCCCTGAGTAACTAGACTGAGTTAAGCTCACCTGTGCAAAAATGGCTTGGGTACTAGTACTCCAGCGAGTTATTTCGATTAACCTTGTCCTTCTTGTTAAAGCAGTCCATATTTTTAGATAACAAAACATGTCAAATATTTATAAAATGGAAACATATGTATTTCATGCACTGTATGTTTTCAATATTGGGTTTGGTCTGTCTAGACAGTGTCACTCATTTTATCCGTGTTAAAGTAAACAAAATTTGTATTAACATTCTGTATTTTCAAATAATATTCAAGTTTATTTCTCTGATGTTTAAACCATATTAATATCTACTTTATGTTCGCATTTCAGCTTCCTACTGTCCCATGAGCAAGTTCTTGCCACTACATTTCCTTGGAATTATCTCCGTTAGTTTAAACCATATTGTCTACTTTATATTTCAGTTTCCTCCTACACACGGTTCTTGCCCATATATTCCTCGGAATTATCTCTGTTGCATTTGCTCGGAATTATCTGTGTTAGTTTAAACCATATTGTCTACTTTATATTTGTATTTCAGCTTCCTCATACACACGGTTCTTGCCACTACATTTCCTCGGGATTATCTCCCTTACCTTGAGTTGTTTCTGTGCCGTTCTCAACTTCAGTCGTGGTGTTCATATAATGAATGAAACACACAGTCACATTGATGCTGTAAGTTCTCTACTGTATTATTTTTTCTTTTAACATTTTTTTTTAACATTTTTTATTTTCGTAAGACACATTATACAGCTGTACTGTATTCTGTCTTATGAATGTTATATAGAGGATCTTGCATGAGTGCTCATTACATACAAGTTTAATAAAACTTGTATGTAATGAGCACGAATGTAGAATTCTATTTATTACATTTATAACCTTAGAGAATGCTCATGATCATTCAAAATGATGAAGTATGCTGCATAGGTTTCAGACAAAATTCAGTGGTACAATGAGCACGACGTCATAGTGACATTGAAATTATCCTGTCGTCATGAGCCAATCAATGCATGGATTGGCTTACGTCACGTCAGACTAATTTAAATATTTATTGCCCACTCTGTGGGAGTGCCGAACGATATTTATGGCACGGCTTTACGGCACTGATGGACCGCATTGTGCTCCTTTTGTAATGAAAGTAACCTTGTAAAAATGACTCTTGTTTGATTTGTATGATATGCTTATTCTGTACTATAATTCGTCCCTTTGGTGCAACAAGGTTGTATCTCACTATAATTTATAGTGTTTAGAGAGATACAACCTTATTGCACCAAAGGGATGTACTGTTTAAAAAAATCATGCAATAAAATATGATTAAAATTAAACAGTTATATTGTGAGGAACATAATATACTCTGAGTATTGGATAGAGGCCTTTTCCACTTGCGTACTAAATTAATTGAATTTTAATTATGAATAGATTGTGTATTTTTATATATTTTTATTGTATGATTATATTTGATTATTTCAGACATTTGACAGTGAACATTATCAAACTGGTGCTACTTTCTTTGTTTGCTGTTTTTTATCGTTTTATCAGGTAGGTAACAATTACTTATTGTCCACTTGAGTTTGTGAAATCCAGCATCCTAAAAATAAGAAAAAAGTTAAGCCATTTAAACAATGAAAATTGTGTATTTGGGCTTAACATTGTTTCTCAATTCTTTGTCTGTTAATTATGGCAACAGATTCACCTAACCGTTTCCCTTGACTGTAGCCTATTCAGCACATTTCAGTCATTTAGATTGACGAAACCCTAGCATTTGGATGCTGGCATAACTTCTGCATCCTTTGTCACTTACTAGTTAGTTTGTTTGTTGACATTTGACTGAGACTGTCGTAAGGGCGGTCGTTCGTGTTTTTACCCTGCCAGATTGGCCAATGACCGCCCGACTCTGAGGGAAACTTAATTAAGTACCGGTAACTTCTCATTGTTTTCTTTTTACTATTTCAGGCCTATTTAATATGTTATCCACTGAAGAGACGGAAAGCTATGGCGTGTGCGACATTGGGCAGTATGTGTATATGTCAGTTATATCTCTGGGAACATCGTTCTATATTCGGATTAATATTCCATGTGACAGTCGCGTGTTACGGAACATTTGTTGTAATGACCAGACAAGTACAGAGTAAATTGCCACAGTATACCTTGTGATACTCATCGTTTAACTATAAGTTCATAATTCATTTGGTGTTGTATGAAAACTGAATTATTTTAGCCTATGATATTAAACAGACTAATGTGTGTTTTTAATAACTGACTCTAACTTTTGTGCCTACTATTGGCTTTAAAATAATCAATATTCTATTGTAGCCCATCAAATGAGGATTTTGTCCTTACTTGCGGAAAAGAATTTTATGTCTATGTTATCGATGATTACTCATACCAGGAAAATTGTTTTCCAACTCTTGGCCATAATTATATGACTGAAGATCATTTGAAAGTTTGTGTGTTATCATAGTATTTGATTGTACATGTACAATCATGTGAGACACAGAACATGTTACAATTGTATTATATTTGATGATGAAAATTTGGTGCAGGGATCAGATATCAGTATTGTGAAGGGAGGTAATCATGTTTATACTGCATGTTAATGCTTACATATACAGGAGATTGTCTCCCTTTGTTTGTGTATTTCTTGTGTGTATAGCACAGAGAATTTGACATGATCCTGACCTTTATGCGTTGAATATATAAATTTCCGCGAGCAAATCATGCAACATCGGTCCTTTAGACTTGTGTTTGTATAACACATCGAGCTTCTTCGTGAAAACATACAACCGGGAGTATAAATAAAGACAATATATCAGCTGTTTAATTATGCTAATTGAAGGTTGAGAATCGTGTCAAATTCTCTGGACTATAACAACTGACACATTTGTGTATTTCATGACATTGTAGTAGTAAGACACTAGTATAGTTATCAGTTTTCACAGTTTACAGGGGTGTAAATATTCCTGATTTATCCGGATTTCCGGATTTATCTATCCTGATTGAGCAATGATTTCTGATCAAAATAAGTTATTTGATGAAATATGTCAAAAATTTGCAAAGGTATGGTTGATTTAATCTTCACTGAAGGGTTTTATTCAATACAAACTGAGTTAAATATAGAAACAATGTGGTTGACTGCCTTTTGTTTGGCGAAAATGGCTGGCCGCATATGATTTTCAGGATTTTTAATTTGACTCTGTTGACAGCCCTGCAGTTTAGTAAAAGCATCCAAAACCAAGGGTGTAGCCAGGCTTGAATTGGTGTTACATATATTAAGCCTTAAAGTTGGTGGTTATGTTTGGGAAATTTGGGACTTAATACCTTTTTGGCCATATCTATATTTATACTTCTCAAATTAATGTTATGCACATGCGTAGGTGTGTATTGCTGGCTACGTCCTGCAAACAGAAACTTTCAAACCGTAGACAAGCGATCCGGCTTGCTTAAGTTGTGCAGCACTGTATTGAATGTAATATACTAGTATATAAGTGCATAAAGAAAGGATTACATCCTCCTGTGTATATGTCTATTTGTCTTCATTATTTCTCAAGGTCAATAAATTTGCATACCATAACATCGTCCTGTATGTTGCTATTTGATGTATTTTACAAGGTGTTACGTTGCAGCAATTTGTGTAATGTCTTTATGATTATGAAAGAATTGTTACAATATTACAAATAAGTTTTTAAAACTGTTCATAGTAATATAAAAGAAATGTATCATACAATTGAACCTGTCCGAGCAATGTCAAATGTGGCGTTTATAAATAGTACATTTTGTAATATAAAAGAAATGTATCATACAATTGAACCTGTCCGAGCAATGTCAAATGTGGCGTTTATCAATAGTACATTTTGTAATATAAAAGAAATGTATCATACAATTGAACCTGTCCGAGCAATGTCAAATGTGGCATTTATAAATAGTACATTTTGTAATATAAAAGAAATGTATCATACAATTGAACCTGTCCGAGCATCCATCCAATTGAAATGTCAAATGTAGCACATAACGACAGGTGAATATTTCCTGCAGGTCTATTCAGTATAAAAATTAACCACTGGGATTCATTGAAGTTAGAACGAAATAACTGTTGTTCTTACGGTATATTACAACCTACCCTGCTAAATAGTTGCTGCAAGCCTAAATGTTTTTATAAGAGTCAGTTAGACATTCGATGTTTAAGTTATTTTTATAATACTTTTCAAGATGAAGAAGTTGAAAAAACTGTTACCTACCCTACTTTTTACTGTGAACAAACTATTGGTTTGTTATGCCTTACTTAGACAGATGACTGCTTAATCCAAATGACTACCAACATAGGCTGTGTTGTATTAAAACTATATCTAGAAAAGTTGGAATGATAAGCTGAGCCAATATATTTTTATGAACTAGTTAAGTCAAAATTTACAAGTGCTAGCTTATTGATCTACATTGAGTCATAATAATATTATCTTAATACATGTAGCTTAAAACTGTGTCCTGTTAGTCAATTATAGCCTAGTCTTGTCTAGTCTTTAAAGGGACTGCCTCACATATTGGTGTATTGCAAAAATAAAATAAAATTGTCAAATATTCGCGTAATTTTGGTAAAGTTGCTTGTATATCACATAAACAACCACACTGACATCTAAAATAACTTGAGAAACTTCGGTATTTGTAGATTTTTAGTATTTTTACATCCAAAATTTTATAGGGTATTAATACCCTATAGAATGAACACTACTATTACTTAAATTGCCTGAAATTAGTTCGCATTTGATGAAAATGAATCGGAAAATGAACCAAATACCTCACTGATGTTTACGCTGTAGTTTGTTGAGGTTATAGTTTGATCACGTGTGAATTACATAATTCACAAAGCATGTAGGAAGGAAACTTAGCGATTTTTTTCAAGAAAAAAGTACTCAGTGGGCGATATCGAGAGTGGTTAAAATTGCTTATTTGCACCAAATCTTTCATAAAGCAACCGTCAGTGGCTTTCTATTACATCAATACTTGGTTAGGTTGGAAAATCACGATATTCAAAAATTTTAGCCCAATCTGTGAGGCAGCACCTTTAAAAGAGCCCTAGGTCGCTTATCTGTTATTGTGCAAGGGACCTAGAGCCCAAAAAATGCCTTGTGTTATTTTTAGCTCACCTGTCACTAGGGGTGACTATTGAGTCAAATTTTGACTATTGCAATACTATTGGTATTGCTGAAAGTACTATTGCGATACTATTGTATTGCTGGAAACTATTGCGATACTATTGCAATAGTTATTGCCAAGATTTGAAAACCAGATATTAACTTGTAAATGCAAATTTGCTCTGTGTAAGATATCACATTTTGTACAACATAAAAATCTACTATTTGTGGAAATGATTTAAAATGAATTCGACAGAATGCTATATTGGTCCATTGTGCCAATTTGTGGCTGTTTTGATACTTGTGGTTATTTACAATTAGTTTTTTAACGAAAACGGAAGTTGTTTTAAATTAATAATAAACTTTATTTATAAAACGGGAACTATCGTAACTATCGATTGTTGAGCTAACTATCGGTGCTAGTTATTGGATCGAGACTTTTACTATCGATCCATACTATCGGGACACTCGGAATCGCAATGCATCGATATTTCGATGCATCGGCCCCCCCCTACCTGTCACAAAGTGACAGAGTGAGCTTTTGTGATCACTCTTCGTCCGTCCGCCATCAGTCCGTCAAAACTTTTGCTTGTGTAGACACTAGAGGTCACAATTTTGATCTAAAGTTTACGAAACTTGGTCTCAATGATCATCTCAACAAAATCTAGGTCAAGTTCGATATTGGGTCATCTTGGGTCTAAAACTAGGTCACAAGGTCAAATCATAGAAAAACCTTGTTTTGTCACTAGAGGTCACAATATTAGCCTAATCCTTATGAAACTTGGTCAGAGTGAGCATCTCAACAAAATCTAGGTCAAGTGTGATATTGTGTCATATGGGGCGAAGAACTAGGTCACTAGGTTAAATCACAGGTCTTGCATGTACTGCTACAACAGGTGAGCGACCAAGGGCCCTTTGGGCCCTCTTGTTCTGTTCCCTCCTTTTAACTGGGAAATTTTCAAAAATTCTCACAAACCTAAAAATAAAAACTGTGGCCTTAATTCGTTTGTCAGTGATTTGTATATTGTGTCATTCATTACAATGATGATTAATTATGTACTATTATTATGTATATACCAAGGTGCACTCTAGTAACTGTTACATACCCTTATTGGTCTACGGATAGCTTAAAGTGTGTCCTTATTCTGAGTACACAAATTTGTCTAGTCTAATTTTTGCCTCAAATGCAAACTGTTTTACTATTGTGTATGGTATAATGTGTTATGTATATTATGAAGTATTATGCATTATATGGACAAATGTTCAGCATAAGTTTATTGATGTATAGGATTACAGTTGGACCTGTCTTTAACAGTCAGTCAATGGGTTAATCAGATATCATAGAGATGACTGCTTACTGCAAGTGAAGTCACTGAAAGGCTCATTGGGAGGCATTGAAGTCGGCTGTTTAAGACTGGTGACAGTGACTGTTTAATCAGTTGACTCCAAGCACAGGTTAAACTGTCAGGGGTGTAAATTTTCCTGATTTATCCGGAATTCTGGATTTGTCTTTTCCTAAAAGTACTATGATTTCTGACCAAAATAAAAGTTATTTAATGACAATATCGCATGAATTAGCAATTTATGGGCAATTATATCTGCTCTGAAGGATATTCATATCTGCTTTGAAGGATATTCATTAATAAAAAGTTTTAAAAACTGACTTATTAATGGTCGGCCGCATATGATTTTCAGGATTTTTAATTTGGCTCTATTGACACCCCTGTTAAAACTCTGTGTAATACATGTGGCAATGATTGCGTAATACATGTAGAAATTGATGTTACCATATACACCTGGGTACTGTTTTATCAAAGCACTTACGAAAAGTTTAAAGTTACGCTCTGATTTAAATTCCTTATAATATTTCAACAACTGCAAATAGGTGACAGATATTGTTTGTAGGAGATCATTAACTAAAGTATTGTTTATAAAGTGTATAACATATCCCTTTACCACGATTTGTAGCAGTTAAAGAATTATAAATCATTCAAATATGGATGTGAATTTTTTTTTTTTTCTTTGTAAGTGCTTTGATAAAACAGTACCCTGGTGTTACAGTTATTGATGATAATAATTTATTATATGGAATAAAATTTTAAGATTAGAATTGTTATTTTCTGTTATAAGCTTAATATATATAATAAATGTTATCAATTACATTACATTTAATACCAAAACTTGACATTGTTAAATCGGATTTGGTCTCACCAATCAACCCTCTTGGTATATTTGCGGCCAATTGTCTGGTGGTTAGTGTGTTGCATTTATAACTTGGCTATCTGGGTTTGATTCCCTGTTTTGGCAAGGCATACCCTATCATGACTATATGACTTCATTGTCGATTTTGCTGCACATGTAGTGAATTATATCTGCTTGTTTGTTGTTGATGGGTAAATTAGTTAGGGTTTGGATCATGTCCAAGAAAACTGAAGCAAATATAAGTGACAGTTATGAAGCTGAGTCCTTGAGTTTTGTTGAAATACTCTAGATACAAATGTGTCTATAGTGTATCAAATGTCACCACAGGAAGTTACCAAATTTCCCCGGACAATGGTGCATCATTTGCTGTGTCTATTTAAAATATAATGTTCCTGCTATTGGCCCCTGTGGGCTTTTCCTGCCACTCCCCTGTGAGGAAAAACATACAGAGTTGTATAAAAAGATTGATATTAATTCAATAGATTTGATAAATTAAACGTAAACAGTTTATAACTACAAAAAAATTGAATCTGCATTTATATGTATAAATAAGATTAATTCTGTTAAATTGTAAATTAAACGTGCTATTTGTAAAATTAATCAAATATGATTAAAATTGTGTCTTTATAGACCCTGAGTTTGCATGGTTTACAGCAAACAAACTTTATTTGTATAATTTATGTATCACTATTGTTGTAACTGATAAATGATGAACATTTGTTGTCTTCTTGCCGTATATTTAATTGTTAGCATATCGACTGCATTACCATAATGTAAAGCCACATTATCTCTCCCAAGACATTTTTTCTGATCATCCAGTAAATAGACTAATTACAAGGAATTTGGTTATATTTCACAAATGACCAATAATTGTTAAATGTATATGTCGAAATAGTATGCCAAAAATCACATTTAGTAAAATGTATGGATGACAAAATACTAATTTTGCAAGAGTTGCTTCCCTTAGATTATAAATTGTGCATTTTTTGTTTACAATTCATTATTTTGTAAACAAACCAACTGGAGGTTGCATTTCGTTTTCGTCCGTCTTATGGTGTTTTTCACCTTTGGGACTTAACTAAAGTGTTCAAAATCAATGGCTCTTCAAATACGTTATTAAGTTATTGCTTTTTGAAATTAGCCGTTTAAGGCCTAATGTAGCTTTAAGCTTATTTGTTATGGTGCACAAAAGGTTTACAACCGTTCAAGGTAGACAGTGAGTGTCTCATATTCTAAACAAATATAACAAAGTTGTAAATAAGATAATTTTGTAGCAAATAAATAAATATATTTTATGATTCTTGAACCATGCTTGAAATATTTTCAGTATACATAGATTTTAAAAGTTTGATTAACTTGAATATCCTAGGGTTAGTACATTGTGTATGTCATTTCAAGTTAGGTTGAAAGTACTAGACTCTATGGGTCACTGATCATCTCAATTTAACGCTTAATTGTCAATTTATTTACGCTGAAATACTGTAAAAGTTGTTAGAATATAACCTACATTATGAGCCAATGAAAACGCCGCATTTTCGCGGTTAAATGAAAATTTAATCATTAAAATTTTCTCTTAACAGACTTGACGTCTTGCGTTGGCGCTAATTTCTATCGGCCAATCAGAATGCAGAATGTTATATTCTAAGTTAGTTAGAACATATTAAGTAAATTTTAATGACTAAAAAGGACTCGCTTCGCTTCGCTTCGCTCGCTCCGCCCTTTTTAATCATTAAAATTTACTTAATATGTTCTAACTATAACTTAAATTAACAATGTGGGAAGGTTGGCAAATTTTGTGAATTTTAGAAAATTGCCAACATTCTCTAGCATAAAATTTTACTTACAAAGAATTTACCGGTACCAAAAAATGATAGAATTGCTAATATTTTCCCACGCCGTACATCTAACATTCAAAATTCGCCCAATTTTTCGACCCGCTGAAATAACAATTTCTACAGTAGTAAGAGTAGTTTAAGCCCTTGGGTTCAGACATGTTTGCATTTCATCCCTAATCATTAAACACCATCTGCTTCAATGTTTTCATTTATTTAATTTTGCGCCTGGTACACTCACAGGTAACTGTATCATTGATTAAGAGTAAAAATAATTGTGAAATTTATATATTCATAACATGTATGAATAGATAAATTTTACAAAAATTTTTTTTATATTTTTTTATCTCTTAATCAATGATACAGTTACCTGTGGGTACATGTTTTTTAGCTCACCTGTCACAAAGTGACAGAGTGAGCTTTTGTGATCACACTTCGTCCGTCGTCCGTCCGTCCGTCCGTCCGTCCGTCAACAATTGGGTTGTGTCCTCTCTAGAGGTCACAATTTTGGCCTAATCTTTATGAAACTTGGTCACAATGATCATCTCAACAAAATCTAGGTCAAGTTCGATATTGGGTCATCTGAGGTCAAAAACTAGCTCACTAGGTCAAATTATAGAAAAACCTTGTTTTAAACCTTTCAACATGTAGTCTTCATGGTCACTTAACTCTCTGCTGTAACTCTCTACACTCTATACATACAAGTAAACTTTCATCAACCAATGAAAATGTGTATCAGGGTTCACAGCAGTTTTGTAAAGGTCAAATATCAAAATATTCCTAGAGGGTGTGAATTGTAATGGTCAAGTGGAAATCAAAGCGCTGTAGGGAGCATAGACATTTTCCTGAGGGTCGTGGGTTCAAACCCCACTGGAACCATTTTTTTTTTTTTTTTTTTTTTTTTTTTTGAGTGTTTAGGTATTGTTTTGTCTTTATAGCATGTATTTGTACATTTTCCTGATGGTCGTGGGTTCAACCCCCACTGGAACCATAATTTTTATTTTTTTAAGTGTTTAGGTATTGTTTTGTCTTTATAGCATGTATTTGTACATTTTCCTGATGGTCGTGGGTTCAACCCCCACTGGAACCATAATTTTTATTTTTTAATTTTTATTTTTTTTGTGTTTAGGTATTGTTTTGTCTTTATAGCATGTATTTGTACAGTTATATGGAGGAAAAATATTCCAAAATATTTTGTTTAAAATATAGGTCAAATCATAGAAAAACCTTGTGTAGTCAGTCACCAGAGGTTACAATTTCAACTTAATCTTTATGAAACTTTGTCACAATGATCCTGTCAACAAAATCTAGGCCAAGTTCGATTTTGGGTCATCTGGCGTCAAAAACAAGGTCACAATGTCAATTGACATTTTCCTGAGGGTCATGGGTTCAAACCCCACTGGAACCATAATTTTTTTTTTAAGTGTTTAGGTATTGTTCTGTCTTTATAGCATGTTTTTGTACAGTTATATGGAGGAAATATTTTGTTTAAATTATAGGTCAGATCATAGAAAAACCCTGTGTAGTCGCCAGAGGTTACAATTTCGACTTAATCTTTATGAAATTTGGTCCTAATAATCATCTCAACACAATCTAGGTTAAGTTTGATATTAATTAAGTCATCTGGGGTCAAACGCTAGGTCACATGGTCAAATCATACAAAAACTTGCAATAGAGGCTGAATTTCCTTAAATTTTATTCAGAAAATGTGTAGGATCACCATAGGGTGTGCATGCACTAGTACGACAGGTGAGCGACCTAGGGCCCTTTGGGCCCTCTTGTTTCTATTTTTTTCTCTCTTAATCAATGATACAGTTACCTGTGGGTACACTTACTGTCACACTTCATTGACATTTACACATTTTGTACTGATAGTATTACCCTGGTTACATATGAAGTGAATGATAATTATATCCCCCAGCATAGTTTGTGTGGGAACTTGATACACCATTGTTGTATGAATATAGGATGATGGGAAACAAGAATGTCCGCTTCCTTGTCATTAATATGAACTAAGGCATGGCCTTTAACGGAGATTTTTTCTGTAATGCAGTACTAAATAGCAAATGGTAAATAATGGTTGAAAAATGACGTAAAAGACACTGTATCGAAACCTCAATAACTAGAAGCATTTTAATAGCTTCCATTACATCCCTTACCCTGTCATACTTGTCCTGGGCCCGGAATTACAACCAATACACTTAGCACTCAACACTCAAATATTGAAAATGTCATACATGTATAATGAGCCGTTACTTTTCCTAGATTGCAAATATAGATAAGGAAAATGCATAGAATTGAAATAAGAGTATTGAAAATAACATTTGATACATTTTTTGCCGTTGTGTACTATTTATAGATATGTATAAATGTAATTATTGAATCTGAGTGCCATACTTAGCACTCAGACTGATAAATTACAATTATTGCTCACAAACACTCTAAATTACACGATGAAGTAAGCCAAAAATAATATTTAGTACCTATTTAACATCATAACAACTTCTTACTCTAAAAATTTTTTTCCATATAAACCTAAAAAGAGTGAATTTCAATATTTGAGTGCTGAGTGTAATTATTCGTTGTAATCCCTGGCCATGGCTCTTTCAATGCTCTCATACAAAATTTTAGTATCCTCTTGTACCATCTTATTGTTTAAGATAGATGTAACAATATGGTTGCTGATTTTAGATAACTCCATGACCGTCTTGATGATTGGGTGACACATTGGCCGAGTGGTTAGCGAACTGGACTACCAATCTCGAGGTTCCTGGCTCGAATCTGGACCATAGCACTGGAAATTTCTGAAATCCTTTATCTAACTAGAGATTAACTGCGTTGGTAACATACACCGGTGTTAAAGAACCAAGGAGACGGTTAGGGTATTCAAACCAGATTCCCTGTTTCACACCACTGTCTCTTCTACTAGCTGCCCCTTCAGTATTTTGTTCCTGAGTGTATCATGTGTTTAGCCTGCATGATGCATTAAATGTCACTATTCTCATGTAATTATAGACATTTACGATATTCACATAATGGTTTGTATAAAAAAATTAGAAGACAGCAATGGCACAGAGAAAACGTTTATGTAATTCTTGGACACCCCTCATTCGTCTAATAATTAATAAAACAACTCTCAATGCAATGCATACACCACATTATGTATATGTGACTACAATATATCACAAGTTAACGGTGTGTCACCACCGGAAATAATTATACTTTATTATGTGTTTACTCACTTTACATAATTCTATATATTGTACCATGACATATACCTCATTCCATGGTATATATCAGTTCAAGTTGTGTTGCCTGTATATAATGCACGCATAATCAGGGGCGGATCCAGGATTTAGTGTTGGGGGGGGGCCTGAAATGAAAAATGATCTGGGGGTCCAGGGGGCCGCAAGGGCCCCTGGTGGGTGCAGGGCAGAGAGTCTATCGAAGTGTCTGTGGTTAGTGGAAAATGTCAATTGCGCGCTGTGCTCACAGAAAGCAGAACAAAAATGACTTTAAATATGTGATTTAATGTGATACAACAAATGAATTGACTTTAATTTGGCGATTTTAGGGGGGGGGGGGCGTACGCCGGGTCCGCCCCCCTTGGATCCGCCTATGATAATTATATATATACGTTCTAATGTAATTCAGGGATTTTATATACTATATGTCCTGCGTAATATATATGTCAAAACTGATAAAAAATTAGCAAAAAATAATGTAGGCATCAGGGTAGGTTTTATTAAAGCCACATTATCTTTCCAAGACCTTTTTTTCGATCATCCAGAAAATAGAATAATTACAAGGAATTGGGATATATTTTACAAATGACCAATAATTGACTACAGAATGTTAAATTTATCTGTCGAAATAGTATGCCAAAAATCACATTTAGTAAAATGTATGGATGACAAAATACTAATTTTGCAAAAATTGCTTCCCCTAGATTATAAATTGTGCATTTTTGGGAGGCGTTTAAGCCTTTCATTATTTGTTTACAATTCATTATTTTGTAAACAAACCAACTGGAGGTTGTATTCCGTGTTCTTCCATCTTATGGTGTTTTTCACTTTTGGTACTCAACTAAAGTGCTCAAATTCAATGGCTCTTCAAATAGGTTATCAAGTTATTGCTTTTTGAAATTAGCCATTTAAGGCCTAATGTGGCTTTTACGACAATCTTAAACTTACGTTCAAATTTAAATTCTAAATAATTATTTAAAAACCTATACATTGGGGACAGATATGAATCATAGGAGCGCGTCGACTGAATATCAATTAATTTTGAACAACATTTTACAGTAGGTTGTTGCTGATAAAAAGTTATAAAGCATTTAATTTTGAACGTAAAGTTAAGATTTCCGTACTGTTCATCAAAGCACTAATGCCAATCTTGAATTTACGTTCAAATTCTTCAACAACTACAATTTTTTAACATATAAAATAAAAATAAATATCAGATTTATATAGCGCCCTTTTTCGTGCGAACACACGTTCAAAGGCACTTTACATTATAGTGTTGCAGCCAAAAGGGCACATGTGCATCCTCTACCAGTACAGATATAGCATGATCTGACCAGAGAGACAGACTGAGAGAACGCCCTTGAAGGGAGAGAGAGAGAGAGAGGCAATAGATACAGGCATGTCCAGCGCTGCAGAAGTGCGCCCACCTCTTATTTCGAATAGACAGCCTGTTTCCTTAATGTGTCCGGTGTATAGCACCGATACACAGCTTGCTGGCACCTTTAGCCAGATACTTTGCAAACCACACGGTCAGATATAGCCGGACATATAAATATTTCGGAAATGTCAAGTTCCGATGCCGGGGAATGACCCCACGACCTCTGGATTGACAGTCCAGTGCGTTATCACTGAGTTAAATCCGCTATATATAGTTTGAAGGAGTTCATTAACTTAAACATAATAAATATTGTATATCCATTAACCACGTACAATTGTTAATTTAAATTTTCGACGTAAGTTTAATATTACTGTAAGTGCTTTGATAAAACAGTACCCAGGACAGTCGGACCAGTTTCTTATTTAAGACAGCAACCTCTGAACAACAAACAGGCATTTGAATCTATTAGAGTGTGTTGTTCTAGAGAGATTAACCTATGTAGCGATTGAGGATCATTCTAATAAGGTTACAGAAACATTCAAGTAGAAGTAAACGATGTCATGATGTAAAACACACCATCATATAAATAATAAAACATGTAACATGCAAAGTTGATAAAATATGAAGTGTAGTCAATAATCATTGGTTATTTGTTTGTACAAAATGCTTTGATTGGTTGACCGGCTCACACTATTGTTACAACCATTCTCCAGTTCATAAACGCATACGTACATACATGACTATTGTACTACATATTTTATATTGGTCTACATACTTTTCCCGCTCGTTACATAGGTAAATTTATGATCGGTCACCATTACAATAGAAGGAATGTTTATCATAGATATGTATTGATCTTATACATGTAGAATAAGAACAGTAAACATGTATACTCGTATGTGCTTACTAATACACCGTGACATTCAGAAATGACTAACTACTGTACATGTTTATATTATACCAGAGAATTAAATTCTTCCAAGTCTCTGAAATCTGAAAACATTAAAAACACACAAAGCACAATGTCCAACTAAACCAACCGAGCACAGGAACATAAAATACATACACGGCACAATGCCCAACTAAACAAGCAAATATCCGCCCAAGTCCAAGCTGTCGAAAAGTATAAAAGATTATTACTAGCTAAAGCCGTCACCCTTGCAGAATACAATGCAGCAATTTAATATCTCTTTGTAGACATCCAGCCAAATATCAGAATAGAACCAAAAATCTACAGCAACAAGTTTAGATTTTAGTCGTAACATATTCAGTATGCTTCCTCGGATCTATATCACCAAGGCGATATCCAATTTACATTATTGTACAGCAGTATGGTGTCACCTCCATGCTTGGCGACTTTTCCATGGAAAAGTAAGAAGTTTGACGGATACACCTACATCTATCAATTCTTTAGAAGACATACCATGGCACAATCTATGGATACAAACAAAAGCGTATGCATGTACACTCAACCACTTTTCTAACTGGTCACTTTTCAAACCCCAAATACGTTTAACTGTGATCATAATTTTTGACGACATGTTGCACACAAACGTGTCATGCAATAGTCCTAACACTCAACTCATTCAAAATCAAAATCACGTGCCAAAGTATGCGTGGTCATTCATGCGACAAATTTTGCATTTTCACCACCAAATAATATGATCACAGTTAAAGGTATTTCGGGTTTTAAAGGTAACCACTTAGAAAAGTGGTTGAGTGTATCGGGCAATAAGTCGTACAGTGATAGACAATCACCGGATGTTTCAATCACAATAAGACATATAAGTTGGATTGTATAGTATCCCAATAAGTCGTACAGTGCTTTGGTTTGTACGTGATGTGCACACACTATAAAGTGCGTCACTTTATTAAATAAACCATATTCGTGTAATGCATGTATGCTCGACAACAAGTCACAACTTTTTGTCTGATTCTATGGTCTAATTTATAACTTCTACATGTTCGAGATTTGCTGGTGTTATTGTCAGATTGTGTGGTCTGTATGCGTGCATCGTGTTGTTTCATTTCAGTTTTCCCGCTAAAGAAGATTTCCCGCCACATACTCGCACTTTTCTCCATTTTTCAATCTTAAGTAAACTGGGACGGTGGAACAACACCTTCATTCATCTTTCAAATATTTAATGTACCAACGTCGATTTTTATCACCTAGATCTAACCTTTTTTATTTTTAACATTCACAAAAATTTACGAGCGAACTCTCAATTTATACTTCGTCTTTTGTGTATTGGTTTGTATGTATGTAAATACCTCGGGACATTTTTATCGGTATACTTGAAATTCAAGTTAGTCTTAAGATGGGATCACTGTTGCCTGACTAACAATTAAAGGTTGGGAGAGAAATATTTGTATCAAGATTCGGTGTATATTTAATCGAGAGTCATAGGAGTGTCTTGGCAAAAACAGTGTTTCTTGTGGATACATTTAAAGGTACATTTGATTTTTTTGTTGCATCGATTTTTTTCATGTTCCTTTTTACAAATTATTTCAACTGCTTGTTTTATGTAGCTTACTTCAAAGTTGTATTGTTTTATGCTTTCAAGGGATTTCAAATACATTTTGTAAATGTACAAATTTTACCTGATGCAATGTTTTAGGTAACTTGGTAAGTTGAGGTTGCTCTAAATTTATCTTGATGATTTTTAGGCTTTAAATGTCGAAAATATCTTATTTTTACCTGCTCCTATACTATGGAGTTTAATATTTCATTTGTATACGTTTGTCTGCACAAACGAGCACATTTAAAATATATTTCCATGATGATTATATTTCATTCAATGTGGCCGGTACTGCATATATACTTTTTACATAAAGTTGGCGGTTTTGTTATAATTATATGGTCTTATTGAAAATTTAAATATTTGCTACTCAAAAGCCCGGAAATGAGGATCTGCATAACGGTGCATTACTGATTGCCACACCAATGCGAATATAAAAATAAAAAAGGTTCTGCATTAATTTTGACAAGGTTCACGAATAGCTTAATTTGGATACGCGTTTAACATAAATGAACAAAAATACATGTTCGTATAAATCAGCCCTATGATTTTGATAACTCACTGCCTTTCAAAAAATGATAGCATGCATATCAAAATTCAACTTGCAATCTGCAGACAAAGGAACATGCATTTTAACACAGCCCTGACCAACACCTAATTGTCCTAAATTCTTCATTATGATGATGCAATTCTGGTTATTCATATATAAGAACCATGATTATGTTTTGTTATACATGTACTATGAAATGAAAAATGTGTTAATCCTTATACTAGCATTGCTGAAAAATAGAAATACAATATTTCCCACGTCGTGGTGTATCAGACAGTGTGGTATAGTTTAAGGGAGTTCATTCACACTAACATATTTAACCACTGTAATAGCAATTACTCTCGACGTGGGCGAGATTTGTGTCTTGTTAAAGTAGCTTAAACTGTGGTTCGATTACAGGGAATGTTTACCTATGTTTTAAGGTAGTCCATGTTTAGAAGAAACGATAAAACAACCAGAGCCAGTTAAATACTAAGTACAGATAACTATGCCCCCCCATCTTTGATGAGGGGGTATTATTACTATGCACATGTCTGTCGGTCCGTCGGTCTGTCGGTCGTATAAAATGGTTTCCGTTCAATAACTCAAGAACGATTTGACCTAGGATCTTAAAACTTTACATGGAGGTTGGTCAGCACCAGTAGATGACCCCTATTGATTTTGAGGTCAGTAGGTCAAAGGTCAAGGTCACTGTGACCTTTACCATTTCTGACTATTGGCCTGCCATGGGGGCATACGTGTTTTACAAACATCTCCTGTTATATCTGCTGTAAATGTCTTAAAGCATGTGCGTTTGATCCAAGGAATTATTGATATACATGTATTACGTTCTTTTAAAAAATTGTTTTTATACTTTCGGATAAATGAAGAAATAAACATAAAGCACGGTCAGAATGATTGTTTTAATTATATTGCAAACGAGTTTGAAACTGCGTTATGTGCGGTCAAAAACTAGCTAGGGTACTAGACCAAAATCGAAGAAAATCCGTATTAACACAGTCAAGTAGATTACACACATTCGACCAAATCTTCACAACACTTGGTCTAAATAAATGCTTGTCTAAAGCACAGGCACTTGGGGTCTAGACCACGCCCCCTCCCGCTACGCGCCTGGAATTTTTTTATTATTATTATTATATATCCAGACCCATTCAGTACTCACACAAACATTTGTTGAATGTATTTGATATTAATACAAAAATCTACGTACTTCCTCTACTGCTTAAATGTGTTATTTGAGCTAGAGAGGCATTTACGAATATTTTTTGTTTGTCCCGGATACGTTTAATAAGGTTTGTGTGATTAATGTATGGGTCTGGGTATACAATGTTGATGATAAAAATATATCCAGGTGCGTAGCTGGGGGGGGGGGGGGTCCAGACCCCAAGTGTCTGTGGTCTAAAGTAATGTAAACGAGTTCGCAACTGATTAAGGTGATGTCAAAATGTACCACAATCAGTGGTAAAACAATATGAAATACATTGATCTACATATTTAGAAAGTTTCACAGACTAACAATGTCGGATAAAGAAATTCCATCACTTTTCCTCGTATTTGTTGATCATCCCTCGTACATACTGTACATGTTGCTCTAGTGTTTTACTTGAAGCACAGGCCTAAGAAATTATATCACAAAATACAGAGTTTTGAAATTCCCCATCTTCCGGTCATTACAGTCTTTACATACTGTAATTATCGGATAAAAATGGGTAATTTCAAAACTCTGTATTTTGTGGGCCTGTGTTTGAAGGTATTAGGTATGAGTTTTGATATACCCTGCTACAATTTGAAACTAGTTTAACCGCACAAAAGTTATCACGGTCGCGCAAGACAGGGGATCGCTGTTTGTATACTGCATACCATTGTCAATTATCAAAATCTATATTTTTATCAAGTGTGTGTCCGTGTCTTTCTATAACGTTTATCAAATGTTTAATGTGTATGTCTGCACTGCTTCAATGTGGTAGTATGTACATTTTGTAGTTAAAATGGTTTCAATGCGAATAAGCGGAAAATATATTGACATCAAATGATCTTTGAGTATGACCCTGTCGCAAAGAAAAGGATGGGCGCTCTGATACACTTTACAAATGACACTGTTGAATTAATAATGTGCTGATATGCATCTGTAATTTAACCATATTTAAACACGGACTTGGTTACCGATTTCATGATTAATATCTCGACGGAGAAATCTTATCCCCAGACAAAATAGCCTTAAGCTGAATTGAGTAACGTGACAATACACTAGCCGTCTATTTGGACATTAGTGAAAATTCCTGAAGCGTGCAACCATAGTCGCTTTACCTATCATAAAACTGTTACACCAGTATAAATGCATCATTAAAATAAGCGTTGTGTCGAACAGAGGTCAGTGCTGTTTTATCATAATAATAAATAACTTGATAACTTGAACAGACGGGATACTTAGAATACATCTAACACTTGTAAGTTATTACGATATTTTATTTTGTTTGTTTTTGATAAGCAGTTTATAACCATTTATCCCCTACATGTCTTCTACTTTTTCGCATAAATATGTAAATTAAACGTCTTATTGTTAAATTATATTATGTTCAACACTTAAAAAAGGCACATCTGCGAACTGAATATTTAGCTGCGAATACTTTGCGATGTCCTCAGTTTTGTTTGCGAAGTGTTAACGGCTAGCTGCGAATATTTCGCGAACTGTTCTGCGATCAGTGTTGTTCGCTGAATGTTCACATTAAACTGTTCATTCCGTAAGGTAGTGTGGTTGTTTTTAACGTTTTAAAAGTTTTCTCCACTTGACAACAAGTAAGATATGTTACTACGTGTATATACATGGCATTCACGATACAATTATACTATTTTTTGGTCAATGGATATCTTCTTTAGTTGCATCCTCGTAACTAACGTCGAAGAACAATGACATCATATTTTCGTGCAACATAATTAGTTAATTTAATCACTCTGACAAACACACAATCTTATATGGCTATCATCATGGGCTCTAGAAATGGCTCTCCTGTTATACACAATCAGCTCACAGCAACCACTAATGACCTTGTACAAGGTATTGACAGAACTATTCAAATATATGTCATGTTGCTAGATTTTTTAACAGCTAGCTAGGTGTTCGACAAACACTAAACTCTCTTCTACAGAAAAACTTGACATTAGCTTACTAGCACGTCCACATTAACTACAAACTCATTTCCATCGCCTTTTGTAACAAATAGGACTATAGGTTTGCCGTCCGTCCGTCCTTCCGTCAGTCCGTATAAAAAATCTGGATCCTTGCATAACTCAAACTAAAACAGTTTCCAAGCTAGGTTTATGAAACTTAGTATGTGGATAGGGGGCAATAAGGGGATAATGCACGTCCAAAAATATTTTGATTCCGACCAAAATTGTGGTTGCTATGGCAACAGAAAGATTGAAAATGGCTTAAAACCGGTAGGGGACTTCTGTATTGCTTGCAATTCTTAATGCCTTGTTTATTTTCAGAATAAGCAGAACATCTCAACTGCAACAATGTCCTGGGACCAAGAGACATGCGAGAGGTTTTGGGCACAGGCTGATAAAGATAATAGCGGCTTTATCGATGGGATGGAAATGTCCACATTTTTAAAACAGTTCAAACCGGATATAACTCATAAAGAAGTCGCGGTAAATATGAAATACATGTTTTATTTTCATAAACAATTTTAATTGACCTTACACCAGGTGTGGTATTCAATATTGATCTTGTTTAAATGGAGAATAAGGATAGCCAATCATATCGCCGGTTACTGACCCAGAGTTTAATATGGTGTGATCTGATTGGTTGTCTTTATCCTTAAGCCAAGTAAGATCAATGTTGAATACCACCCCAGAGCAGACATTGCTCCTTCTTATTGTATGTCGTAGTTGTTTGGCGAATGCATCCCAGCTAATCAATTGGACCATGCGATTATACTTTGTCTAATAATTTACCGAAAAAATGGATTTAAAGGTAATTGATTGACCACTGGTGTCCAATCAATATATCGAATTCAAATGAGCATGTACCTGTGATAATGATATTTGACATATTTAGAACGTGATCGATTTAAAAACTCCGTAACCTTGTATACGCTACATGGTCATATATATACGTGGTTATATGATACTTTTGTTTTCGTCATGTATGTGGGCCGATAAGGAATGTCGTGTTTGCTGAAATTAGCACTGAGTTGATTGGCAATACTGAAAAACAAGCAATAAGTGCTACTTTTGTTGTCATGTGCTAAATTTGTTGTCGATTGCTACTCTTGATGAAAACTGCTACATTTGTTGATAACTGCGACATTTGTTGTCAAGTGCTACATTTGTCGGGAAGTGATACATTTGGTGACAAGTGTTACCTTTGTTGTCAAGTGCTATATTTGTTGCTAAGTGCTACATTTGGTGGCAAGTGCTACATTTGTTGTTTCGTGCTACATTTGTTGTCTAGTGCTACATTTTGTGCTACATCTGTTGTTTCGTGCTACATTTGTTGTCAAGTGATAACTTTGTTGTCAAGTGCTACATTTGTTGGCATGTGCTACATTTGTTGTCAAGTGCTACATTTTTGTCATGTGCTACATTTGTTGTTAAGTGCTACATTGTTGTCAAGTACGACATTTGTTGGCGATATGTTTTTGATTGTTACTTTTATTGTCGATTGCTTCATTTGTTGTCGCATTGTTTCGTACGTTGATTGTCGATTGTTACATTAATTGTGGATTCTGAATTTGTTGCCGTATTTTTCCATTTGTTACATGTTTTAGCTCTGATTGTTTCTGTTACTGCATTGGTCTATTGGTTGTTGATTATTGCATTTGTAACAAAAATGCACATTCCTCTTACGCAATAAGCACTGTTTCAAATAACATAAGTGCTTTAAAAGGCCATTGTCATTGTAGAGTTGTCATTATGGCAATTACGGGTGTATTTGTCCAGCCGGAGAAAAGTGGTTCTATTTAGATAGTTAAATAAGTTAGTGTTACCGGTAATGAATAGGGCATGTTTGCGGGTTAGCCCATTGTGTATATGTATACTTCTCGAGTTGTTTTGAGAAGACACCGTGGGAAGACACTAAAAAGACAGCGAAAACGACACCGTGTCTGGGTAGCGCATTGTGATTGCGATGTGATTTTGTACTAGCCACCAACAATTGCAAATTAACATTTAGATAACACGGATGCTTATATTCAGGCATATACGATGACAATGATTAATTTCATTGAAACACGTTTTGTATACAGTATGACAAGAAGTTAAGATTTTATCATTTAGACGGTGATGCAATTTGTTATACAGTTGACAGTCGAGGTTTAGGCGTGTATAAAGTATAGTTTTACACTTAACGTTGTGCAAATATTGGTTTATGCATACGACTGATAACAAAAATGTTATAAATATGGATGCTAAACAAACACATCTATCCTATGTCATGATATTCAATATTTACGTACACTGTTTTTAAAGCTAAGTACGAAGAAGCGATTGGACGAAATGAAAGTCTACTAGTAAGACGAGATGCTGTTTTCCACATCGTACCTAGCATCATCTAATACTATTTTGTCATTAAAGCGACATTCTTTACAGACAGCATATATTATTTTATATTATTATTCACCAATAGCGCATTTAATGGGCTAAATGTTCAAAAAACTACATTTTGTATAACTCGCTTAAATATCTAAGAAGAACATTTGTGGAAAATGTTTCTATGATCATAGAAAATATATTAAAATGACGAGCAAGATTTATTTTTATAGCCGCCGGCGATTATAACAAAATCTCACCTATAGACAAAGGGAAGCAACCCATCCAATCCTTTCGGCTTAAACCTTATATAGTAATTCTCAACTAGATTTATTTTGGCTTGTTATGGAAATTAAAAATAAAATCTAATGGAGTAATATGTTGACATTTGGAGGAGTCTTAGCAATAATAATTCTAAGTGTCTGGTTTTTTAAAATCAATTTTCAAAAGCGGTTGGAATTGAAGGGAATGTCTCTTAAAGAATCTATAGAATGTAGGTGTAGGGGCCTAAAGTTGGAAAAGGACCTATAACGGAACACCATAAATAAATTTGTACTATAATCTATCTTACATTTTCAGAGCATTGTGGTTGATATCGGAGGTGACGATAAGAAAATATCCAGGGATGAATTCTTCAATGAAATGGTACAGAAGCAAGAGAGATCGTAAGTTACATAACATTTTCTATTGTACATTTTGTATTACATGGTTTCATCGCACCATATCACATTGTGAGTAATCTAACGATGTGTAGGTATGTAGATTTGGTCTTTTGTCTGTCCACCCGGAGCTAAATTTCAAAGATAACTACCATGGTTAACTGAACGGTACTATACGTACCGTTCAGTTAACAATCAAAAGTATACCATAAATGTAGATGATAATACTGTGAAAGACAGAACTAAAGGACATGCATTTGCATTTTTTGAAAACAACACAAGGCCCAATTAAACCATCCCGGCATGGACCTTGTCATTTGCATAGCATTGAATTTGTCCGACTAGTAGAAAAATCAAATTATAATAACCTAGAAATCTACTTCTCGTACTATGTGAACAGAAATTGGGGATGGCTCAGTTTACTTCCTTATTTAATAGTAAACTTATCCGAGATAACTGGGCTCACCAATAATTTTCGAAAATAAACTGTAAAAGAACATGCAACTACTTGCTGCAGCCCTCTTACAGCCATGATTGCTTAAACCAACTTACAGTAAGAATAATACAAATGTAATACATAATTAATTTATCTTATAAGGAAACTTATATGACAATGTTTTGACACTCTTCCATAAGATTGCTTGCTTGCTTGCTTGTTTGCTTGTTTGCTTGATTGCTTGATTGCTTGATTGATTGCTTGATTGATTGCTTGATTGCTTGATCGATCGATCGATCGATCGATCGATCGATTGATTGATTGATTGATTGATTGATTGATTGATTGATTGATTGATTGATTGATTGATTGATTGATTGATTGATTGATTGATTGATTGATTGATTGAAACCCAATGTCTCGAAAAGAGAAATAACCAAGTACGATAAAAACCCATGGCCATTGTATCTGTTTGCAGGAAAGGGTTGGCGCAGATGTTCACAGATTATGATAAAGACAAGAGTGGTTGCCTGACTTCAGATGAGTTAAAGCAACTACTTAATGAATTTTTCGAACCCGAGAAGGCTGCCCGGTCTTTTGAGGTGTTTATGGAAGTCAGTGATGCCAACGGCGATGGAAAGTTTACATACGAGGAATTCAAATCCTTTTTTGGATAAACATTAGTGACAAACGTCATATCATTATAAAGAGTTTGTGCAACTGACATTTTCTCAAGGTTAACATGATGTATCACCGTAGGCCAACTCAATAAAAAAACGAAAATCTGAAGAAGAAAAAAGAACATAATATGCCTACGTACACATTAACTAAATTTTCAAAATGGTCGGTTATGTTGTATACAGAGTCATGTAAAATTTACTGGTGCCAAGGGTCATTTGTTTTGTGAATATAGTTGGACTGAAGCGTAGTAATTTAAGAGTAAATATTTTTGCTTAAAAACGTACTTGGCTTTTATACCCTCGGGCAGATTCTATTGATTAACTAACTTAGTTGTGTTGATTTGAATATTGAAAACGAGTTAAATTGTCTTCCAGAGTGTTCAATAGTATTTCTTTCAATTTGTATGTATTTTAAATAGATACATTGCTTTATCTTATTTCGTATCTTAAGATTATAAAAATAAGATAATACATTGGCGACGTCATAGCCAGAATAGAACTTATATAAATTTACATAAATTAACATAATGTAGGCTAACATGCTCTCTATCGGCTTAGCATTCATCGAAAACCTTTGTAATAAAATATGTAACAACATACAAAGGTATAGATAATCTATAGTCTCTGTTATATTCCAATCCTTTTTACACATTTTTTTACTAGCTGGAATAAAAAACTTGGACATTCTTCAATTTTAGGCTATCTTATTCAGAGCCACTTACTCGTTCTGTCATGGCGGCTAAAATATCTGACATTTTTTCATCACATCTTCGATGATATTTTTGTTCAGATTTGTCGATGATTTTTTAATTATTCGATTATACGAGAAAATGCAGTTCTCATTACTTTTGTCATTCATTTATTTGTTTTATATATTATGAGCTTTTCTATATATACATGTATGTGCAATTGCTAATCTGCAATGGAAATATATTTATTAGTTATATACATTAGATTTAATATAATAAATATTATCTTATCTCTGTGTTGTATGGTTTATTTTGCTGTTGGCTTTCACAATTTTTACAGTAAATTGAAATCACCAATCACCTAGACTGGTATCACTTGTCTCATTTTCCGACACCGTCTACACTATTTCGATAGTGAGACCGTGGAACAAGTCTCAAATCTTACAAGAGCGAACAAATACGCCCTAGCAAGGACATGCCGTATGCATCCCCATACATCAGTGTTTAGTCCAGTTCCCAGACTGTGATATCACATGTGAAGAATACTCTGGTGAACGAGAAGGGACTTATTGGTCATATTAACCTGATTAATGCTACGGTCACAAAGCTCGTACGATATCCGTACGAATTTATCAACTCGTACGAGTTAACATTTTTGAAATCCTAACGGTTTTTGTATGTTCATAGCGTCTGGTCACAGCTCGTACGGACCACGTACGATCTATAGAGATGCACTCGTACGATATCCGTACGATGCTCGTACGAGTTAAGAAAATCCGTATGATGCTCGTACGAGTTTTCGGTGTACGTACGGGCTCCGTACGGACGCCTTGCAAGTTTGCCAAAATCAACTCGTACTGAGCTCGTAGGGCAAATGTGGCCTTAGCGGAGTGTACATTAGCTGATATAGGAGGAGTTATTCAGCAACAGAAACTGATGTTCGTGAAGTGTATATAGTTTGGTCCGAACAGTAACTATACGCAGTAGTCTCCCATGTGTCTTCGTCTTTTTCTGCGTAACGCCGTTCATTATTCTACTGCCGTTAATACAACTGTGCAAATGTTCCAATTAGACTTCTTCGATTCTATTGACAATGACAATTTTAATTTTGACATAGTCTCACGAGAATAAGATTTCAGGATTAGGCTCAAGCTCATTCTGTTTTTGCTTTTTTTGAAAGTATTTGTCAAGTTATGCTAGCTCATCTATCTTCCTTGGAATTGAAAGAATATTTAAACAAGTACAAAACCTTCAAAACATTCATTTTCTTATAATAAGGGATTTATTGTACTAGTACCTGAGACTGAGATTAATCTCATATATTCAGGATCAAAATTCAATCTAGAATCTATTAAGAACAATATTTCGATAACAATACGCAAAACTTATTTATTTGTCTTCAAAAATTAAGGAAATTTCAATATTTTTCCTCCGTGTAAAAGAAATTATCAGTCTATTTACAATACTTTCAGTATTAGTAATAAATAATAAGAATAAAACGAATAAAACGAATAACACAATTTTGAGCTTGATCCTGTAAACTAATTATTTGTGAGAACCCGGACAGGTGCTTGTCATAGCAATTTATTATCAGTATATATGATTAATCTAAGGTAATGTTTGGCTAACACCACAAGAAGAAATATGTCAACTCAAAAGTTAAAAACAATCTTTAAATTTTAGTCTTTGGTCGATGTTAACGCAGTTGAGTAGGTGTCTGGCAAAAGCTGTGACGTTTAGCACACACTTACTTATTATGCTCATTGTCGACTTGAGCGTTGACTGGATATCTCGTTCAAATCTTCTTACGGTGTTAGCCAAACAATACGGCACATATCATATGGCATTTCTACACGGGTTACACAATATACTCTATTTTTTTCAATCACGACTATGACTTTCTTGAAATTTTAGTGTATGGTTTTCTGAACAACGTTCCACATTACATTTACATAGTTACTACATTAACGCATCTAGTAATTGGAATATTAGAAATTTCATAAAGTATATTGTATTGTGCTATAGAAACAGTGAGCATTTTATGTATGAACAGTTTACACCTGTAGTGGGATTCGAATCCGCACTTTACGGCACCATCGTCTAGCAATGCGAAATATGCATGCATTAGACTACTCGTCTATCGCAACAACCCCAAAAATATAGCGCAAATAACCAGTACCTTTAAATGTGACTACACCACAAAACATACATCTCATGGCAAATGTTTAATACTTTAATAAATGTGAACATACATAATACATGTACATGTGTATGAAATAGTGTCATGTGATGGAAGAGGCTATTTTCCAACAGCTACAGCACTACCTCCTAGAAGATCTATTTGTGCCGTACCACGGTTTGTAGATCCATGATACGTCACGTTGTTATTGACAGGATCAGCGGTCCCCCAGGAAAATATCACGTGATTCATACCAGGCTGAAATAGACAAGAAAATAACATGAACAGGGGTGGGATTCAATATTGATCTTACTTGACTTTAAGGATAAGGACAACCAATCAGATCGCACCATATTACATGTAGTAGTAAAAGGCGGTATGATTAGATGTCTATATTCTCCAATTAAATAAGATCAATATTGAATACCACCCCTGATCAAACGTTCTGTTAGCAAAGGGGTGTTCTCCACAATTCACAGGTACTAGTTTCCTCAAAGCCAGAGACCATTGGCAAATTCAGCGATAAACCGAAGGACCACGCACTAACGACTGTCTCAGTCGAACGCAAAAGCAGGTCGTTAATAACTACACATGACGTCACAGTCAAAAAAGCAATTTTAGGAAATTGATTTTGTTTCTAAAATTTCCTGAAGTTAATTAATCGGAAAACTGGAACCAGCGAAACTTACATCTGTTCTCTAAACATTTGCAAGTTTTCTTTCCGACAGAAGAATGTAGACATTTAATAAATATATACTAAAACCGTTAACTGTCTTATTAGACACCCTGTACTAGTAAACTTTACAATATATGCAGTGCAACCTGTCCAACGTAATCCTCTTTTGAACCACACACATTCTTAGATATTGGTCATGTACTGTACAAGTTTGCATTTTTGTACCATAATTATGTTATCAGTTGACATCGTTAAGAATAACGTCTTAAATACAGCCACATTTATATAGTTGAGAGGCGGTCAATTGTAGAATTTAATTTTAGTTTCTAATCCTCAAAGTAAACCTAGCTAGCATGATGTTTATTTCACCTAATAAACTAGTATAATAAATAACCGACGGAAATAAAAATTTGCACGTGTACTAGTAAATACTAAATCGGCAATAAGTATTTCAGAGGTTTAAAACCGTATCCTTTGTACGAGCTATTATTAAAATATATCACTGATAAAGAAAATGGTTGCTACAAAATATTTCTGAAACAAATATTTAACAGGACATGGAATTACATGGATCACCATATAGAATACACTAGTTTAAAATAGAACATGGACTTACATGGATCACCATATCATCGCTATCGTGAGTATTTAATGGACGTCCGAACTTCAAGACAGTACCATCAGCGTTAGATTCCGAGGATGAATATAATGTCCAGTCTTGTGAAGCGTCCTTAGTCAGTGCTGGCATCTGTCCATGTTGATTTGTATGGTAATCCTGTAATGAAAAAATAATCAGGTGAAAACAGGACCGTCGCCAAGACCGCTGCCAAAACCACTGCCAAGACCTTTGCCAAAACTGCTGCCAAGACCGTTGCCAAGACCTCTGCCAAGACCGCTACCATGACCGTTGCCAAGACCACCGCTAAGACCGTTGCGAAGACTGCTGCCAAGACCACTGCCAAAACTGTTGCCAAGACCGCTGCCAAGAGCGTTACCAAATGCGTTGTCAAGAGCGTTACCAAGACCGTGGTTACGACCGTTATCAAGACCGTTACCATGACCGTTGTGAAGACCATTGACAAGACGGTTACAAAGACCGCTGCCAAGTCCGTTGTCAAGGGCGTTTCCATGACCGTTGCAAATCATAGGAAAGAAAGGGTTAGATCTATAGATCTATCTATTATTGCGGATGAACTTGACCATGAAATATAATCCCCGAAATACTTTACAAGGGCATTTCCTTTCAGTGATTTATAAAATCCATCAAACTACGACACAACGAGGTTGTCATGTTACAAAATTCACAAAAAAATTCACGCTAGAATACATAATTGTACAGTATACATTCATTCACATAGATGAAATTAGTCAAAACTCTAACACAGATGGCCATTTTGGCTTCAGCTGCTACATTTTAAATACTACACCGGAACTGTACTACTAAAACTTTGCTAAGGGTCAAGAAATAAACTGTCTTACGCTGACTGAACAAACCCGATTAAGAAATTGTTGTGGAATTATTAAAATATCATTTAATCTGCTGCTAAATTTCGAAAATTGCATGCCTGCATTTGACAAGCATTGTCACAATGACATCGTTTTCCAGGTAACTGATACGTTCTATTAGAAGGGACCAAAATGGGTAGAATAACATGGACATTTTTGTCCCATTTTTATTCGCATATCGTGTAAGTCGCAAAATGTCAAGAAAATGACCGCATTCTGTTATTACAGAAGCTTGAATGCAGCACGAACATTTTAATGGGGTTGGGCTTATTAGCAAAATTCTAACAGTCAATCTTATTCAATTAGCAAAATATTCAAATGGAAAATTCTTAACCCTTATCAAATTTTGCGTAGTATATATATAAAAGAAATCGGTGAGATATAAGCTTTATAACAAATGTGTTAGTTTGAGTATAAAATCATTCTTTGTACATGGACTTAAGGTATTTAAAAAGATTCAGACCCGGCTAATGCGCATGCATATGTTGCGAAAAACTAAATTTGTGAAACGTCTAACTTTATCAGGTCGCACACTTGTCATGTCAAGAACTTCAGCCTAGTTTTTCTTCAGCTTATCATAGTAACATTGCAAACATTTTGACGTTGCGGACTTTTTCAAGGCGCAAAACTTTGCACGCTGCGAACTTTGTCACGTTGCGAACTTTGTCACGTTGCGAACTTTGTCACGTTGCGAACTTTGTCACGTTGCGAGCTTTGTCAAGTTGCGAACTTTGATAATGATAATAGTAATTATAAGAAATCACTACAATAAGTAAGAATAAATCAGTAAATCTTACGTTAAACTCAGCTTTGTTGTGGTCAACCCAACCAACGATGACGTCACCTGGAAACATAAGTCCAGTTTCGGAAATTCCAAATCCAACCCAACCATCGGTTTGTACGCGAGTCTCAAACATGATGTAAGTAGAGTTAGCTTCCCAATAGAGTTCGTAGTTAGGGTCCAGTTGTTTCATGTTGGGGTATGTTGGTGCAGGCGCCAACAGCACACAGGGTAGCAGAGCTAGCAGACAGATTGTTGAAAGAAGCATGGTGAGTGATGTTTCTCAGTGTTCCTAATGAAGAGTAGATCTTTGAGGACATCTATTTATACAGAAGACAGGGGGAGTGCGGGCGCATAACGATAAACTGCATATACTGCACATTTTTATCTAGGGTACACTATTCAGAATTTATAAATTGCATAGAGGTTTTGAGGGTAATACTTACGACAACAGTCGGTTACTAGAATTATAGTTCGAGATTTGGCTTCTGGTGGTTGCCTTTCGATACAACATTGTCAGCGACAAACCCTCCTGCTATCAAATACATTGGTGTCCAACGGCCAAAATATCAGTTTATTGTCATTTACATTTTCTTTTTTATATTCGCTTTTAATTACCATGGCTACTAGAAGTTTACAGGATCGTTTGAGCTTTCGTCATAAAAGTAGGTCCTAACGATCGTTCATATACAATTGTAGCAATTACAAAATGCATATCAGCTACAATCCTGTACATAAAGTATAATTCGTTATCACTAAAATACCAGTAGGCCTATACAAACATCCTTCACTTTTATGAGCATTGTATTATGATCTTATAGAATGAAACAATAAACTAGTTACTCTGTTAAATTTCAGTACGGTTGTTGAGTACATTAATCAAATCGTCTCATCAGTGTTTTATTTTGCCTTACTAAAAGGAAAAAAGAAACGCACCAAAGTTACCATACATGTTACACAAAGACTTCTCCAAACAGATACTTACAAAAAGATTATATTTAGTCAGACAGGGAAGGCAGCATTCAAATTAACCAGCCAGGCACAGAAAACGTTAAAAACACACAAAGCACAATGCCCAACTGAACCAACCGAGCACAGGAAACATAAAATACAAAATGTACATAGAAGGCCCAATGCACAACTAAACAAGCGAAGAACCGCCCAAGTCGAAGCTGTCGAAAAGTATATTGAATTAATAGTATCAGCAACCAAAAGACTGATCGCCCTAGCTGAATGACCCAGTTTCCACAGAAAAACGACTATAATGCTTAGTTTTAGCTGTCAGAAATCCGGACAGGGAAAGCAATAATCAACAGAAACAACAGAGCATCCAAGGTACAAAACAACACGAACAAGAAGTAATCACAAATTACAAGTACAAGTCAAAATGATAAACATCAAAATGAACAAATTCAAGAAAAATTGATCAGACATACTGGCAAAAACCGACATCCCACTCCGGCGATTGAATATTTTACCGAATAAAACTAATGATCAGATACAGTAGATTGTATCCGTTTTTTTTGTTATATGATATTGAGACATTTAAAGACTTTCCAAACACTATGATGCCGATATTAAATGTCCTTTGGAAGTAATACTGATGAGCCTCAAATTGTTCACACAATGGCGTCCAGTGTAGACATACCACGTGGTATGTGACGTCATGTCAAATGGGACGTGCAAAAACTGTGACGTTTTGCACAAAAATATTAAGTTGCTTGAATAATACAAATTATCTGCTTGGGAATCCAGGATTTTTATTGTTAACGGTCAAATAATAAAACACTTACGGTTGTTTTTAACTTTGAGATGACAGTTTTATTCTTCAAACATGACGTCACATACCACGTGACTTTTCCATACCGTTGACTATAGTTCTATGAAAACTCAAACTCAAAGTCGACGAAAAGCATGCAATGAAACATGGCAATGAGACGCTTATTTGAGATTATACGGAGACAATAGCCAAATATTTTGTTTTTTTACAGAAAGTGGAATAACTTTTAATCATATACCACAAACCATAGGAAATATGTGATATAATCGGGGATAGAATGAATGCTTTCCAATGGAGAAAACTCACTCTTTTATGACATATTCTGTCGCATTCTGTCGCATTTTGTCTTTTGCGTTTCTTTTTTCAACAAGTGTAATTGACATACATTTGTATTGCTTATCATCAAAAATGGCCTACATTAACAATAATATCATTTGTGTCCCCGTTTCTTGCTCTATATTGTAACCTGTCCGCTTAAACACCACACGAAGTAGATGAATGTGCCGCTTTATATGGAATTGTTAGATAACTGCTATTTTTTTATTTTGCTTGTTTAAATGTCCCAGCGACAGTGGACACACTCCCTAATTGTCCCTATATGGCAAAAAAAATGAATTGATATACGGCAATATCATGCCGTAAATGAGCGGCATGGTTCCAGACTCAGTCGCATTTTCCGGTCACTGCACGAACGGACAGTCCTGGAACTACGTACCCCTATACACCAAACACGCCAAATTCCGATCGGAACGGTCCGCACGGCATTTTTACGGGATAAAATACCCCGGATGTACCAAGCGTATGAATCCAGCAGCTTTCTTTCTTAAATCCTACGCAGTAGAAAATGGGCCAAGAGATGATTCGTAGAGATTGTCCGAGGTGTCCCGATTGGCCAAATTCCTCGCAGTAGTTACCTCCCCTTCCTTGTTAATGTACCTGCAAGGAGAAGTGATCGCTGTGAGGGGGTTGCGAACACGCGTGATATATCATTACTATCTGTAACGTGAATTCAGTACGCGGCAGCGTGCGATTGCCATCGTTGGCGTCCGCCCACTGAAGAATCAAGCCATTGAGAATTTAGTGACCTATGATTGTAGCGACCAAGGAAGAGTGTGATTGGAAATGGCATGACCTTAGTGATACTACTCGGTCGCTTTGTCACAGAAAACATGCTTGATTAGCCCACTCGGCTAGCTAAGTTGGTACAAACGGCGTGCAGCCAACATCGAGATACGGCGCCCAGGAACATCGAACATGTACATACACCGCCCTCACAGGTACCAATTCACACCTTCGTCAAGTGGAGCGGCTACCGTAGTCTATCATACAGGTTCGATCCTCTAGTAAAACGATAGTAGATGGCAAAAGGTTCTGGGATTCTGGTTAGAACAAATGACTGCCATATGTATTATTGGAAACATGTTGAAAGACACAGTCGTAAATCAATAAAAATACAAAATATAAAAACAAACTGGTTGGAGATATTTTTAGCGTTTTGTTATCATGTGTTTTGAGTTCTCAACAATAATACTTGTATCAATGCATTGTTGCGTTGTTATAGTACGGATAATTCGACTTGATTCACAACTTTCTATTTTTAGCAAAATTCAACAGCTGATATATTTATAACGGCTGTTGTATGTTTTCATAAGCGGGCAGTTTCACGAAGACGCTCGATGTTTAATACGAACACAAATCTGAAGGACCGCTAATATTGTACGATTTGCTCGCGAAAATTGATATATCCAACGCAAGAACCTGGTTATATATTCATGCATAAATGTTCTGATCAAGTCAATATCTCCGTACTATATTTTAAACTTAGATACCATCGAGCAGTCACGGTTGATGATCCGTGTATGCCTACATTTTATATTTTAGTTTTTTTATTTGAACATATATTATAGATATCAGATACGTTTGAAAGTCATATTGAAGTTTGCAATCAATAAGGACCGTCAATCTGTTATGTATGTACACAGGTAAAATTATAAATAGCTGTAAATGATAGCATTGGGGGTAAATAATTTTAAATTGATGTATTCTAATCGATTTATCTTTAACGTAAATATTAACCATGTTAGTATGTCTGATCAACCTGAGATAATTTGATTCTGAAGAATTTATTTACAAAGAAGCGCCACTACCCTTATCTTTTAATGGGTAGAATAAATTTAAAACACACACTTTTCGAAAGTTTTCTCATAATATTATCATGATTCCAATCTACAGTAGAATGTTTTAATACAAACTATTTAAAGCGCTTATCAGTGGTCTTCGTGATCGAGTGCTTGTGTTGCGGACTTTATATAATTCCGGTATCCCCCGGCTACGAGTTCAATTCCCACTACAATACTGGGCAATGATGCCGGGGTGGCGACGGTATCAAATTGTCTTTCTGCAGTCTGCACGGGGACTTCCTCTTTCATAACAGTTACGTTAATCACTGTGAACGGTTTTGTGACTTAAAACACACATACACAACATTGCAACAGTCTTAACTATACGTCACAGTATTCATCAAATTTGCATTAGATTTACTAAGGTTGTGGCAATGCATTTGTATTAATTTCTATTTTACTGTGACAAAACATGAGATAAACGTGTTCGATATGTTACCATATTCGTAAACGTCAGTCTAGAGTTCTTTCCCCTGACATTACACACTCTCGTTGTGACCGGATTATATTTACTCGGGTTTTATGACGCTGTTTAGCATAATAAATCGGATATATCCGACTGATCCTAATCCAGACTTATCGTAACATACAGACGTGACAGAAATGTCTGAAAGGAATAAATCTGCATTATTGGTCGAATTTGAATGAACTTTGGCATTCAAAGCGAAATGTACGATAGTTATTAAAATACTACTAGTCACGCATATCACAAGCTGGTTTAGCCGGCACTTGTTCATATTGTTCATCTAGCATTCTCAATCAGACTGTCGGTATGCCGAATAAACCAGGTTATAATATAACAAAAAGTAATCATTGCATAAGTTTAGTGTTGTCCTATTCATCAACATTTAGTTACTATTGTATGAAACTTATATACCACAACGGTAAAATGTTAGTCCAGGGTGAACGGATGGTTGCGTGTTTGATACAAAGTTGCTTCAAAACAACGTCAGCAATGGTAAATTGGTATACCTAGCTTGCATGTTGTGCATAGCGGTTGTTCAAGAACTAGCTGATCCAGTGTTTGGACACCAGTGATTGACCCATGTGACTGGATAGTCTACATATTTCTGAACTAATGTCGATGGGACGTTGACTAACCTGATACATCTCTTGTTAACGACCAACTTAATTTGAAATAGTTAGCTAAGTTGCCTGCGTAATATAATTATATGCTTACATGTTTATGAAACTGAATATTTGCAACTAATTACATACACCGAAATACAGTGTTAATCAGACAAACAACAATAATACATCATCAAAGCATGCATATATTTACAACTGAAAGATATATCATTTGGAACATAAAATTAACGTGCACATAACTTTGATTTATGCTTGATTATAGCTGAATTAAGATTTTTTTATATAGGTTTATGAGTATTTTAAGTTAATACATCTAAAATAAAGTATATGTACAACCCTTATTGCAGCAACAACTTTCGGGCGACATGTGCATTTTCCTATCAGACGGGTGATGCGATTACGCTATATGGTCATAGCGGTTTTGAAAGATAAATGCGTCATACAAGTCTATTTTAACATACATGACAAATACGAAATACTTTAACCGTGAAAGGTATGATGTGGTTTGCATGACTTCAACAATAAATGACCCGTCATCGATGCTGGACATCAATGCACTTATAATGAGACAAACTGTTCGCTAAAGGCGCTTAATGCATTCCATGGCAAACAGTCATATTATTTGAAGGTTTGTGCCAGCTGTAATGTACATTTTGCACTTATATTCGTACATATAAGGTTAATACAATTAGTGAGTAACATCTACGCATAAGATGACACAACGATCGTCTTGTTTCGTGTTTTACACCCCTTTTCAACACTTTTATTTTTTAGTCATGTACGGCTGTCAAATGAGCTACCAAGTTTTCCTGGAAATAAAAAACCAATTTGACCACATAAAGCAACTGACAATGTCTCTACATGTGAAGGCGTGACCCTATCCAATGAAATGGAGTATTATATTATTGTTAGTAACCATTCTAATATTTTATCGTATCAATATAAAACATATGGGCATGTATGGGCACGCAAATGTGCGGATTTAGCTCAGTGGTAACGCGCTGGGCTGTCAATCCAGAGGTCGTGGGTTCAATCCCTGGCATCGGAACTTGACATTTCTGAAATATTTATAATATTTCCCGCTATATCTGGCCGTGTGGTCTGCAAAGTATCTGGAAGTGCCAGGAAGCTGTGTATCGGTGCTATACCTCTGCAGCGCCGGACATGCCTGTATCTAATGTCTCTCTCTCCCTTCAGGTGCTTTCTCTCAGTTTGTCCCTCTGGTCAGATTATGCTGTATCTGCACTGGTAGAGGATGCACCTGCGCTCTTGTGGCTACAAAATGGGAAAAGTACCTTTGAACGTGCGTTCGCATGAAAAGGGCGCTATATAAATCTGGTATATTTATTTATGTATGCACGATGCACATGCCCCAGATTGACGCGATTGGACAGAGGAGAGTAACTGAAGGGCGTCACAAGGAGTGGACAGGGGGCGTGATTAGTTAGGAATAAATTTTCGAAATAATGCACCACCTTCCACTGGTTTGCATCAACTATGGTTTTAAAGTATGTTACATTTTAAGGAGTGCACAGGGCAGATCATTTTGGAATCAGTTTTCGAAACATTGCATCATATTGCACTAAGTTTTGGTTTGCGTAAACTAAGGTATTAAACTATGTAGAGATAGTATGTACTTTAGGTTACAATGTCCCAAATGTCACACTAATTTATGGCTATGTTTTGTCGCTTATCACATTGATACGTGAGAATTTTACTATTAAACATGATTTTGAGACACGCGTAGCTTGAACTGGATGTTCAATGCTTTAGCAGGTACGTCTTTTTGGGAATTTACGGCGGCTATGTTTTTTCCCGAAAATGTGGGAAAGGAGTACAGAAATAGTACGTCGATGCACGTCACACGCACGGCAAAATCCTACTTCCACGTGCCGCTCACGTACGTTGTCCTTACGGTAAGTCTCACGTGCGTTACACGTGCGGTGTGAATCTGTAGCTTGAATGCAGCTCGAGCGCAGCGAACGTTCCTTATACACGTAAAGTACTGCGTGTTCCCAATTCCGTCCAGAGGCGATACTCACCACGTAGGGATTCTCAAACTTTGCCCACGTTTTTGCAAGTAAACAACACGTACTTGCACGTACGCCGGGTTGTGACCGTCGCTTTACGGATAAACTGTAACTCCGGAATATTCTGGCCTACAAAAAACTAAAACAACCGACATGAGGACAATCTCTGGCGTTAGATTAGACATACTCTACGTAAACCACAAGACGGCATAACACAAGAAGCTCCCATATGGACACCTGAAGGAAAAGGGAAACGACGACGCATAAAACCAACTTGGAGATGTACGATAGAGACAAAGATGGAAGAAATGTGCAAGACCTTGGGAGAATAGAGAGCTAATAACATAAGAGAGAACACTGAATGCTTTAGCCAATGCCACAATGTGTCTCCGGACGCAAGAAGAACTAGTAAAAGTAGTGGTAAAACTGTCAATCACTCACCCCATATTGCCGATTTTTTTTATGATTTTATGAGTTTTTAATGAATGTGTCGTCGCATTTATCAAATGTCGCGATCAGTTAACAAAAATTGTTGGATAACCGATGTTGATTTGTCGTATCGCAATGTCGTATCGCAATGTCGTATCGCAATGTCGTATCGTGGTGTCGCCTACTAATAAAATGTTTAATGTATTGAACAATGGTATTTTATGATGGCTTTTTCAATTTATTAGTTACACTCGAACATTAAATGTTTTGCACCAGTAGCAACTATTCAGTATTCAGCAAAAACATCATAATAAACCAGATACCGTATAATTAATGGAATTTATGCACTGTCGATTTAATGTACATTTGAAGTATATATTTAAGAGATAAACATTATATAATTATGGCATAATTACGGTATATAGCTCAAGGTCGTTAAACAGATTATCCGAAATCTTAATGTACGTAAATATACTCGTTCCCTCTATCCTTCGGGCGTCCAGTGCAATGCCACCTTCGTGATGGAATCGTTGTTCTTTCTTGTCACATTTCCTAACCATTTCCATCTTCTTCTTAAGAGTATTGTACCCATATCTTCTTGTCTGCATTGGTTTAAAAGGTCTGCATTGGAGATTGTTCTTGGCCAAAATATTCTCAGTATTCTTCTTAAACTTTTGGTATGGGAGGTTGGTAGTTTGTCAAGGTCGTGTTCAGTAATCCTCCAAAACTCTGAACCGTAAAGTAGGATGGAAAGTACACAGCTTTGGTATAGTTTCAGTTTGGTGTTTTTGCTATATTGAGGAGATTTCCATATGTTGTGTTTCTGGATTTGGAAAGTCTGTTTTGGATATCATCACCAGCTCCACCATCATTCCTGAGAACAGCATTGATACCGTCAATAATTAGTTGTCAAGAGTGATACATAGTAACGTACGATTGAAACAGAGATTAAAGAAATATGTACATTGTCCAAATACTAGTATAAGAACATGTTTCTGTTCATAATCAACATAGAATGAATTAGTAGAGGCAACGTTAGAGCATACGACTCTTCCTGAGGTGGTATTCAATATTGATCTTACTTGACTTAAGGATAAGGACAACCAATCAGATCACACCATATTAAACTATTGGTCAGTAACAAGGGATATGATTGGCTATCCTTATTTTCCAATTAATTAAGATCAATATTGAATACCACCCCTGGTCTCGAAGCCACGGCCTCTCGATCAGTGATATATCTAGCGAGTGAACTAACCGTGTACGTCATGTGGTGTTTAAGGTGGCTCGATACCATTGCGCGACGTCATATAATAAGCGTACTAGTATGATGCAGAGGGCGTTTCACAAAATCTTTCAAACGCGCTAACGTCACCATGCACGTGCGGGAGTTAAATACTTATATAAGTCGATAATCGATTTTAAAAGAAAACCATATCTTTAGAAACTAGAGATTTTGTTGATTAAGCCTTGAAAATTTCAAACAAATCGGAGAGAAGTCGAAAAAAATACCTGACGTCGCGCAATGGTAGCGAGCCACCTTAAGAGAAATATGTCCTGTTTGTTTGTGTTAGACTGGGACAACGGTAAGTGGTAAGGGCGTGGTCATCCGGTTTGATCCCTGCTAAAGGCCAACTAAAAACACTCGGGTTATTGCTGTTTACTTATTATATCAGGATCTTTTAATATAATATTTTAAATGTCAGTATTTACTTTTTTGTATTGTCTGCCATTTTATTGATGCTTTTGAATGTTTGTATATATTTACGCTTGTTTTGTTAGATGGTCCCAAGGGAGATAAGCCATAGGCTTTATGGGTATATCATCGGAAAATAAAGTTATAATTATTATTATTATAATTAAAGTTCACATCGTCATTCGTACATGTCCGGTGAAAAGGATAAGCCTGTAAGACAGTGTACATGACTGGTGTGACTCTGTTTCCTTTGTTGCAATAAATACGTTTCTACGTTTTTGTATAATCATATTGGATTATTCAAGAAATAATGAATATTTATCAGTGTTTTATCGTAGAATAGAGCATTTATTATAGATAAACACAGGTATATACATGTATTCATTCTTTCTTAAATATTGCAATATGATCATATTTTCGATTCTTACATTTGAATTATGACAAAACATCCAGACATAGTATCCACTGCACTTTTTTATTCCTCGACATGCTATTAGGTTATTGGCCGTAGCTGTGTTTAAATGGTAATTCGTGCACACCTTGGTTTTCTCTATGTGTATGTTGATAAAACTTCTGGTTGTGTTAGAACATGATATACATGTATACTCTAATTGGTTTCATCCGATACTGAGCATGTAAGGACAGCAATTGTTAAATAATGCACTAGTCAATATTTTGCCCGCCCGGGGGAGCGGCGGACGACCCAAGGGGAATAAGACATTTTCAATTTTTTAATGTCTTAATTCCCACCCCGGAGACAATGCTTACTGTCTATATCCCCACCGTAGGGCATAGTTTTTCATCAGAGTTATTTTTAAAAGTAAACACGAATAAAAGTATCACTATCGTCTTTCGCGGTGTAGAAATTTCCGGACCAAAGTCTTTTCCCCGGGACTCGGGGTCGATAAGGTCGTCGAATTCCCGCCTGTCGGAATGATTCGTCTGTCGAATTCCCCTTGTATCCCCGCCGCTCCACCGGGCGGGCATAATATTGACGGGTGCATAATTAAATGATTCGACGTAAGCATCCCAAACAGACGTGTGAGAGACAATTAAGACACTTCAAGAGAATACACACTTGTCTCCAGAGACCTTCATCGTTCAAGTTTTAGAAAGTCGTTTATAAATAAACATTCGGGAAGTCAGGTTTTACACATACCCATTTTATGAGCATTCAATTTATTATACTGTCAAACGATGTTTATCCTTCCAGCGAAGTTTGTAGTATAGCCTGCGTACATTTTTGTATTCGGATCAGTAGACATTATACTTGAAACGGTCTATAAACTTGACTAGCTACGTTTTACTTAAGACGGTGCAATTAGGAACAGATCACAACAGTTTGAAGGTACGTGTGGCTAGAACGTGACAATCTTCACTAGTTTATTTACTAAACTTTCTAGGTTGGTTTACAGTAACAGTGTAATTTGTTCCATAAACGACTCTGGATTATATTGTACCGTCGGGAGGATATTGGGATATATATTAGCTACTTCAGTATGGTTTGAATATTTATACATGTATTGTTGATTCGTTTATTTACGCAACTTTCTTACCTATATAAAAAAACACATGCCTGTAGTGTTTGGTTAAATTTATTTTGAGCCGCGGAGGACGAATATGGCTTTAGTAAGAACGTATTTTGGACCGTGTATCGATTTGGATTGATTTTGTTGTAAACCTTCGAATGGTGACGGATTTAAGTGATTAATTTGGCTTCACATTGCTTTTAGATATATTGCAGACTCTGTTAGTATCCTTGGGGGATTACCTTATAGAACTAAAACGATATTTCATTGGAACCAACGTCCCATTCTTGGTTGACCTTGCTGTGTTAATAGAAGACAATGTTTACGTCAAACTGTCACCGCATTTAGCATTATTATTTACCACTAGCGCGTTTACTAACCTAAATTTACAAACAGCTTTAAATAGTTTGAATCTTTAAGAAGGTTTCACGAGCAATGTATTCAAATTTCGAATACAATTTATCGCTGACGATGATGGGAAAACCACCCATCGCATTTGTTGGCCATAACCTAATATATTTACGACTAAAGTATTTTGGCTCGTTACAGAAATGTATGTTTACATAATGTCTTCTATTCTAAAATCGAAGTAAACGATCGAACTTGTTAACTTGTTTGATCTGTCTCTTTTATTTGTATGTATAAATCGATTAATCAGGTCAGTCAGTTGTTTAAATACCATTGTGTACATAAACATTCCGTTTTTATCTTATTAATGTCTTATTTTAAATGTATATTTATGTGTATTTGTATGAATAAATCGATTAATCAGGTCGGTCACTAATTTATATAAACATTGCAACTTCCCTTAATAATGTATTATTTTAATAGACACTATGTGTATGAATATGTAGCTTAGTGAATACGGTATTGGTTTCCACTGTCTTTTTCTCAATTAAAAAGTCTAAAACAATAAGAATGCAATGTAACAATATTGCCTTGTTTGTATACAAGTGACAAACCTAAATGAACGGACTATAGCTTAGTGAATAACGTAGTGGTTTTCACTGCCTTTTTCTCCAATTAAAATGTTTAAAACAATACAAATACAATGTTATGATATTGCAATGTTTGTATTCAAGTGACAGATCTGAATAAACGGACTGTATGTTCTTTGCAGGTTTGATATTTGCCTAACTAACAGAATAAGTGATAGCTCAACATGTCACTTACAAGAGAACAGTGTGAGGACTTTTGGCGCATTGCCGACAAAGATGGCGACGGTGAATTGAGTATTATGGAACTTACCTTGGCCATCAAATCTTATAATCCAAAACTCACTGACGAACAATGCGCGGTAAGTTTTTAAGCTGAGGTCGTACCGACAAACATGTTAAGCCTGTGCAATTAAGACTTTTTCACGGTTGTTACGGCGATCCCGTTTTTTACGAAGATGTAAGCGTAAGTTACATGTTGACAACGTTCCATCACGGAATTAAATCATGGGTTTGAGATAATTACATGGTTCCATCCATTTCCAAATAAAAGGAAAAGGCTAACAAATTTAACATTTGCGAATTTTAAAATAACGTGAAGTAAGAAACTCAGTCTTAACATGATTGCGTGCAAGACTCACTATGTCTCCATTCTTATGTCTCATCAAAGGTTGGGGGGGGGGCATAATTATAGCTTTGCTCTTGTCCATCCGTCTGTCTGTCCATACTCACCCACTTGTAGTTGTGGGATGTGGAACAATAGGCTGTATTTAGATTCTATTCATTCCGTTGCTTGCGGGGTGCAAAATGTTGCTTATGGGGTTTTACAAACAAAAAAATGAACAAAAGAAAACCCCATAATGTCAAGATAGTGAAAACCGTCCGCCCATCCGTTTCTGATGACAAATCTTAATGTTTATCATTTGTCAAATTGCTTGTTATGTAGACTGATACCTGGTCGAATAGCATCAAGCTTGGCCGAGGTACCAGACTAAAGCTGGTTTAAGGTTAATGTTATCAGTAAAACCCCTCACCCACGCTAAACTAATAAAAGATAAAACAAAAAGGGAACATCTATTACACGTCAGGTTGGTATTAAACTTGCAAATCTGATTATCATGTACTTGGATGAATTGACAATGTCTAGATGTGTACCTGTTATGTCAACGAATATTATTCTACTTAAAAATTGCAAATCTGATTTAAACGTACAATAATGGCGAGACTTAAAACCCTGATTTAACGGTTTTCACTTTATGTACGAAGTCCAGATACTGGAAATATTTGTAAGGATATCAATAGTTGGGAATAACTCGAATATTCTTTTAAGGATATCAATGAAGGGCGTTGGCTCTACGCAACTGTCCGCCAGGGTACTGTTACGGAAATCGAAAACTTACGCACACATTTAAATTCTTCATAGTTCCTGAACAAATACATAATAAAGGAAATGTGTGGTTTAAATGAATTCATTTACTGAAACATCATTTATACTACGGACCCTTTACCACAATTTGCAACTGTTCATGAATTACATAGGATTTTAATTTGAGGGTTACTTTAAGTTTATCGTAAGTGCTTTGATAAAACAGTATCCGTGTGTCGACATCGACTTCAATCGTGGGAATAGTCAATATAATACGACACCACCTTTTGATAAATATGATTTATGATGACCCATAATAAATTATGTTGTTTTTCACCAAAGCCTTGCTGAAATATAAGGGACTGTTAACGTATTTGGCTAAATGTAAATGCAAAACTGTATATCGTTAATTCTGACAAACATGACTGACTCACGATGACCAGCTAGAAGAGGTATGTGCGTGTTCATTGTCTATATGACAAATAGCTGGTAGCGGTCATACAGCGCCCATCCTCTAACACTTAGCATGAGTTACGTCCAGCGTGAATAATGCTACTATGAGTCATGTAGCTTAATTAGTACGAACAAATTACATTCAACACTTTAGGCTAGTTGTGATTTATGACCATATTAGGTTGAAACCATTGTTCCTATGACAGGATAATATATTAGTGCAATTATTGGATACGTTCGTAAGAACATGTAAAATACGTCTAGCTACCCTCAAACGTGCCAGATGTCATTTGAATTCGTTTGCTAAACAAACCGTGTACGTGTACACTGATTTTCACGTAACAAGTGTAACATGTTTTCGTGATGAACTGATACTAGTAAACACATTTGTAGTTGCTCGTGCCCTACACATACCTGTGTGATGTAATACAAACACACATCACTAAAATATATTTCCTCCGGAACACGTTCTTTATTTGTAGAAACTACACATATTTTGATGACGCCATGCTCTCCACGTACACGTACTCGTTCCGTTCAGTGTCGCAACGTTCCCATACCCACATTAATGTTATACGTGTATAGTGCAAACAACTTATCATGGTCCATGAAATTGCATTAGAAGGATTTAACAGTTGTTGTATTGTCGAGGACTAGATTAATTTATTCGTACTTTAGTTATTCAAATACATGTACGAGTATATTGAAGCACAGGAACTTGCATAATTGAAAAAAAAGAAAAAAAAGAAAACTATATTTTAATACAGGCTCTACAGTTCAGTAACGTTAGTGAATTTTTTTTAATTATGCAAGTCCCTGTGATTGAAGGTAGTAGTGTTTGTCATCTCGCACTGTACCATATATCGTGCCAAATAAATATTTGAATATTATATAACTATTCATTGTAGTAACTTAATTTATGTATTGATGTAAAAGATACAACAGCAGATATGTAAATCAAACCATCATTTGTTGTATACAATTTCAATACTATTGTGTTATATATTTGCTAACTTGTCATAATATACCCTCTATAGAAATGAAAGAGCGACCATCCTAAATCACAAACCGGTAATCTTTATTCCAATAGTACTATAAACACACAACTTGAAGGCTGCCTCAAATAATAAAAGAATAATATAACATTAATAAATTGTAAATAATAATTGTACTGTGCCCTTTCGTCCATATTGTGGTTGCTATCCGTCTATTTGAGCAACACTTACTCACTATGCACAGGTAGATGCAATGAGGTCTGTATCAGATAAAAAAAACATGTACCCCCAAATCAATGTGTAAAGAATACTATCGCATTTAATTCATTGAGGTCAAATGTTTCATAAAATAGTATTGATACAGCTTAAATACGACGATCCTTCGCATGGGTGATAGTACGTAAATGTTTCATATGATTTAATGTTTTGTAGGACAAATTATATGTCTACTTTCAATTGATATAGTTTCAAAATATAGTACGCCTTCACCAAACGATAACCTGATATTAACATTAACTTTACATACATGATAAAACAGGTTTCGAATTCAGTCAATTACCAAAATACACTGTGTGATAAATATATCTGACACTCGTGATAAAGTCCAGTCAGGGTAAGAATCCAGTGACGCAGCGGTCGAGTCCACTATTACGGTGTAAAATCAATTATAAAGGCTTACAAAAGTCCAGTTAGGATATTGTAACAGTGACGTTGCAGTTTATGTGTTCATAAAAAGATTAAATCCATTGTCTGAACAGGTAGAGCAAATATAGTATGTTAGTTTAGCATTAAAATTTTAGTTGTTTGTACAGTATAAGCCTTTATAATCGTTTTTGTTCGCCGTTATAGTGTACTCGACCGCTGCGTCACTGGATTTTAACCCTGACTGGACTATACACACAACTGGAATTTCAATGCTGAACAAACATACTATATTCGCTCTACCTGTTCAGACCGTTTGAATAGCTGTAATCGTTTGTGTACACATAAACTGCAACGTCACTGTCACAATATCCTCACTAGACTGTAGTAAAGTATATCGTTTATAAAGTTCGTCTTTTCCCTTCGAGATCGATGTTTACGGATGTAACGTATAACTGATATACTAGAATCAGTATATTGCGCGAAATTATTTATTTGGTACTCATGAATAGTCCGTGATTATCTGTTGAACCACCAGGTTATTGTTTGACAAGTGAAACCATTCTTACAAACCGAAAACACACGAAGTTTAATGACTATCGATTAAATAGAAACGGACAATAACATTGCCAACAATACTGTCTCTTGTACACGTGTGGGTGTCTTTCTTTGTTGAAAATAAAATTCAAAGCGACGTAAATCGTAACCAATACAGTGTAGCAATACCACGTGGTTTTTGACTACAGTTCCAAGTAGAAATGTGTAAACATTGGAACACAAATGTAGCCATAAGTATTTTTATTCTTCATCGATTTCTATGAAATCTACGCCACGCTAAGGGGAACATTATTTGCTTTCCATGAAATATAAAATCTTTTTCAGCGGATGTGCCGTTTTGTCAATTACCCTGTTAAACCGTGGAACGTGTTGGTTTCACAGGGTAATTGAACAATCGGTAAAGCTGCTGCAAAAGATTTTATATTTCATGGAAAGCAAATAATTTCCCCCTTAGCGTGGCGTATATTTTATAGAAATCGATGAAGAAATAAAATACTTATGGCTATTTTATTTTCAAATATTTACAAATTTCTTCTAGTAACTGTAGTCAAAAGTCACGTGGTATTGCTACACTGCAATAGTAAAACGGCCCTGTATCACTTCATTTAAAACATGAACTATTGCAATGCGATCAAGCCCGATGTGATGCGCATGATATACTCACACTGTGCTATTTTTAGCATTTAATCTTGGATGAATCGAAGAGCGGTAAAAATTGCTATGCTTTCCTATGAACAGGGTTTAAACCACAGGTAATAATTACTTTATGAAGATATCGAAAGCCAATTCTTGTTTTTGATACCTGGTCAATTCATGGAAATACACCTTGTATAAGAATTCTAAATTAACAAAAAAATATTCTTTTTAGGTACTGTTTATTAATGATACAGTTACCTGTGGTTTAAACAACCCTTTTTAAAAACAGGTTGGTCGAGTTAGATACTACCAGGTTTATCTGTATACAGGGAAAGTTGAAACCGTGTTGATGTGACAAACGATCACAGTGACAATGCAGAAAAGTTATGTCTCTGTTTGGTGTAGATGTTAGATTCACCGGCGTGTTTATCACCTGACATGTTTGTCTGGGAACTTGACACATTACATAACATCCTAACACGCTATAACGACATTTGCTGTTACATAATATCCTTAATAACATATCTTGGTTTTAGTTTTTTTTTTTAATAAAATCATGGACTGTTGCACCGTCCGGTTTACGGATCAACCCACCCCACGCTATCTATTACTAGTTCGAACATCTTTTATGACGTCATAACCCATGACGTTGTTTATTTCTTTGTTTATTATTATTCCTGATGAAGACTCCCAGTCAATAAATAGGTTGAATGATAACGTTGGATTTGAATGGGGGAGTAGGGTACGTGGTGACTGCCTGTCAGTTCGGATACTCAATCGTTCATATAAACATAATGAAAGTAATGGCAAAAATAAAAGATACATCGAATTGTAGGTTTGGTCGTACCGTAGCTTCGTTTACCCGAGCCGCCCCGGTGGCCAAATGGTTACAGTGTCGAGACTCAGGGAGATTAAGGGACCAATCCCATGCAGCGTTCGTACTGTACCAAAACCGCTGTTCTAAAACTAATACTTGCATAATATGTATGCTTGTACTCAGCATATTACGGTAGTTGGTGAACTTGATTGCCTAAAACCTAATGATATAAATCAATTTATATTAACTGAAATATTATTGGTGTAACTTTAAACTCTAAATTAAAAAAAGCAACAGTAAGATGTCTTGGTATGTATGGATGTGTCTTTACCGGCAATGGTTTGAGAAAACACATTCTGACGTAAAAAAATAATTAACATTCATTGATTGAACGACGTAGATGTAGGATAAAATTTCAAGTGTTTTGTGCGAATGTTTCGTTCCGTATGAATAACTTTTGTAGTAACTTAACTGAATAATTATGGAGATATTTTTCCTTTTTGAAATATACTTTTTCTTCACGGCTGAAAAAACACTTGACAATGAAATGTGATGTTTTTTATCGCATGGTTTTAGGCTGATTTAATAAAATATTAAACCGTCGCCCATGGCCTAGAAGTTTAGGCTTTTACTTGGGTTATGGAAAGTCGAAAGTTCCAATATCGACTGAGCCCTGTTGACGTTTGTTGATTGGGCTCATCGGTAAAAAGATAATGACAAACCGGACAAGGAAGTTAGTACTCAACAGAAACAGCAGAGAAGAACACAAAATAGAAAAAGCACATACCACAACCACACCCCTCAACATTGTTGGACCCGACGTTTAAATTGTGGGAGAAACGGAATATGTTATCAATGGTTCCGACGATGCCACCACAATAACAAGTTAACAACGCATAATTGAACAATACGAATATATCGTCGCCTGTCTTCTCAAAGGTCGTATCTCAAATTACAATGTTTTGAGAAAAAGACAAAAAAACTGTTTTTTTTATTTCTATATTTTTACCCATAATTCAGTATACGGTTTCTAAAATTAATTTCGCACATAACCAAATGATCATTTAATGATTATTTAACTAAATTGGGGGATACTAATCTAGGTGTCCCAAATTGGCTTGTCCTCTAAAAGGGGGCGACACTATAATAAACACAACCATCCATGCTACGTTTCCGATGGATGATCGAAGAATAACGAGAACATTATAGGTTAGACTAGAAACGATGTTATGATCTAATCTATTTTACTGACATTTTCGCTGGAACTAACGTTAGTAGTAGTATTATTATATATTAGCAATGTATCTCGAAATACGGTTGCTAAGGTAAACCTCAAAACGCCTAGGTGGGACATTCGTATAATATAACCTAACCTTATTATTGTGTTTCAGAATATGTTCCTTGGGTATTGACCAGAATATTAGCAATGCTTCTCGAAATACGGTTGCTAAGGTAAACCTCAATACGCCTAGGTGGGACATTCGTATAATGTAATTAACCTAACCTTGTTATTGTGTTTCAGAATATGTTCCTGGGTATTGACCAGAATGGTGACAAGCGTATAACGAAACAGGAATTTATCAATGAGATGGTTGAGAAAAAGAAGCGATGGTAAGTTGGGAATCTTACACTTTTTTCTGTAAAGTCAGAATTGTTTTCCTTCGCCAAATTGTTGGATTTTACTGTATGCAACGTGGTGGTTGTGAACAAACTACATGTACCATTTTCGTTCAATTCAAACCTTGATATACATGTATTGTTAGTTTTCATGACGATCAAGACGAGCGTATGTACATTTTTTAGAAGGATGTAGCGTTGTCTAGCATTAAAGCATAGTCATGCACAGTTATCTCCCTTGCCACTGCATTATTGGAATATTAGCAAGAGTGATAAATACGGATGTGTTTGGCTGTAATTACCACACTACAGTGTAGTACGAGGGTATATCGGTGCTCTTCATCTCATGAGCTGAACAGGTTCATGACATTTGTGACAAAGTCATGGTACCTCATTTTAAATGTCATTGAAAATGGTCTGAACGAAGATAGAGTAATTATTCTTGTCAGGTCTTGTCAGATTTTGTGATTATTTATAAATATGGGTCATTGCTATAAGGTGGTTTGGCTGTACTTGTACATTATATATGCATTGTGGCTTTTTTTTATCTCATTGCAATTAATTGTTTATATTCGTATGAAAAAAACATGCAAAAGAAGGTCATACAAGTTTTAAAATGTACGAATCATTAGAACTTAAAGTATTTATTACTATATCATCCGATAATAGTAGTAATTAATACTTTATATTCTTATGAGTCGTTAATGATGTGTTAAATCACAATTATTAGGACCTTTAAAGATACGGGTGCATACCCTTTTAATGATTTTGCAGTTTTAAAAAAAGTATTATTGTAATTTGACTATGTTTATATTTTTAGCGAAGCTTTGTGCGAACTCTTCAAGAAGTACGACAAAGATGGAAATGGTACTTTAAATCAGGAGGAAATCCGAAAGTTGATTAGTGACTTTTTCAGACGAGACCAGGTTGAAGAAATATTAGAAAAGTTCATCAAATATACCGACTCTAGTGGTGATGGTGTTGTTTCATTTGACGAATTTCGAGCATTTTTTGCATAGACTGGAGTTTTTGTATCATCACAAATAACATAGCATTGCATATGATTAACTGTGTTCATGTAGCCTGTTAAAAGTAACACGTCGCCAGTGTATGCTGGGTCATAAAAATGATATTATCTCCATCGGAAACAATTTTGATTTGGCTGAAATTATTTTGATACAAATACTATGTTCTTGTAATCAAGTATGCTGTCGGCTAAATTAATAGTGACGTCACAGTAACGCCACGCTAACAATATCAAACTTTCAGTTTGGTGTCCATGAATAGATATGCGGATTTAGATTCAAGTAACATCAACAAAATCCAATTACTGAATTCAAACAAATGCTATTAAGATGGTTTAAACAACAATAAAGGGCCCCGAAAGTGTGAAAAGTTCTGGTATGTTACTCAATGTTTGTTAGATTTCTTCTTAAATGAGCAGCACCATTTGTTTTGAGGATTTTCATTAATTACACTAGACCAAAAAATATTGACCAACGAAAGAACCACTCAAAAAATGTTAAGAATGACCGTTGCGATTGGTTGGAAATGATGCATATGCGCACGAAACAGCCATTACAAAGGCGTGCGCTGATGTACTGTCGTACTTACAAAATGATAAAATGTTATGACGTATCGTATATGTTAATGTATCTGCAGATGCCTTCTATCCTATTCGTTGTGCATTTGGTATTAACAATTTATAAATTTTGAAGTTCTTCTCACATCCGAGTTGTCCACAGCCTAACACGGCAACTCTTATTACTTTCTATATAAATTTGCAATAAATATTGAGTTTCTCCACCGAATGTTTCCATCGGTTGCTGGTGTTTTGTGTCCGCATTACACTCATACATGCTGCTAGAAACAAACAGTCAATGGTCACATTTATATAACTAAGTTACTCTTAGCTTAGAACATTGTATATCATTATTACTTATATAAAGATCATTATGTAGAAGTGTTTTTCTTTCTTTTATTGTCCGACCATCATTTTCGTATTCGTCGTCCGTTTACCTGAGTTTTTGTCATTGAATTGATTCTCAGTGCCAGCAACTGGTAACATATCCACATGCATAAATCATGTTCCTAACCATCTATGATACTAGCAGCTGATTTCTACCATTCCACGTGTTTGTATCGGCGACACTAAATGCCGAAGACACGATCACATAAAGGTCTAAATAATACTCATTATCGAGCACTCACCAGAAAAACAAACACACAATAGGCGTCTTTATCAACTCCAACCCGTCAACAGATACAGCATCTTCACCAGCATGATATTGAACAAAATAATTCAGCAGGTACTTATACAACATCACTTGACGCCTAAAAGCCGCTAGGATACAAAACTGACGTCAGCTGCGTCATGTGGCACATCAAGCGATTGATTGCAAGAATGAAAGGGTCAGTAACCGAACCAAGCCCTAAAACCAAACATACTAAATTTTGGTGACTCGGTACATACGTAATGCAATAAATTATCTGGAGAAAGTTTGAGATCTAAAATAGTCTCGCTCCTCAGTCAAAGTTGCAGTTATTCATGCAAAGCTAGCAGCGGTTAGTTTTATTTTCTCGTTTCTTTTTGTCAAGACGAGTCAAGGCAGTATACCGTGTGCCAGTGGTCTGTGTTAATTTTGGTTTCTGTGCTCGGCAGTTTCTGTTTAGTGCTGCCTTCCCTATCCGATTTTTCATTATCTGTATCAAGCATTATCAACCGAAGAGGATGTGTTAATTAATGATATCATTATATTACTTGAAGGAATCCACACTATTTCTGATGCTGATAAGTGATTTGATTGTTGAACAATTCAAACACTTGACAAACTTCATTTTAGCAATGAATTAAAATGCTAAAGCTTCAATTCTCTCCAATCAACCAAACAGGGTGTGTTAATTAGTGATACAATCATATTACATGAAGGAATCCACAATATTGCTGATGCTGATTAATGTGATTTGATTGCTGAACAATTTTTGAGAAATAAGTTAACTCCATTTTGCATTGAATAAAAATGCATAAACAGTAAAAGATTCAATTCTCCCCTCGATGTCATGATACACTTTATACAAATCCAATACATGAACAAAGATAACAATACGATAATTTTTGGACAATGCGCGAAGTTTTACGAGGGTTGTTTAAATTGAAATGCAACTAAGCCCATAAAAAGTATCCTTGATAGATTCTAATGAAACAAGCCTTTGATCTCATTGCAGTATTCATGTCCGATATTTATGCGAAGTTTCATTCAGTTATTCCTTTTTTAAAATGCGATTTTGTTATCAATGTGCATATACTGGACATGAGCCAAACCGAGATCTTAAAGTACATGATATTTTTTCCGACAATGCAATTTAAGAGTCGTCAAGAACCTTTACGCTTCTCAGAAAGTCGCTGCAGGTGGAGGCCCAGTGCTCTGCAATAGCATATCATCCTTCAAATATTTGGCTTGGCAGCGATTGTCGGATTATTTCTTCAATTTCTGATGGAATTTACCTTTGTTAAGCTGCTTGGCATTTACCCATTTGGCCATTTTGAGCCGCAGGTTATATTGGATTGCCAAAAGTAAAATGACCATGGAGGGGCACGTGACATGTTCTCGATGGTTTACGATTTCAAAAAAATCTATCCAAAAAAGAAGCATTTTGTAAGAATGTCGTGAACCAGACTATTCCATTATTCCATGCGGATAACATCGGTCTTTATCGCATTACAATAGTTTATTTACCAAAGAAATCAGAACTATTCCGAAATTTCACCGTGAACGCGAGACCACGAATCTAAACAGCAGGTGTCTGCAGCTTCATTATCATCCCGGTCATTAATAAATATAGTGGGCGATGGACTACATCCCGTAGAGAACACATCGCAAGATTAACAGAAGCATGGTATTGATACATGATAAATGTTTTTCTAATTATTTTGAATTTGTTCATTCGTTCGGCACATACATTTAACACAACCAAATAATTGGAGGATATTTATTGTTTAAACTGAATACGATTTATATCTCATCATGGCATTTGTTGTTAGATTGATCGGTATTGTTAAATGTATTGGACTTATTTTGACAGAAACATAAATTTAAACTTACACCGGAATAAATTCGAATTGCATCCAAACTGCAAAAAAACACATCATAAACAATACAACTAAGTTATCAGCCGCAGGAAACTATTTGACTTGTACATCCAATTGAATGGTAGAAACTTCGTTTATATGGAAAAATGTATACATTTCAACGAGCATCCATGGTGCGTTTTTAAATGCATATTTTTGTTCTGTCTTTGCTAGCCCATATTTGTTTATGGATATGTCGCATGGGTGATAAAATGAACTCGTACCTCGTTTGTGGTCATTACATTTGCAAACGGTCGACTTTTTTTTATCTAGAAACTGGTTTTCAACTATTTGTTTTGACAGTTTGCAAGGGTATATGTGCTGGCGTCTCAAAGCAGTTAGGGGTATCCATTCTATACTTATCGTCCTATTTTTTGTTATATGCTTGATAATTGTATTAATAGCTCCTAATGATGTGCCAACACATTCATCTACTTGCCTAATTGTACATACTCCACCAGTTTCTAAACCGTTTTTTAGTATGTTGCAATATTTGGATGGCGTGCATGGGGTTCATTTCCAATTAAAATTAAACCACTTTTAAATTGCTTAAACTGTCAAATACTTGATGAAAAAGCCATTACACGACACCATTTCACCATTCCAGTACTTTTAAATATTGCATTTGCTCCCGCATTAAGACAACAACGATTCTGACATTTTTCCAATCGTTTAAGCATTTGTATACAAGAGTAGACAGTGTTAATTGACGTATTGTTACAACTACACTGAGCGGATTTTAAAATGTGAGGTTTTAATTTAAAGCTAATACAATGATCTTTGATATACCGTCCACTATTTAAAAAAAACATTGATACAAGAAAGATATAGCATCATTTGCATTTCAATTTGAACAACCATCGTATGTCAGATTACCATGTCAATAAAACAGTGTATAGAGATATCAGAGATAAACCTGAATCAGCATGTGAAAAACATGAAACGGAAAACTCTTTGATCAAATTTAAAAGATAACCATGAGTACAAGTCAACTGGACTGTTTTGCATAATGACGTATTTAATGACTTAATCAGTTTTAAAAGGTTATATGGTAATATGGTACACGTGTGTACAATGACGAATGTAAATGGATAAAACTAGAAAACTATTCCTTCATGAAAGCGTTTAGTTTGACCGTTGTGGGATGTAGGGCCGTATAAATCTCAAGCCAAATACAGCTCACGAATAAGCTGTATTTGTTATCAATAGATTCTTATACCGTATACTATTGGCAGCACGCAGCCTTTTTTTTTTTTTTTTTTTTTTTTTTTTGAGGTGGAGTGATTGTTTATTATCCTCGTCAATAGGTGTGCCTGGGTCGAGGGCATCCCAGTACACACCTTACAAATTCTGAATTAGTATATATATATATATAAATGTGTATTAGTAAAAAAAGGTAGATATAATATATAGCAGAGATTGAAATGATAATCACGTAGTTATAATATTCAGTATACACAATCTCCAAAATATTAACATATCATACATTGAAAATTTGAAAACATATTGTTATATAATGCCAGAATATAGATGGACATTGTGTTACTTATCATAGTAAACAAAACACTATCCTCAGTTTTATAGAAACAAAAAGACAATGTGACATTCTCAAATAGTATACTGGTTTCTGGTTCCGGTTTGGTGGGATATCTTACATATTTGTAAATATAAGTGTCTTATCTGGACATTCAGCAAAAAAGGTCTGTTATTTCATTCCAAGTATCATTGAAATGGCTGACGGTGTGATTTTTGATAGCTATTTCTTTTAATATATTGTATTGATACCTAATATAGTGTTTAGCGTACTGGATGGTTGGAACTGTCTCTTTTAATCTGCAGTTATATACATATCTTTTGGTGTAGTAGAATAAGAGATTTAATGCTATACAGTTTTTGTCTCGTATTCCTAAAATAAAATTTTCTCTATTGAGATGGTTGGTTACAACGGCATTATGCAAAAACATTATGTTTTAAAAAACCTGTTGTTACTGGGCATTGCCAAAAAAAATGTTCAATTGTTTCTGGTGATGTTTTACAAAAAGAGCAGTTTTCACTTTGCTTAATGTTTATTTTAAATAAAAATGAATTAGTTCCTAGTATTCTATGTATTATTCTGTATTGGAACCACTGAATATTGGAATCACTTGTAATTTCAAAGGGTATAGCAAAGATCGCGAGCCAGTCTTTATCATTAAAGTTAATATTTATTTTTTCCTTCCATTTTGATTTGCACGTAGGCGCCAATTGAGATTGTGTCATTGCGTCGTACATAGGTTGCGTACCTTTTTTAAATTTTAGAATGTCTTTGTAGCACGGTGGAAGGAATGGTTTAGTAAGCACTGTATTATATTTATTTTTGTATTCTAACAAATATTTAGTAACAGAATTTTTTACGCCATAAAATTGAATGAAGTTAGTTTGAAGACTAAATTTTTGGTTGAATTCCTCAAAACTAAGTAAGTTACCTTCCTCATTCGCAAGATCTCCTATTGTTTGTACTCCAGCGTCAAACCAGGTTTTATAAAATATACTATTTTTTCCTACCAATATGTTAGGGTTATAAAATAATGGATAAGCTAATAAATCTCTTTCCTTAAATGGCTGATGTTCATTATACGCGATTAATGCTTTAAAAACATCTTTCCAAAATGAGTTTTTTATTTTATTTCCTATAAGTATTGGATACTGAGTGCTACATTTTATTAGTTTATCAATGTTAAATAGTGTACTTGCAATGTTTATCCATTTACTATTTGTTTGTAAGATTTTCCTTATCCAAGCTATTTTCAAGGAACATATAAATGCATTTATATCCACCATTCCCAGCCCACCGCGTGAATAATGTTGTTTCAAAACTTCTTTCTTTATTCTAGCTTTACCCTGCCAAACGAATTTAGAGAAGGTATCATTTAACTTTTTTATAGTTTCACACGGAGGATTAGGAAGGGATGTAAACAAGTGATTGAAAAGAGAGAGCACTAAAGTTTTAATTATTAAGATTCTTCCAATTGGTGTTAAGTTTCTTCGCTTCCAATTTGCTAATATTTTGTTCATTTTAAGTATTTTATTTGTAAAATTTAGTTCTATCATTTTTTCAAGATCTACGTGAAATTTAATTCCTAACATCTCAAAACTACTTTGATTCCAAGACAGTTTCCATTTTGTTTTTATGGTATTAGAGCTATATTTTTGTTTACCTATCCAAACCACTTTAGTTTTATCGAAATTAACTTTGAGTCCAGAGAGATACGTGTAATCTGACAATACTTTTAAGGTTTCGTTGAGCGATTCTGAAGAGCCGTCAAGGATAATTGTTGTGTCGTCAGCAAATTGTGACAATTTGTGTTCTACGTCATTCACTTTTATACCTTTGATAGTTTTATTTGATCTAATTTTCAAGGACAAAATCTCAGCACATAATATAAAGATGTAACAGCTTAAAGGGTCACCCTGACGACAACCACGTTGTATTTGAAAAAAATCTGATAAAAATCCACATTGTGTAATTGCTGAAACACTATCTTTATATAATATGTTGAACCACTTTTTTATGTCATTTCCAAAGATAAACAAGGTTAGAGTTTTCTGTACAAATTCCCAAGATAAAGAATCGAATGCTTTTTCAAAATCAATTAATAATAATAAACCAGGAATATCGTTTATTTCAATATGTTTCATTAAATCATATATTAGCCTTGTATTTTCTCCAATAAATCTATTTTTTATAAAACCTGTCTGGTCAGTATTTATTAATTGTTCAAGATATTTTTTTAATCTGTTCGCAATGCAACCGGAACCTATCTTATAAACACAGTTTAAAAGTGTAATTGGTCGCCAGTTACTCAGAAGTTGTCTTGGTTTTTCTCCCTTTGGTATGCATGTTATAATTCCTTGTGTTTGTGTGATCGTTAATGAATTCGATATGAAAGCATCGTTTAGTGACCTACAAACAAAAGCACCAATATTTTTCCAAAATACCTTATAAAAGTCAGCACTGAACCCTGACGTCCCAGGACTTTTATTATTATCCATAGTTTTTAATGCTCTTGAACATTCGTCTAATGTAATTAAACCTTCTATCGAGTTTGATTCTTCATCTGTTAATTTAGGGATATCTACATTATGTATAAAGTTGTTAAAACTATCCAAATCTATCTCCTTTTGTTTTTTAGAGTAAAGTTCCTTATAAAAAAGTGATGTTTCGTTCAGTATATCCTTTTGATCTGTTAATTCAGTTCCATCGACTTTGACAAGTCTGTTGATAGTTTTTGATGTATAGTTATACTTTTCTAAATTACAAAATAATTTGCTAGGCTTTTCACCATTTATGACCCAATCAACTTTCGACCTCACCATGTAACCTTTTAGTTTATTGTCCTGAATAGGTTTTAGTTCGGTCTTTAATTGGTTCAAAGTCCCTAAATTATTTTCTTGCAAATTGTTTTCTAGATTCTCGATTTTCTTTTTTAAATTTATTTCATTTTGATTTGTAATTTTCTTTTTATATGAGCTATAAGAAATAGACTTTCCGCGTATTTCCATCAGTAAGGTTTCCAAAAAAAGTTGGTCATTTATTGTAAACTGTATATCCGAGAGGGGATTATCAAGAATTGTATCGATATTGTAGACTGGCAGAGCATATTGTCTTATAGTTGTATTTATTGTTTCATTGATTGCATTCAAGTAGTCTATATCGCTTAAAAGAGAATTATTATGTTTCCAAAGTCCACATTTATGTTTAAACTTTGAAAAGTTGAGTTTCAGGATTATAATTGAATGATCTGATCGAAAACTTGGTTTGATTAGTGTATCAGAAACATTTGTTAATAGAAGAGGGGATATTAAAAAGAAATCTAGTCTGGCCTGTTGTAATGGGTTAGTTCTACGCCATGTATATCTTTTTGTATCAGGATAGTTATATCTGAAAGGATCTGTAAGTTCTCTGTCACTGATTTCCTTTAGTAGTGCTAAACGCGAGAGTTTATTATTTATATGTTTATAATTATAGTAGTCTAACTCAGGGTCTAGTACCAGATTGAAATCGCCACATAACATATAGGTTTCATTTTCCATACTATCAATAATGTCAAAAATATTTTCATAGAAAGATGGTGTGTCGCTATTTGGTCCATATATAGACGCTAAAGTCAGTCTTTTTTACCTAAAACTTATTCCAGCATAATCTAAGTTAACTAATACGTATTAATTCATGTTTTGTATGCTCAAGCTGTAAGCATGAATGTGGTAGAGCTGCAGTCCATCCTCAGTCGTACCATTGACATGAAACCTAGGATAATAGAACTAGAACGTATAACATATAAGTACTAGTAGACAAGAGGTAATCTTAGATTTCGCTGCAAGGAGACAAGATATAACAAACAAGTAGACAAATCATAAACTTAGATATTTCTTTATGGTGATATTTATGTGCAAAAAGGCTACTTGCTGACTGCTTTTGCCGTATACAGCCTCATCGTAAGCTGTAATGTATACGTCGAGAAGCTGCATATGCACATACATGTATATAGCTCATATGTAATAGGCCGAAATTAATCATCAACATTCCTGATGAATGTTAACTATGTAAAAAATACTTTGAGTAAGGATTCCGATATTTTATTACGCAAAATGCCTCCAGCCCATACACAAAGTAAACCATACACATGTATAATGCATACCAATATACAATATATGATTGTATTACGTACGATTGAAACATAACGTTAGTAACAACAATACACAATTGATACATAAAACAAAATGAATACTTTTTATCTTCTATATGCAATACATGTAACTATACACAATTGGTACATAAAACAAAATGAATACTTTTTGTCTTTTAGATGCAATGTATGTAACAATACACAAATGATAAATAAAACAAAATTAATACTTTTTATCTCTTGATGCAATACATGTAACAATACACAATTGATACATAAAACAAAATTAATACTTTTTGTCTGCTAGATGCAATGTATGTAACATTATGTACAGTCAGACAGATTTCATATGGTAAAACTATATTAAAAGGGATGGCAGCACTCAACTTAAACAGCAGAGCCCAGAAAACATTTAAACACCACATACCACAAATACACGATGCAATGCCCAACACACAACTGGACGAGAAAATGAACTTGACCGCTGAAATACCAAGTTACAGCTGTAAAACAGTCGGAAGTCAAAGTTACAGCTGTAAAACAGTCGGAAGTCCAAGTTCCAGCTGTAAAACAGTCGGAAGTCCAAGTCCCAGCTGTTACTTAGCTGTATTTAGTTTCAGCCATAAAAAAGATGAATGACCTGGTCTCGGCTATAAAAAGCTGAATTACCTAAATTCAACTATAAAGAGCTGAATGACCTTGTCTCAGCCATACAAAGCTGAATGTCCTAGTTTCAGATATAAAATGCTGAATGTCATTGTTTCAGCTGTAAAAAGGCTTAGAGTCCTCAAAAGTCATACATGTACGTACAAGGTCAGTTAATTAAAATCACAATTATGACGACACTTGTCATGTTAGCTATACACTTCGTAGAACGTTAGTAAGGAGACAACATAATTGTATATAAAGGTATCTAGCGTATGCTGTATTCAATGCATTAAACTATTTGACTGACGGACGGTTTGTATTTCATTGTGCGTGTCCATGGGCTGTTCCATCTGAAACGCAATTCGCGCGCTCATAAAATGATATATTTGGCCGGGTGACACAAGGAGTGCATTTAATGCCAGACAGTATCACAACATTGAATGCAATCTTCTTCCCCGCCGGCAAGCATAATACCAATGGGCAACGAAAGAAATTCTAAAAACCTTAGACGTAAAAACAAAATGACAGACGACGGATCGTGTTTGATATACGATGTACGTAATATGTTATTTTTTGTCAATATAAAATCAGACAAGCCTTACGGTAAGCAGTACCAAGGATTTGCAATCCTGCCAATATCGCCATTACCATTAACTTTTTTTCCAGACCAGGTGACTATTCAAGTATATAGTTGGACAAAGGTCACTCCTTTCCGATGCCAAAAACTCATGTTATCTGCAGTTTTAGGTTTATGTTCTGAAACATTTCCAAATTTCTGCAAATCTGGATGGTCAAACATGGTTTTTAACGCTGTGGTGTACGTGTAGACACTATCATATCAGATTCTAATGTAGATCTACACCATTAAAATGTCTTGAGTAATAACCGCATATTTTACAGACATGCATACCTCATAGCGCCTAGGACATCAACACAACAACACAATTAGTGTTTAGTAACTTAGTGGTATACAAAATGGGGGTTCTAAGACATTGTCACAGAGAATTCATTTTTTTCGGGCCCAGAAGGGTTACCGTATTTATTCTCCCAGTCTAATGGTTTTCGGGTAAGGAATGTCAGAACTTGATAAAGGTGAGTACCTCATAGGGCCTGGAATACCAGTACAATCGGTGAGAGTGAGTATCGCATTATATCAGGAATAGCGGTAGTGAGTGGTCGTAAGTTTCTCGTAGGGCTGAAGTGGCTTTATTCAGAGATGGTGAGTTCTCCATAGGGATTGGAATGGCTGGCACCGGTTAAGGTTAGTACCACATAGGGTCTGAAATGCCTATACCTAGAAGTAATGAGTTTCCAAAAGGGCCTGAAATGGATATCTTGTTTTTGTCATATGTATTGAAATGGATGTACTCGTGGATGTAGGGTTCTCACATGGCATGGGGTTGTTGTGCTCGATGGTACTATCCATGTACTAGATAGAGTGAAAAGGACCAAGAAGGTGTTGAATTTCTCTAACTTATGTGAAAAACCTTATGATAGTAAACAATATGTCATTTACTGATTTCAAATAATGTAGCAGATCGATTTTGTACATCCATTTATGATAGAAAAGAATATGTATTCAAGAAGAAAATTAATTGTGCAGTCCAAACATAATGGGTTATAACCCATTACGGGCTTCAATAAAGTCTAAAATCCACTTGTCAAACATAATTGTGTTTTCGAGATTAATTTTATCTAAAATTCATTTTCTGAAGGTATTGGTGAAACTACCATAAAACATCATGCCATGCTTAAATAGCATAACGCTGTAATTGAACTAACTTTCAAATACCTGTTTTCACATTATAATTGACCTGTATACTTACTTATACAATGGCCCCAAGTTATATTTATAATTAATTATTAATAAGGCATATTGCCTGATTTTGCAATTATGGAACTGTGTGCATTTCAATTGCCTATATCCAACATGGTATATACCATCTACTATGTATATTGTGATTAAGTTGCATTGCTTAAAATATGAGATAATAATATGTTTCTTTGCCATTTTATTTTTGGTGACATTCTTGATTTTCTTATTTAAATTTACCTTAGCATGGCCTTATTTTCATAAAATTAACTGTTCATGTAATGTACATTTGTTAGACTTACTAATGCAACTTGATTGATACTGTATTATCAATATTTGTCGTAAGGCATTGTGGGTCTCACATTTGTTTTAAAACACCAGTGGGCCGCATTTTCATATGTTACCATTACAAAATGTTGTGAATGTGGAAATCAGGAATAAAACATAAGATAAAACGCAATTATTGTTGCTTTGCTTAACATTTCAGAAATAACTATTGTGTATATTATATTCAATTTGATCAATTTGTGAAAAATCAAGTACCCATTTGTTTCCCCGTTTGTGCAGACCACGTGAAGTGTGGGGGGCTCTCACAAATGTCTCGTTTATTATTACAATAGCAACATATTTCAAATTCCCACATTAGTAATACTATATACAATAGTCACATAAGTTTTGCTTCACAATCGTCAAACAAATTGTGTTTATACTGTCTGATTAGTAATAATTCTTGAACCCCAACGGGGCCTCATTTGTGCAAGAGACAGGGCCTCTCGTGAGTGTCTATTTCGTCTTCTTAGCCAGACTGACTTATAGTACAACTATGCCAAATCTGGTGCTTTATACACACTTTGAACAGTCATGTTCCTTATTTATTTACTATTTTCCCACATTAGGGCCTCATCTTTTATTAAAATCACCATGTTTTATTATCACAAAAAGCAACATATTTCAAATACTCACATTCATCTCAATATATATTATGGTCACAAAAAAGGTATATGCTTTGCTCCATAAACGGGTAATTAAACCTGTGTTTATATTGTCATATTTGTTAAAATTCATGTACCCTTCGGTGCTTCATTTGTGTAGGACCTCTCATGAGTGTCTCTTTGGATTTTTTATAATCAGAATGACTTAAAGTACAACGATTTCAAGTTTGGTGACCATTGAAGGCTCTAACAACCCTGAGTATATTATTTAGGTATTATTTTTCCGAATTAGGGCCTCGTTTTTAATTCAAACCACTAGCGGGGCCTCGTTTCGATGTTTAATTATTACAGAAAGCAATACAATTCAAATAAAAACATCTCTTTGGATTCTTTTCATCGGACTGACTTATTACAGTACAACCGCGCCAAATTTGGTGTTTTTTGCGCGTTGTGAAAAATGCATGGCTCTTACAACTCTGAGTACTGCAGAAACACGAAGAGAACCTGTCGCTTTAGTCATTCAAACACAACCGGAGAAAGAGTAGCTGACAATAACGAATCGCAAGGACATCCTCACCTTACCTCTGAAGGCCAAAAATATGTCAATCGCCAAGAGTTGTAAGTAACCGATGAACTACATTCTAAAGTTGTCTCCTATAATTAGATTAGTTTCCCTTCCGATGAACTAGAATGGCAACTGAGACTGGGCGCAAGCACTTGGGTATATTTTTATCGAAGCCCTAACGGAAAACGCCAACTTACGTTCAAATTTAATTTCTTGTTAAATCGTTAACTAGTCAACATCAGTCTGGGGACAGACATTATTTGTAGGAGTTGTTAACTGAATCATTATTCGTACAACTGGTCCATTTTTCACACTTCGTAGTTGCAAATGAATAAAAAAAAAATTACAAGTGCTATTAACTAAGACAGTACCCTGAAGTACTAGTAGTTGATGCGATTATATTTCTTATCTTTGCCGATGTGCATAACTTTTGAAATATAATTAAGTTCCCGGTCAGGCACAACGAATTTGGTGGCGCTCATCAAGATTCAATCAAACTTCGTCTTAAATTGAATGTGAACAAACGGCAGTCTTCTCTGGTATAACTATGCCATGATTTCTGGTAACTTGTTAAGCATAATCTTCAATTTGAGACAGCATTCTGTACATGTAGTTCTCTACATGTTCGTATTTCCAGATTTTAAGAAAGTAAAATATTATTGTTATTATTTATATTATAATATCAAACTTTAATCACAATACAATTATTAAGAATGGTTAAACAATTTATAGGAATTGAATTAATGATATTGTTATTTGTGCGACCTTCGAAATCTCAATGTTCTTACTGTTTGCGCAGATTAACTGTACTTGATGTTTTTTGCAATCCAAATTCAAGTAAAACACAGATTAGATCTGGGTAATTGTTGCAGCAAGTCAGTGAGTGTCTAAACTTGTCACGCGACTGTCAGTGTCCAATCAGATGTCATTACAAGCTAGTAATTCATCGAGAGCATCTTTCTATGGTGCTGTAAGAGACTGCCAAGTACTTAGTGTATAAAGAGAATTGTCATTCAAACTTAGATGTTTTGCCAAGAGGTGACATGAGATAGTGTATATGTTATATGTGTTGCATAGATAATAGCGTATTGACCCTTCGTTGGATGACGGTGTACAGATGTTTGGCAGATCCTTTGGGACTTACTAGACGATAAAAATCGCTGGACTACCAAACAGGAATTAGTTTGTTGTAAGGTATAGAGGAAAAAGTTTAATTGCAACGTCTAGTACGCGCCGAAATAATTTACAGACTTGATTCGAAACGTGTAACTTGAAGTAGTAGCACTGCACGGTGCGACAATTTGTAGTTTGTTTAGGAAAATAAGAGAAATCTAAAGTAAGATTCAAGATGAGTTTCATGACACCACAGCAGTGTGAGTCGTTTTGGAGACGCGCTGATCGAGATGGGGACGGTGAACTGACCATGGGTGAACTGAAGAAAGCAATGAAGAGATTCGAACCCAACAAAAGTGACAGAGACATAACTGTATGTACTATTTTATTTGTATATCTTTCTAATGTAAATATTTTCTTTTCAGTAAAGTTTTTGCATTAAGATAAAAAAGATACGATGAAAAAGTGGTCACCTTTTTTTATAAGAGTCTCCAAAACTTGTTATTTATCTTTGGCTTTTAATAATACTTCACTGTCGGTCTTTTCTGACTTGTACTGGATTGTTAATGATTATTGCATCCAAAAGGAGTCTTCTGGTGTGCCTTTTATAGCCTATAATTCATCATGTGAGTCAAGAAGTTGATTACATTGTTCCGTTAACTTTGATTTATTGGCCCTGGTGTGTTCATTTTTAAATGTGTCTGTTATGTGTCTATTCTGTCCCGAGTTAGCTATATAATGTATGGTAATATATTATTTCAATTAAGTTTTAAGATTATTATTTCAATACAGCTCACTATAACTTGATATTATTTGCTTAAATATTGTTTCTAAACAAAACTACGTTGTAAGCCGAAGTGTTGACTAGCCAAGTAATGTTTTCTATTGAACGCATTTATACGTACAAATCCGTGTAATTAAATATGTGTCAGAGGCTGTAGTAAATATAATAATAAAGTTCATATAAAGTCCGGCTACAGTTACTATACTACAGTTACTATTGTCGGTAGTATTTCTAAATATCATATTGGCGTTTTTCTAAGAATAATAAGAACATGTACATGACCCTGAGTGTGTATTATTTCATATAATACATTTATTTATTTTATTATCTCTTTGTTATTCTCGGTTATTATTACAATTGTCAATTATTTTATTCTAATTAAGTTTTGAATTTGTATAAGACTTTTCTTCTGGATGTCACGAAATACCATAGTTGATAACATGGTACTTGTCAATCGAGCTTTGTATGACGCTCCGTAACAGGACTGGTTGGTCCAGTGGAATGTGACTGGTAGTCGTTATATGGCTGAAATATTATTGATGGTGCTTTAATACCTAATTTAAAACTAATAAGACAAAATGTTTCTAAACGTTTGCATACAACAGGAATTTATTATAACAAGATGCACTTTCAATCCAGTCACAGATTACAGAAAATAAATCTACCAAACTGTGGACAAACACATTGAATGCGTAAGGAGATTTAGCTGTAACGTAACTGTGTGGTTTTGACGACAATGCATCTTTCTAATTAAAACAACATAATTTATCATATTGTTCTCTTTAAAAAACAACATCACTGGCCTTTAAGAACTATTAGGATTGCGTCGTAAAAGTCGTACCGATTCGTAAATGCGTCGAACTGTAACTAAAAAAACATACTCCTACTTTACAACATGTTCATACGGATTACTTGTCTTGTGAACGAAGCTAATTTGATATCATGTATCACGGTACTTGGCTTTACAGTAAGATTTAACAATAAAACTGTGTACCACCTAATGTAAGATAAACCATTTGAATAGTTCATTTTATTGAACTTGAAATAGTGATTGACGGCGCCTTTCAAAAATGTACATTCGTCATTGGTCAAAATTAAAAGTTGAATAGATCTAGCTAGTCCAGTGGAAAGCATTTATTTTCCGACTTATCTGAATATATTGTAAAATCAGTATATTTATTAAGAATTCCACAAAAAAGATGTCAATTAATTGCCTTCGTTCCCTAGTGGGTCTCCGTTGTATGTTCTAAATTAACAGATCCGAGTATTTTAGATTGCTATTAAGGCCATAAAACATACGCATTCGCCATTCCATGTTTCAACTTGTTATTGTAATAAATGTATTCTTCAGAACTTCTTTGCGTTTTTGGATTGTGTAAGTTTTAGTGTAATACGGCTTGTATATAATTAGTTACGTCGCTGCATTAAGTATAGATGCTATAAATAGCTGTGTCCCATATTTCAGTATTATATGTCTAAACATGATGTTAAAATTACAAGTAACGCTATTAAACGCAGTTACTTTAGAGCATAGTATACGATCATTAAAAAAAATTCAACTAACAAAATTGTAGGATTATCACATTAATGTATTACGTAGTTAAAGATCATACTTACCATTTCAAAGTTCGCAGTATATGCCAAATACTGTCTATTCACTGCATGCATCTAATTTGTTCTAAAATGAATCAGAATTTATACTTCATTCAATACTATTAATAAAGCAATTTGGAATTAGACCACTATAGTGGTCGCTGTTCAAAACTAAACATATTAACAAAACACCGATACACACATATCATGGTACTACTGCTTATGGCAATATCGTGTCATGCACCTTGGTGTTTTGCAAACAAAATGTACCTGTGAAACTAAACATGTCAGGCATAACTTATACAATTTGCTAGCTTAGAATTTAAAACTCATGCATATTTGAAATATGCATATCAAGGCGCTTCTTATGAGCCTATTTGCATGAAAATCGGAAGTGGTCATGTTGACCAAACTGAAGTTTAAAAAGTTTATTTTTCCTGAAGTAAAGAGTTCTTTACAGACTGTTTTTTCTTGGTTTCTCAAAATATTTTTTTGTACTTACGACCTTCTAATTCTTAGCCAGCGAATTTGCATAACGCGAAAGGGACATGAATCTAATAGAATTAACCGATGATTGGTTTCGTCATCACTTTACTCAAGTTATATTGCCATTTGACGTTGGTGTGAAAAGGTAATGATATATCTAAATGTACTGAACTCTATATTCCACACAGGGCGTTTCTCCCATTGCTTTACATTAATCAACGCCTTTGTAGTATCACACAAGTGATTAGGTAACTTAAGAATACATGCTGAACTTACACCAGTCAACATATAAATGCAATAATACTAATATACTAAGCAAAATAATATGTTACGTAACGTGTTGTAAAGATATGTTAGTCTACGTATATACCAATATAGCTTCACGCGCAGTAGGAGCCTGCTTTGTTGCGTCGTTGCATCGTGGCGATAAACAATGAGCAGCCTTAGATGGTATTTCGGTAGTAGCTTTAAACACTGCAGTGATGCAATGTCTATGATATGTGAAAATAATACTCTGCAAGACTTAGTCTCTACTAAAATAAATAATGAATATCTCAACGAACAAATCGAGCGTATTGAATAGTAGGTTTAGAACATCTTCACGGGTATATTCATTAAACAACGCGCTTACACGCATATTAGGTGTACACTTTATCTGAATTTAATGTTACATACGCGATCGAATCAACCGTATTTTCAAGGATTTGTAATTATTTGTTTTACTATTTCATTGCCATTTTGCTGGGTAACGTTATATTCATTTTGTATTACTATCCACTGCACCATTTTGTCCATGACGAACTGTCGGTTGACTTGTATCTTGTCTCTGTTTAGTGTAGTGCACAGTTAGACTAGTCATATGTTTGCTATGTTATTTTGCATGTTTGTTTCGTGTTGTACTTTATTTTCAGATCTTAACTCGGTATGTTTTGTTATGTCTTCTATAACTGTTTTTGTCTTCTATACATGTTTTTTTATTTCTTGTTTATACTAGTAATTGATTGCTGTTCGCAATGTTAAGACAAAGCCTAAGCCTTACTCTATAATTATGAAGAATTGACTTGACGAATAAATAATTTGCATTATGTGATTTCCAGTGAAATGTTGGCAATTTTACATCTAACTTGGCAACTCACCCAGACTTGGCGAGACAGTTAATGGCCTAGGATGGTGATATGTCATTCTGAGAATATACACTTAGAACACAAACCTGATGATTGCGACTGTGCCAAAATGACAATCCTATTGTTGACATGTCCACTGCTTTATATATATCAGGTATCCACATGCAGACTGCCCATGCATGATAAATGCTAATTTGTCTCACATGTGATCACCAAATATGCAAAAACAATTCATTTACAGAAAATGTTTCTGGGTGTGGACAAAGACGGTGACAACAGAATCAGCAAACGTGAATTCATGTCAGCCATGGCCAAAAAAGCCAAAAAATCGTAAGTATGACCACTTGATCTTCAGTGTAGGGCAAATACGAAGAGACCAGTACTATTATAACGATAAAGCAGTTGAACAAAACACGGTATTTGTCTGAAAACAAATGTCAAGACTGTTTCACAATTAGACGTCAAAGTGTACTTGGCCGACTGTAGTTCGAGATAGTTTCTTGTGAAAAATGGGGGATCCCAATAAAATTATATATATTCAAACTTTGCCTTTGACAAAAAATAGAGCAATACCAAAACAATAGTTCTGAAGTTCTTACTGTTCAGAGGCAATTTGTACACGTACATTCAGACTTTTGTTTGTGACCATTAAATAAGCCATATTTAACGTCGTATACGCACCAAAATGTTTTTACTCGGATTTCTGATGTATACTTAGTGTCTGGCAAAAGACCTACCTGTTTCGTTGTTTCATGGCTTTGTTATGACACGGTCAGGATTTGAATCCATGACCTCAAGCACTCAAGCTGGAAACCTTGTTATTTGAGTTACGGATGCGGGGATGTTCGTCCCCAATAGCGTAACAAGAACTACAAAATAAATGTTTAACTAGATAGTACGTAATGAACAACAAAGTTTTTTCATAGGCATACTGCAACTAACGAGACATGATAATTTACATTTTAATAATACACAGTGCAACATCTCATAAAATAACAAGAGCAACTTAAAAGCACTACCCAACAGAAAAGAATGCATGCCATTCCGAATCAATGTTGTAGTACTAAAATTGCTCTGCAAGACAGAGGCTCTCGTCAAAATGACGAACGATGGGTCTTGGCGATCTTTGATTGACTATTATCACAGTAATAATCCCTATGCACCACTTCTCCGTTCCTACTGATTTCGTATGGCTCAGACAACTGAAAACCGATGTAACGCTCTGCGGACTCCAGAAGCATCTCAATCTGAGCTAAATCTCATCTTAAATATTGTCACGTGTCTTTGTGTTAATTTCCATGTGACGGACTCAAAATTGATATCACAAAATCTGAGTTTGTTACAATAAACTTTCAAGAGCTTTATCTTCAGATATATTTCAAATTCTGATCTAAGCAAAATCAAAATTTGAGCTGAAATTTCTACCTCAGATGCTTTGAGGGATCGCCGATTAAGCCAGATGTCATGTATACCGAGTTCAGTCAGGGATTTACATTAGTTTTAAATTCGGCCAGACCCGTATGATGAAATTAGTACACTTCTCGGAGTGAAATGAGAAGCGTTGTATCGGGATTACCATCGTGTTTATTAGTTTGATAATTGTTATGGTTTTGACAGTTGAGCTGATGCTTCAATTTGGAATGTTGCAGGAGACTAACACTGAGGGTTGTCAGGGATGTCATAATGTATAATAATGATTAATATATCTCAGAATGTGAATTTTATTAACGCATACTTGGTGTGTGAAACTGTAAGTCACATCCTAATCATGAACTTGGTGATTACTACAGGACATTTCCTGATTTTGTTGGTACTTACAAAAATATTATATTTTAGAAATGTAGTCTTGTACAAGGCTAGTATAAGTATAAATTGCAATAAGACAAAAACAGGGAAAATATGTTTGGTAAGATGATGGAACGTATATCCTCTTTTATCCACAGATAATCAACACGCTGTTGGATCTTTTTAGATAGTTGAAGTATTTTATACGTACAATATAATGTAATGTTTTGACAAAATTACTATTTATTTTATTCGAATCTAACTTTCAAAATCATTCAGGTAAATACGTGGGACGTTCAAAAATAAACAGGACTGGGGCCCTCACGGCTACAGTTTTCAATATTTTACAAATATTATGACATAATATGGAATCGCAATTCAATTGCGAAAATTCGACATCTGATTTATCGAGTTACACTATCACGTCCTCTCATAATAGTCCATTTTGAAACCATGGTAACACACACCCGGCGCAGCCCAACAATTACCATTAATGGCGATTACGTAATGGGGTGTATCTTTAATACTATCATATCGTTTGTTTTCAAACCTCGCCGTATCATTACATGTTATATGCTGGACAATGTCTGCAAAAATAAGGACATTTGGACGTTAGGTACTGAAATAAACAAAAGTTGAACTCAAAGTGTGACAAATTCGTGACGCAAAAGTGACGTCACCATAACGTAAGGAAAAACGGACAAATACCAGGTTCTGTCAACAGCAAGATGATTTTGTCCTCTGAATCGTATGAAATTATCGTAACTACATTTTGGAAACAGTTCTGCAAGTCGTTTATCAGTTTTAGAATGGCACAAATGATTTAATGATAACTGTTCAGCTTTGAAAGACAGGGAAGTTATAGGAAATCATAAGAACGTCTGTGGCGTCAGTTACCGTGACTTGTTCAAAATACCAACGTTTCATGGAACGGATTTGTGCCTAGATTTGCGATGTAAGATCCGGAAAGATACATGCAATTCTCACCAACGCATTACTTTTGTGGCTCAGTGTGGTGCTGGAATGTATTCATCAACCTTATCACTACAAACTTCGTTTTTCATAGGCCTATGCGAAGCACTAACTTCGTGTGAACTAGCGCGACGTCATTTTGTGCGCCGGGTCAACGTTAGTGACCTTGTTTAGTCACCTGTAACTCTTGGACCGCGTATTTGTTTTAGTTAATATATTTACAGTATGTAGAAAAAGGATTCCGATTTCTGATGGTATATAATTTGATTTATTTCGTTTAATCATGCGGGTTTTGTTGCAATAGTCCTGTTTATTTTTGAACGTCCCACGTACAGTTGAGTAATGGTCTTAGCAACTAAATCTCATCATTTCAGACAAGAATTACTTAAAATGTTCAAAAAGTACGACCGAAATGGTGATGGAACTTTGAGCAGACGAGAAATCAGAAAGTTGATCGGTGATTGTTATGAACCGGAAATGGTTGATGTCGTCGTTAAAAAGTTCCTGCAGCAGACAGACGCCAGTGGAGATGGGGAAATATCATATGATGAATTCGCCTCGTTTTTCGGTTAGACGTCCATTGAGTAGATCTATAGCTGACATTAAGTGTTAGATGAAAGTGTGCAGATTTAGATTGTGCCTGTGTATATCTGGCTAGACATTTTGTTATTGCCGTAGAATGCTTGAAAGCATGATACAAGTATACTTTTCGAGTTTTTCTTTTGGTAGTTTTGTCTATTTTAAAACTCTTTTTGCTGCTTTTCGTGTCGTTGTGTTCTTATAGAAGAACCACATTTTTTTCTTTACATTTTTATAAAATAAACATTGAGCATTCATTTAAAAACTGATTTGCAAATAATTCGTATTCTATTTACGAATATCAGTGTGGACATGCCACGTGATATGTGGCGTAAGTTTTGACTAAGAACGCAAGTAGAAATATGTCAACAAAAATTTAAAAAACAGCCGTAAATGTTTCATTCGTCGACCGACTTTAACGAGATACCATTATGCTCAAACCAAGAGTTAGTACTATCCACGAAATCAAACATTTTTCAACAAAATGTCTGAGTTTTTGTCCGATACCGGGCAAACTGCCTGTATAGCAATTTAGTCTGTTTCGGGCAAAAATTGTAATATTTTGCACACAAATATTAAGTGGCATAATTCTCTGCTTGGTCATCGGTGGTGTCTCGTTAAAATCGGTCGAAGAAAAATATTCTTACGGTTGTTTTTAACTTTCTGTTGACATATTTGTCTTGCGTTTTAAGCTTAAAATTACGTCACAAACCACGTGGTATGTCCACACTGAATGTAGAACATTCATACAATATGTATTAGTTATAAAGAATTAATAATTTTGCAAAAAAATCGGAACTATTTTTAGAAATTGCTTATCCATATTTTGGAACAATTCAGTACAAGACTCAGTTCTTTGAAGGCAATTTATACTTATTAATAATTTTACCGGTTTGACTAGTGCTGTAGTATACATGTTTAATTATTTTGCAACGCACTTACCCACAAAACGCCAATTATTCAATACTAACGTTAGTATGTTCACGAATTAATTTGCCAGCTTTTAATCCGTTTCTAAGTTCTAACAGACAAGTCAATTTTCGCTTAGAGTATACTATGAAATCATGTTTTCAATTTGGTGTTTTGTTATTTCATAAATTTTGAGCTTGTAGAAAAATAAATTTGAAGAAGAAAATATCGTTGTTGTTCATGTCGGTGTCATCGTCCGATTTGGACATTCACTGAAAACACCGGTCATTATCATCATGTTCATGTTGATTCGATTTACTATGGTTCAAATTATTTAAAGAACTATATTCGTAATTAAATTGTACAGGTATTAAATACATATAACTTCAAGTCATATTTCATAACATTTTAACAGTTTATTTCATATTTACACTGGACAAAGTGTCCATAAGTACACAATATAGAGTACATCAAGTATGTTTGGATATATATTAATCAACCCTTGCATGTTCACTAACCCCGGCCTCATCAGTTGCTTCTATAGGCATGTATAGTATTTATCATACCCCCTCATTAGTGTTGTTGTCGTAGTTGTTATAGGTTTTGTTGTTTTTGTTGTTGTGTTCCATGTGTTGTTTTGTGTTCCCAGTTGTGTTTCCCTATAGAAATCATTTGGTACAAAGTTTAACATTTTCTATATCAGCGATATCGGGCTGGTATTCACAAAGCATCTAAGTAGAGTGTGTGTTCTTTTTTGTACGTTTCGTGCTCGGTTGTTCCTTTTAGAGTGTTGCCTTTCCTGACCGTTTTGTCATTATGCTTTTACAGTTTTTTTCAAAAATATTTTCTTTAATCTTCTTTGAACTGGATGATAGAAATAGAGTATGAATCGATCAATTTATAACCGGTACATCACAAAGGAGAGTAACCATTGCTGTCTTTCAAAATTTATGAAAACTGAGTTATCGAACATGAACTTACGCTGTTACAGATAGCCGAACATGTATCAGTATATCAGCTTATTAAAACATTCGAGTTTACTATTTTTGCATAGATGTCAAGCATTACAGAAATCTTAACATAAAAAAAGAAAAAAAGAAACTAAAATGCTTTGGGAATACCAACCAGTTCAACGCCGCAAAGGGCATAACACACACAAATACCGATATTAAACTTTAGCAAAGCTATTTAAACAATATGTTATTTAAACCAAGTCTAATCGAATCAAATATGTCTGACTACTTGTTATCGTTCCATCAGCATGAACAATTTATACAACTAGTACCATACTATTGGTATTATGCACTGGAAACAATCCGAGTGGACATGTACCGTCCGGTTATGTTGGTATGTCAATTGTATACAAACATTGCAATATCATATCATAGCATTGCGTTTTGTTGTTTTAAACATTTTAATTAGAGAGAAATGCAGTGGAAACCAATATCTTATTCACTAAGCCACATATTCATACGAGTGTTGTTCAAATAGGAATGCAACTAATCCAATAAAATATATTGATAGATTCTAATAAAACAAGCCTTTGATCCCATTGCAGTATTTATCTCCGATATATATGCGAAGTTTCATTCAGTTATTCCATTTTTAAAATGCGATTGTGTTATCATTCCTAGGTAGACTGTGTACATACTGGACATAAGCCAAACCGAGATTTTCACGTACCTGATATTTCTTTCGACAATGCGATCTAAGAGTCGTATGAAACAAATAAAGATCACAAGGGACAATGCTTGACAAAAAAGAACCACCACGCTTCTCAGAAAATCGAGTTAATGACTGCTGCAGGTGGAGGCCCATTGCTCTGCAATAGCATGCCATCCTTCAAACATGTGGCTTGGCAGCTATTGTCGGAGTATTTCTTCAATTTCTGAAGGAATTTACCTTTGTTAAGCTTGGCATTTATCCATTGTCAATTTCATACATCAAATTCAATGGTAGAAACTTGGTTTATATCGAAAAAGGTGTACATTTCTACTGGCGCCTATGGTGCGTTTTGCAATGCATACTTTTGTTCTGTCTTTGATGGCCCCTATTTGTTTATGTATCTGTCGCATAGGTGACAAAATGAATCCGTGCCTCGTTTATGGTCATTACATTTGCTAACGGTCGACTTTTATTTATCTAGAAACTTGTTTTAACTTTTTTGACAGTTTGCAAGGACATATGTGCTGGCGTCTCAAAGCAGATAGGGGTATCCAAACTATACTTATCGTCCTAATTTTTGTAATTTGCTTGATAATGATGAGCTAACTCATTGAGCTACTTGCCTAATTGTCAATACTCCACCGGTTTCCAAAAAATATTTGATTTTCGCAACCCTTTTCTAGGAAACTCTGAGTAAATTCCACATGTTTTTCCATTTCTAGTATGTTGCGGTATATGGCGTGCACTTTTAAATTTCTTAAACTATCAAGTAGTTGATTAATAAGACATTACATGACACCATTTCACCATACAAGTTATTTTAAATATTGTATTTGCTCCCGCATTAAGAATACAACGATTCTTAAATGGGACCGAATTTTGTTAGAAAAAAGTGACATTTTCTCAATCATTTAAGCATTAGTATATACGAGTAGACAGTGCTAATTGACGTATTGTTACAGCTACACTGAAAGGATTTTAAAATGTGACATATCAATTTAAAGCTAATAAAATGATCTTTGATATACAGGTCCTATTTTTAAAAATTGATTGATACAAGAAAGATATAGCATCATGTGCATTTCAATTTGAACAACTCTCGTACATAATTATATTATCTGTTAAATAAGGGAATTATTAAGATGAATGTTTATACACACAATGTTATAGTAAAAAGATGACTGACCTGAATAATCGATGTATAGCTTTATTTTTTTCTTTCATCAATGTATTTCAAGCTGAACAGAATTCACCAAATTGTAAAATCACATTATATTTGTGTGGTCAATATTCGTGGATTTTGTGGATAGAAATAAAGCCTCCCATATTTCATCTTTCTTGTACGTTCATGTACTTTCCTTATGAAATTTAAGTTTACGTTTTTCGAATCCGTTTGTAACGTTTCCAAAAGCCACTAACCTGTATATCCAACGATATAAATGATTTTACAGTATTGAATGGTCAGAAAGCAATGTTAAGTGATAATTTAACAAACCATTCGCATAAAGTCTCATTTGGTCTAAAAAAGAAACCATCATTTCGTTCGTTTGGTCAGCTTATGACTTATCTTACGTTACGTCAATGCATATTTTACGTGCTGGACATCAAAAGGTTTTCAAGCTGAGTAATTATTCAGTTAAAAACAACGTATTCGTGGTCTCGATTTTTGAGGGGAATATATGCTCAAGGGTTTGAACATAGAGGGATTTATTAGGGTGCATATCGTCTTTTGATTGCTGTTTATGACTAAGTTACACAGTTCGTACGATTTTCATACGATTTTATCATCTGGTAAGAGTCCACAAATTTTAAAATATTAACGGTTTCTGTACAATCGTAGCGCCCGGCTGCAGCTCGCACATGCAGTGTACGGTCTTCAGTGAATGAAATCGTACAGTATCCGAATTGAACTGACATCACAGACAAGTCGTGTTGAGCTCGTAAGAAGGTCGTACGGGGTTATCATACGGCACTCGTACGACACTCTTTCGATGTCGGGTCGTACGGTGACCATACGGTGTCCAATCTGTGAGTTCCATGTGGTTGTCCGCACACTCCGCACACGTCTCGCGGTTTTAGAGCTCATGTGGTGTCCGTACGAGTCTCTTGCGAATCTATACGAGCTAGAAGATAAATCGGAAGCTCGTTGTAATACTTTAACCGAGTTCCCTAGCCCTCGACGAGTGACACGTCAATACGATGCTCCTAAAGTTTTTTAAGACATCGTAAAAGCTTTGTGGTCCAGGCATAAGTCAATGTCGGGAAGTATTTTGGGGGGTTACTTAAATATCAACCGGTTCTAACTTGCTCGCTTTTCACAAGCTGGCAGGTTTCCATATGTTAAAGATATCGTGGTGCAATAGGGGAGGGGGTGCGAAACAAAATGCGTAACGTGTAAGACTACGTGGATAATTACTTTTGAGCACGTCGTCATTCAGAAAAAAAATGTGTTGATTCTACAGGCAAAGGGGGTAACAGACGGATTTATCTGTGTATTATGTGACATAAGTATGTGTTTGCACGAGGAACTCCTGAGGTATCGCCCTAAGGTAACTGAATCATTAATAAACAGTACCTAAAAAAATTTAAAATTTATTGTTAAATTTAGAATTCTTATACAAGGTGTATTCCCGAAGAAGTGATCGTACAGTCACTGGGTGTATTTTTTTTTTCATAATTTAAAGCATTTACGGCATTTATCATCTATTTAAAGCTGTGGGTGATCAAAAACATCTTTGTGAATCGAAAGCATTCGAAAACATGCTTAAATTTACCTCCGTACGATATAATTAATTGTTTAAACTTTGATTTTATTTTTCGAGGGCGTAAAACGCTGTAGGTACGGCTGTAGTGGTTTTTAGTGTGTCTGACGGGTATTTCGAACGTATTTTATAACGGTCGTTTACATTGGCGTAGTATACATCGTTTGTACGCTGGTAACCAAGTCCTGGGAAACCCCATTAAATCAACCTATGAAAATCGTTGTTACAAAAAAGAAATCACGCGCATCATTCGGAACATTCTGACAAACATGGAGTCATTTTGACATTTAAATATGCCAACGATTCGTTTTTCGGCTTACACGTATACATTCACTGAAGTGAACATGTGTCAACCAGGTAAATCTGTTCCAACTTTTAAGTTCTTTAATTTTACCGCATTATTATGTTTCTACACAACGGTAAATTCGACATATGTTGGTGATTTCCTCAATATTTCCGTTTTTTGTTTTTATTGAGTCCACCCCAGTGACCGGGTGGACACCGTGATACGTATTTATGGCATAACTGTTTAACTACTTGACCAATTTCGATGGGATTTCGCATGAAAGTAGTTATAGTCATGTTTTTTACGAATATAATTACTTTATGAAGATATCGAAAGCCAATTCTTGTTTTTGATACCTGGTACTGCTTATTAATGATACAGTTACCTGTGGTATCGCCAATGAAATCATCAAATCTTCTTCATACTCTTTGGGGGGAATCATGTTTTAAGCTACTTCTAGTACGTGTTTACTGTAAGACTTGTTATACGTATTTGTATCCGTACATGTTAGGTTTGCAACCTCCCTAGGACCACGAACATGACCGTACGAGTTAGAGAAATCAACCCAAATCAAACGCTTTGACTATAATTCGAGTACAGAGATACTTACTCGTAACTTGTTAAACGCATAATTATGTAGAATTTGACAACTTTTAGGTTTGTCCGAAATTGGTTTGGACGCGAATAAAGCGAAAATTAGGTACGCGCGAAAATTACCCGATATACGGTATAACCAATACATGTTATTTTGTATCACTAAACTTTTGATGTCCAGTATACTAACAATATTTTATTGTGTAATTTGTTGTATAACATTTGTGATTCATTTGTTCTTGTTCTGTTTTTGCTATTTTATTCATCATGGGGTCAATACGGAGAAGGCTAACTGTTTGCGCTGCACCGACAGTCTCTGGTACCCGCATCACGTACGCCCATTGTGACACTATTAAGTTTTTTCGATGTTATTTTGAGAATCATCTTCAATTCTGAAAAACTTTGCCATTCCTTTAAAAAATCTGAATTCAGTTCATGACTTTGGATTTGGTCCAACGCTTGATTATTTAGCTATTGGTAACATTTTAGAGGTGAATTAAACTGGACCGAAGACATGTCGCATCTCATTAAATATTGATTCACGTGATGTTGGTGCTGGTAGCGTAAACTGCTCAAAACTTCAAAATCCACGTTAATAGTTAGTTGCCCATGCCTATCTTTTAAACAAAAATGAGGGTTGGAGAACTTGTATTGATCTTAAATTGAAAGATGCTAAGCAGACGACATCGGTGTTCTCTGGGGATGATTCATAAAATAGCACGGACAAACAGTTGTGTTCTCCGGACTTCTTTCTTACGGTCATAGCTCTGTGAACAATAGGACTAATTTTCATTTTCAAACTTTATTTAATTTATTTCCGATCGGAACGTCGGGTTATTGCGGCCGGTTATTGCAATGTCGCGCATGAATTCTTCGTCAATGTCTCCAAAACAATGTGAGGATTTCTGGAGAAAAGCCGACAGGGATGGCGATGGTGAACTCACAATGTCAGAAATGAAGAGAGCGATGCGACGGATAGAGCCAAATATGTCAGACAGGGATCTCACGGTACTTATTCTTTTTTTTCGTTTCATCTTTTTGTCCTTAATAGTATTTTTCCTTAACCGTATCCTTTTTTCATTAACATACATTTTTTACAAATCATCTAAAATTTATCGGACTTAGTTCTTTTTCATTACTCTGTTTCAGCTCTGACGCATTTATGGTGTGTGTCACGGTGGTTTTTTCATACTAATTAAAAGTTTAACTAGATTGCCAAGTTAAATTAAAGTTAGTATTTTTTTGTAGAATAACTAATTTATTGCTCGGACATGAATAATTGAGTAAGCGTGCCTGTGTCGGTGAATGGTTTAATTGTGTGTAATCAGAGATCATGTTTTATTGCATTAAACCAATCTAATTCAAGCTTGTTTTCTTCCCTACACATATACACAGCCAGCTAAACTTTTACGTTTGGAAAATTTCACCGTGATTTGTTTGTCCGTCAACAACTTATAATACTTCATGAAACAATTAGAAACATATTTAACGTCAGTTATGGTATGTTCTATTTTTCGAAATAATCCCTTTAAACGAAAAAAATCGATTTCAATATGTTTAATTATAAGAAAAATGTTCAATGAAATTTGAATAATATTCTTAGCGGTTATAATTAGTGCCCACCTCTAACATGTACGCCGTAGTATGCCATTAGGTCGCCGCTAATCATGTTTTAATATTCTTTTTGAAAAATATTTTATTTAGATAACGGAAAAATGTTTTAGAGTGTTTAATCTTAACGTTTAAAATGATTAAATATTATTTCTTTAAATATATCTAAAATGTCTATACAATATTAATGTTAATTTTCACCAAGCATTATAAATTTTCAGAAGAATTTGGTTTAGCATAAGTTTTGCAGTTTCAACAATCACCAGTTCGCAAAAAAATGCATGTGCGTTCAGTACTTTAACATACTATTTAAACACAACACAATATACACGTTCTGGCATGCAAACTGTTTTACTGTTGTAATCTTTGACTGATATGCAAATCTACATCATCCTTCTACTCATTCTGTCACCAGTAAACTGTTGCGTGCGTCAAAGTGTCATTTAACTTAAAAAAGTTCATGCGCGTCGTTGTTATCTCACTGTGCAGCGTTAATTAGTCAAACCGGATGCGTAGGAGTATTTGTAGAGACGGAATCAGTTCAAAATTAAGCTTAAAATATAGATACGCGCGGGCAATTAGATCCAATGATAATGTTTCAATATTTTTGACATTGGAATCGCTACTAAAACACCCCTAATGAAAAATTCAATATCAAGCTCGAATGCTTCATCATAAAAACAACATGAACAAAAACATACTAATGCACGTATTGAGCCATAAGATGTAGTTCCTGTTAAGACTACCCCATGTACAACGTATCCACAATTTGGAGATACGTGTACCAGGAAAAGCATACATTGGAAACTTATTCTTTGTTAGTTCTTAAGCAAAACAAGTTGTTAGTTGGTTTTCGATCTTTGTCTCGTTCTTCAAGAGTATTTTAGTCATAAGTGACGTCATCTATCCTAGCAATGCGCGCTCCTCAGGCCGTTACAAAACAAACCAGTACAAGTTGGGCGCCATTTACGAACAAAAACCATCACATCAACTTTGTGACATACCTGTAATCTATAAAACAACAAATACATATATCTAAACATTGCTACTGAAACAGAAGGTCGTCATAGCCTAAAATAGTAATAAAAAGCAATGGCAAGTTATATAAACATAATATCAACAATAAGAACAGCAGTCTGACTTTGAGTATCCATAGCAATCATTTTCTATGAGTATGTATTCGATATTTGAACAAGTCCTGACTAATGAATAATGAGTTCATGTGGAGAGCTGGTTGTCACCCTTCGCGATTTGCGGTTGTATGTTCGTCTGTGACAATGGTAACGGTCCTCCTTATAAGGAAACGTTGTCTGCGGACGAGAAAGTTAGAACTGGCTTCTGATTAATTCTAAGAAAACGGGTAAGGTCAACCGAGCGCACATATTTTATAATGACTATAATGACTGCAGAATACTGGAAAGCGGCGTGAACATATGAAAAACAAATACCTTTATTCAGTTTTTTTGTAGACCAATGCTTGAAGCTGCTGTTTCAATATAGGTCAATTACCATACGATGTTGAAACGAAACGTCGAGATCAACCAATGTACCGTATGAATCATTTTAGCATTATCATAATTTGTTTCAGAAACTTTTCCTTGGAATTGACAAAAATGGTGATAACCGAATCAGCAAAAGGGAGTTTATGGCAGGAATGGCAAAAAAATCCAAGCGTTCGTAAGTAACACATATGCGATCAAATATTTATACTGGTGTTTGTTTGGTTGTGGGGTACAGACTGTCGAAAGTGTGTTGTCATCCGGTTTTATCCCTTCCTAGTTTTCCTATGACCGCCGATGTTGAGGGAAGAGACAAACGTTTGTGTGTCACAGGGAATCTAGATGCGATACCTTAAGTCTTTCCGAGCAAACTCCTTGGTTATTTAACGTCACCGGTGTATAGCACCGATAAACGCGAGATAAACTCAGTATTACCAATGTTCATTTATACATTTGTTGTTGGTGGGAAACACTAAAAAGCACACCAGAAATGACCAAATGCCCCAGCCGAGATGCCCCAGCCTAGGGACTTCTCGATCCGTACGTCAAAAGCGTTACCACATCGACATCCGTGTCAGCAATTAATGTTGATAACAACGGGTGATAAAAAACTGTTACTGGAGTTCCCAGACCAGACTCACATGTACTCCTTCCCTTCATTGATGAATGAGAAAGGAAAGACACTTCACATGTTTTAGTGTTTTTGTACCTGTTAAATGTCCGGCATTCCTTCATTCAGACAAAATGACAATTGTTATTCCGGTGGGATCTATGAACGCGGACAGACTCGTTAATCAAGTTCCATTTGCGTACCCCGTAACATCCCAAATTCTCGGTCAACAAGTAAAATTGTGAAATATACTTTATGTGATTAATGTTAGTCGTGCGACGATTGTCTACGTTAAGGTAATCGGAGTATCCAGTCAGTTCAACTATGGAACATAAGTCATTAAAATCACCACTCATGTTTGGTTTTGTCAAGTAAAGCCAATAAAGGGGAATGCACTTCTAAATTTCGAGTCTTACATTAATAAAAAACCCTTAGCCGGACTCGGACAAAACGGACACGGGTCCGAATATTTCATAATGTTCACTTGTTTCGTTTCTACTCGTATTTTATTATGTATCTTTCGGTATCTAATTGCACGCACGTACATTTTATTTTATCATTAAAATGATTGTGATATGTGATAATATCTTCACTAACGAGGCATGTATATACAAATGTTAATATAAATCAAAGTTTAGAAGTATGACGTCACTTCCTGTACGGCGATCGGTCTATATTTAGATGTAAATTTGTATGACTGATAAGTCAACTAATACACATTTTCTTTTGTTATTTCAGACAAGATTTGCTAAGATTATTCAAAAAGTACGACAGAAATGGAGATGGAACGCTAAGCAAACGTGAGATACGGAAATTGATAGGGGATTGCTACGAACCGGAAATGGTCGACGAAGTTGTAAGAAAATTTCTGGCCCAAACCGATAGTAGCGGTGATGGCGAAGTTTCCTACGATGAATTCAAGGCATTTTTCGGATAAAATACCTATTACTGAATTAACTCGTCGCCAACACTGTTACTCTGTGACTGATTATATTTGACATATATATTATCAACATTAACATCTGTATATCGGCCGATATACGCCACATGATTGCTACAACGTTGCGCTATCAGCTTTGTGCGTCTATGTACTTTGACGTCATACGTATTTGTAGTACTTCGAGTACTTTGATTTTCATTCAAAAAGTGTTTCGTTTAATAGAAAAGTACTAACGTTTGAAAAGATTATTTAGGTATAAAATATAGTATATTGTACATTTTTATCTTTATAACATTTTTGCAGTAGCGCCTCCCTAAATACCCATAACAACACAATGTCATGCTATATTTTTGCATTATCGAATTTTGCAAGCATTTAAAAAAGCTACGTTCATATTTTCTGTACATCTGAAGGAGTTTATATTTACATTTTCTGAAAGATACATTGTATCATTTACAGTGAGGAAAGAAAGTTACATTCTAACTTGATTTATTTTTTTGGTAGTGAGTGTTAAATTTACAATACTTTATTCTTTCTCTCTATATACTTTTATCGGAACCACTAAATGCATACGCGGACCAAAATCGGATACACTCAAAATAGTCCTTACAGAAACTTCTGTTTGTCTGGAAATAGTGATATGCCTTGACAAAATGAAACTAGAATAATCTTGTTTCATCTCGAATATTTTGAGATTTCGACATATTTGACAAAGCGAAAGTAGAGTAGGGTAAAACCCACATTGAACCGGTCCGCCCGTCTGAAAAAATTGTCTACTCCCTTTGACGAACACAATCTTTCTTATATTAAACATGACCCACTGTTTTTTGGTCTTTTTTGTAGCTGAAACATTTTTCGTTGAAATGATATAGGTCTGTCAACTGGCCATAGACTTTAACATGCTATAATCTGGGACTGACAATTGTCACTTTATATTGAGCCAAAGAACAATTTTATTTAGCGGTTTGTGACCTAGAAATCGATTAACTGTGATGTAAGTTCAAGGAATTGTCAAAAAGTAGTTGCAAATGTACTTAATTAAATCCTAACACACATCAGTATGAAATCGCGGGCTTTAAATCACGCATTGTTCCTAGAGAAGTAAAAATGATATGTAATAGAACTATATAAATACCGTTAATATCTTGTTCAGATGCCTTTATAACATAAACAAAACATTCAAGCCAGACTCACCAAAACCATGTAGCCTTTTTATTTGGTTGGTAGGACAAGCAAGCATAATTTGTGTAATAATTCTTATTCTACATATACACGCATGTTTGTTAGATTTTTTAGATACATCTTGAAAATGTTTTAAAACGATCGTTATCATGCATAGTTACAAATAGAACATTATATATATCTTATCATAGCCAACAGGTTTTGGTATGTGTAGGGCTCAGTGATTCAGTATTTCTTCTATTTTGGCTCCTGTGTTACAAAACATATACAGGGTGATTCATAATGACATGTTCTCAATTCGAGCACGGTGTGGACATTCCACGTGGTATGTTACGTATGTGTTTGGCTAAGAACGCAATCAAAATACAAAGTCGACACAAAGTGAACACAAACATTACATCACATACCACGTGATATGTCCACGCTGTTTTCTGTATGTTAAACGTAAGTACGTCACCTTTGACTTGTCATTCACATAAGTATACAGTTAAAGGGGGGTGACCGTAATCAAAATTTAGAACAATTTAGTAACTGCTACTCCCCAATTGTTTTTCACGATTTTGAAAATCAATATTCAATGTACTTGTAATTTAATGATACATTGAAGCGTAAGAATGTTAGAAATCTCCGATATACGCCAACAACGTACTTAATAACGTCACATGTATAATTATGAAAATTAATAATTACTGACCAAGTATTTTATTTGCACGTACATGTCGAGCGCCTATAAAACCTATCAAATATTCCATTAACATAATCGCAACATTATTCTGTACTGCCTACACTTATCTTAGGAACATCCAATAATGTATTGAAATATTAGATTTCTAACTTCCATTGTCCACTGTAAAAGGGTATAAATGACTTATGTGTTCGGATGCAAAGTGAATGTCCACCGAAAACCGTATATTTTGAAGAAATTGGCATGGTAGTCTTAAACACAACCGTGATAGGTCTGTCCGAAATAAAGTCATGAATTGATCAAACGTTCGTGTTGTTTTATTATTTCTAATGTTGCGTAGCAACGTATTAAAATGTTCACCGAATATAACATATTTTGAATGTATACCACGTGACATATTGTGACACATACAGATGGACCAGGGTAAGTGTTCACACGAAACATGCAACCAAGCCGAGCCGAGCATAGCCTTTATTTGCCAGTCAGCTTTGTGCTGACATATGGCTTCACCCGTATTTGAACCGGTTTGCCAGATTAGACGTCAAGACGTCAGTCAGCTGACAATTCGCCACGATTATACAAATCATGAGAGGTGATCCAGAATAAACCGAGATGTTTCGATCATACTTAACTATGTGAAGCAAATTTGATATAACACAGCAACATATTACGAGGGTTGTTCAAATTGAAATGCGACTAAGCCAATAAAAGATTATCCTTGATATATTCTAATGAAACAAGCCTTTGATCCCATTACAGTATTCATCTCTGATATATATGCGAAGTTTCATACACAGTTAATCCTTTTTTAAAATGCGATTTTGTTATCATTCCTAGGTACACTGTGCATATACAGGACATGAGGCAAACCGAGATCTTAACGTATCTGATATTTATTTCGACAAAGAAATTTAAGAGTCGTTTAAAACAAATGAAGATCACAAGGGACAATGCTTGACTACTAAGGATGGTCGGAAAGCTCAAGAACCTTCACGCTTCTCAGAATGTCGCGTTAATGGCTGCTGCAGGTGGAGGCCCATTGCTCTGCAATAGTATGCCATCCTTCAAATATTTGGCTTGGCAGTGATTGTTGGAGTATTTCTTCAATTTTTGAAGGCATTTACCTTTGTTAAGCTTGGCATTTACCCATTGTCCATTTTATACATCAGACTTAATGGTAGAAACTTATGGAAAAAGTGTACATTTCTACTGGCGTCCATGGTACGTTTTGCAATGCAAACTTTTGTTCTGTCTTCGCTGGCCCATATTTGTTTATGGATCTGTCGCATGGGTGATAAAATGAACCATTGTCTCGTTTGTGATAATTACATTTGCAATCGGTTGACTTTGTTATCTAGAAACTGGTTTCAACTATTTTTGGACAGTTTGCAAGCGCATATGTGCTGGCGTCTCAAAGCAGATAGGGGTACCGAAACTATACGTATCGTCCTAAGTTTTGTAATATGCTTGATAACTGTATGAATAGCTCCTAATGATGTGCCAACACATTGAGCAACTTGCCAAATTGTAAATACTCCACCAGTTTCTTAAAAAATCTTTGATTTTCTCAGCCGTTTTTTATTATGTTGCGGTATTTGGATGGCGTCTATTGGGGTTCATTTCCAAATAAAATGACGCCACTTTAAAATTTCATAAATTATCAAATAGTTGATGAATAAGACATTACATGATACCATTTCACCATACAAGTTATTTTAAATGTTGTATTTGCTCCCGCATTAAGAAAACAATGATTCTTAAATGGGACCGAATTTGGCCAGGAAAAGGTGACATATTCCCAATCATTTAAGTATTTGTATACGCGAGTAGACAGTGTTAATTGATGTATTGTTACAGCTACACGGAACGGATTTTAAAATGTCAGGTATCAATTTAAAGCTAATACAATGATCTTTCATATACAGCTTACTTTTTTCAAAGGAGCATTGATACAAGAAAGATATAACATCACTTGCATTCCAATTTGAACAACCCTCGTATACAGTATCTGCTTGATATTTGCATTTTCTAGTTCATATATCAATAACGCTATATACAGTCTCTTACTTTTGGATAGAATTTGGCTCACCTTTTAGACATGCTACAAGGCAATAATACTTGCAATACATACAGGCGTACAACTGGTCAACACCGAATGGAGCATACATTCATACTTGAACATGGACACCAGTTACATGTCAATATTTATCCGTGCAAATTTTCAGTCTAAAATTATGAACATGACAAACCATATTATTAATTATAGTACATTTATCTGTACGGTTAGTTCTGGATCAACCTCGTACATTGTTTATTTGGGTTAAACGATGTTTCTCCAAAATTGTTCTGTCAGTTATGATATACAGTATACGGCGTACAATCACCTAAACAGTTGTCATGGACTGTATTCTTACCAGTACTAACTTACCCTTCCACCAGGAACCAGCAAATTCTCCACATGTAGAGGAAATTCGACAAACTTAAATGTATTCATACTTGCTACCTTCATTCTATTTATCAAAGCTCACTGGGTTATTTCAATGTTTTACTTTCTACTATAAACACACTTTTCAAACGAACCGGCGAGATAGACTAGCGGTAGAGCGCCCACTTTAATTGCAGGGGTGCCTGGTTCAATCACAGGCCTAGTCATACCAAAGACGAATTTTCTTGCTAAACGCTCAGCATAAAAAGGGGGAAAACTGATACTCTCTTGGCGATGGATACCATCAGGAATGAGGTGCCGAGAAAGATGAATATAAGTTGTAAGAACTGGTTTCACAATCTACCAAATAAAAAGAATAAAACAAATGACGTGTATGGTTATGTAACAGCTCAAATATGTCAACCCACTCTTCCGTTCTGTTCTTTCTTCAAGTATGTTCATGGATCAAAATCTTCAGACAAACGTTAAAAAGATCCCCTCAGTATTATTGACCCACATGTGTAATGCGTGACTTTATACTTATTCTTGGAGAAACACCAGTATGTGTGCGAATGAGCAGCCGCTCCGGACGTGGAACCAATCCGCCGCTCATAGTAAAATACCCGGTGACTGGACAGGTCAGACATTTAGAAGAAGCCACTACGGGACAGCAAGATTGTATACCGCGGCCATGGTCCGGTGGTCAGTGCACTGGCTTTGTAACCCGGCGATTGTTGAGGGTAAGTCAGTACCGGTACAAGTAAGTTAGGATACAGTCCTCAGGGAACTGTTTTATCAAAGCACTTACGGAAGTGTTAAACATAACTCACATTTGAATTATTCATAATCTTTTTACAACTACAACTTGTAATACATTTGCACTGGGATAATGCATTATTAACAATGATTCAGTTTGTTAACTCATACAAACAATAGCTGTACCATATATGTAGTTGTAAAAACATTATAAGAAATTTAAATATGAGCGTTAGTTTAGGATTTTCGTAAATGCTTTGATAAAACAGTACACTGTGGAAATTCGTGTTGGAAGACGTAATAATCACACAACTATAATAAGATGGAAGTCATTCTAATAGTACTCAACACATCTACCAGACTGCATACAAAACCTCATATGTTTGTACTTCTTCTATTGGCTTCTATGTTACGACACTTACGTAACATACACTTAAAAACTTATAAGTGTGCATGTATATATTTACCCAAAACTCGGCCAAAACGTGTTTGATCTTGTTGAAATTTTCAACATATGCAGCTTGGATATGTGGAATTACAATTTAATTGATTTTACAACAATCTGACAAATATTTTCACAAACAGATTAAACAAATGATGACATCGGCAAAAGCTAATGTCACACGTTTTTGTCGTGTGTTCATCGGGTGTTTGTCAGGTTGTTAATGCAGCTATGTATCCTCTTTCCTAATTAAGTTCGTGTTCAAGTGTTTGTACTTATCACGGGGACAGAAATAAAGAAACCAATGATAATAATAAAGCCCAATTTAAGTGTATAATAAATCACGTTTTGGATTAAAATGCAGTTATCTCTCTTTGACCAGAAAATTCAAACTGTATTTTTAAAAGTTAAAAATCAACATGTTGTTGAGTCAAGAATCGCAGAATTTTGTGTTTTTAAATCTATATCTTAAATTCTAATTGGCCATAAATAAAATACTTTGCACCTATGCATAAATTTCCCATGCATTTTACGTGTTTTGATGATTCATGGTTCAGTGATTCGCTGTAATTAATTTTGAAGAAAAAAACTTTATTAATCTAGTCGAGTGTTATTCAAAAGCATCTTCACAAAATTTAATGCAGAAATATTCATAAATAAAACAGTTATACGGTAAAAACATGTGTACACTTTTTATATTTGTTAAGTGTATACAGGGTAATTCATAATATCAGTCACACTTTTTAAATAAAACAGTTTTGACAAGTATAACTACAAATAGTTTACACATCCAAAATCCAAAAAAGTTTAAAGGTTTTCTTTGATATAGAATGTTATATAATTGAGCCGTTCTCCGGGAAAACCGGGCTTAGTGACAAACATATGAAAATCGTGATACTATAGCATTAGAAAGACAAGACTCTTTTGAACAGTTTTTGAAAATTTGAACAAAATATAACATCAAACTACAAAGTTACAGACTTTTAAAACTAACCACTCCCCCTACTTAGTTAATGACACCGAAAACGTCATTCAAACGTTATTTGACGTTACGTTAACAAGAAGTTCATGAATCCAGTATTTGATGAGTTCTTGACATAACCTTTTCAAAATTGTATCACATTTTCATATTCCTTTTTTAATAAAACATATCTAAATCGTGAATTTTAGCTTTTAGAGAAACGTAGCTACTGTTTTCAACCACTAACCCCTCGTTTTCTCAATATGGATACTCTTCAGAAATCGGACACCATAGCAACGACAGAAGATATGTTAACATAATTCATGAGAAAAAATGAATCTAAGACACAGTTCTATATTATCCAAGACCTTAAACTCAAATCCAAGAGCATGACTTTTTTGTCATTTAAGAGAGTTTGCTCAACCTTATTACGTACATACTAGTACAATGTCACTAAGCCCAGTTTTCCTGGAGAACGGCTTAATTATATGTATATTTTAGTCTATAAACGGAATTGTATTTCATGTCATATATTTGTTCTATGTGACGTCCGTTTCACCGTTGATTTAACAACACTATGTAGTGTGTGTATTTCTTCTGCATCTGTCGTTGAATTGATGGAAACGTTGTATAAATACGATACACGTGAAGCTTGCACTCTAGTAATTGTTTTGAATAGGCTGCCTTGGCACACCACAATTTTTCTGATAAAGATCCAATCGAGTGAGCGTGTCCAAGTGGATACGGCGATTGACTTGGGGTCCACTGTATTTGGTTCAAATCATGTCAGCGACTGTTGTTTGTTGATGAAGAAACTTGATCCTAATTTCTTAGTACTTGTTGGCTCCAGGCAACGGAAGCGTGATATGAATAAGAGATAACTGCATTCGTCACAATCGAATAGAATGAATTAGTAAACATTGAACTTGAGGCTGATTAACGTAACTTAAGCTATAGCAAAATGCCATCGGATGCATTATGTCCAACATGGACCTTACACCTCATAAGGCAAATGGCTGTGCACCAAATATAACATTTGGCTTACCATTCAAATTATCTGAGGGTACCCTTTATACAGAGAAGGGTGTGCAGCGGCCATGTTTAACCGTAACGGATACGACTTTACGAAAGCTGGTACCTAGTTTTTCTACAGATGTCACAACAAACACGGATTCCAGTTCCTGTATCGTCATATCCGTTGTGGCTAAACATGGCCGCTGCACAACATTCTTTCTATATACTAGTAGGGTTCACTCAGATAATTTGAAACCATGATTTGAAACCATGTGCCTATGCCATTAGCCATGTTGGATACACTCTAGTTAAGTAATTTCTGAAGATGCTGTTTTCCCTATCCATCTATTGAAAGTACTAGTGTTTTTGGTGCATCTTGTCAGGTACTAACATATCTGTTTCTGTGTCTGGAGCTGCTATTTTCCCTTTTCTGAATTATGAACGTTGTCCAATAGGGCTTAATGGTTCTGGATGCCGTTACGAGGGTTGTTCAAATTGAAATGCAAGTGATACTATTTCTTTCTTGTATCAATGGATTTTTAAAATAGTGAACAGCGTACATCAAAGATCATTATATTAGCTTTAAATTAATACCTCAAATTTTAAAATCCGTTCAGTGTAGCTGTAACAATAGGTCGATTAACACTATCGACATTTACTCGTGTGTACTAATGCTTAAATGATAGGAACAATGTCACTTTTTTTCTGACCAAATTCGGTCCCATTTAAGATTCGCAGTTTTTGTAATGCGGTAGCAAATACCATATTTAGATTAACGTTCATGTTGAAATGATGTAATGCAATAAGATAATATTAAGGCAGACTGGAAAGGCAGCAATCAACTTAACCAGCCGAGCACAGAAAACACAAAATACACAAAAGGCACATTGCCAAACTGAACACGTGGATGATCCGCCCAAGAACAAGCTACCGGAAACTAGTTTCAGCAATCTATAAGCTGAATGCCCAGCTGAATGATCAAGTTCCAACAGAAAAACGTCTGAACTACCTAATTTTAGCTGTCAGAAGTCTAAAAAAGTTGAAAAATAACAGTATTAAAAAACTGAATGCCAAGGTTTCAGCTGAATGACATAGTGTCAGCAATAAAAAAGCCTGATGACCCAGTTTCAACAAGTTTAATGTCTTAGCTAGATGGCCCGCCTGAACAAGCGAGCGCGACAGTAGAACGACCTAGCTCCAAAAAGCTGAATATCCCCAGCCGAATGACCTACTTTAAACAATTATTAGTATTCTTAGGTTAAATAACCACGTTTCATCGGCAAAAAGGCCGCCTGAAGTATTGAACGTTAAGAATTACAGTTAATTTTAAGTCCCTGCAACCGCTCATATTGACTTATGAACGAACCGCATAGGGTTTGAATGGCGCGAACGACTCAGATAGGGGACAAATAGAAAATGCGAAGAATAAAAACACTAGTTTCAAAGAATCGGCCCCGGTCAATGCCTTATTCATAAACTACTTGATAGTTTAAGAAATTTAAAAGTGGTGCAATTTTATTTGGAAATGAACCTTTCTTGGAAACTGGTGGAATATTTACAATTGGCAAGTACCTCAATGTGTTTGTACATCATTAGGAGCTATACATGCAATTATCAACATGTTACAATAGTGAAGACGATATGTGCAGTTTGGATACACTTATCTGCTTCGAGATGCCAGCACACATCCCTTGAAAACTGTCTAAAAATAGTTGAAACCATTTTCTAAATAACATAGTTGACCGTCTGCAAATGCAAAGGTTGCATTGCAAAATGCACCATCGGCGCCAGAAGAAATGTACACCTTTTTCTATATAAACCAAGTTTCTACTATTCGATTTGATGTATGAAATGAACGATGTGTAAATGCCAAGTTTAACGAAGGTTAATTCATTCTGAAATGGAACAAATACTCCGACAACCGCTGCCCAGTCACAGGTTTTTAGGATGACATGCTGTTGCAGACCAATTAGCCTCCACATGCAGCAGCCATTACCTCGACTTTCTGAGAAGCGTAAAGGTTCTTGAGGTTTCCGATCATTCTTATAAAAATTTGTCAAGCATTGTCCCTTGATACCTTTATTGGTTTCCACGACTCCTAAAATGCATTGTCGGAAAAAATATCAGGTACGTTAAGATCTCGGTTTGGCTCTTGTCCAGTATATGAACAGTGTACCTAGATAATAAACTCGTATTATAACAATAGATTATCTGATTGAAATGTCACATATATATCGGAGATGAACACTGCAAGGGGATCAAAAGGTTGTATGTTTCATTAAGATCTATCGAGCATACATTTTTATGAGCTTACTTGCATTCCAATATGAAAAACCCTCGTATTTATAAGGGGTGCATTTAAGTAGGCATCGATGTATTTGTATAACATTTGTCAGTCATTATCTTGATTCCAATTATTGTTATTTTATGAATGTCCACTTTTAAGAATGCCGAATTGAGTTCCCAAACATGAGCGTAGAAAATACTTAAATTGTGTACTGTACTGTAGATTGTTTGCCTTGTCCGACTTGTCAGGCGGTCAGGCGGTCAGGCGGTCCAAAACGCGTCTCGGGGCTCCTGCCCGAATGACAGTTATCACATTCACACTCTTGAACGTCATGGTTATCTGTTATAGGCAAATTCACGATAACAAAAGAGCTCCACGATTGACGCTTCTGTTTTGTTAATGCAACTTGTTCGAATTATGCTAAATTGTATCTTTGAATAAGGTGTGTGGATTTTTAATGTACTAACTGTATATTTCGTGTTCTACATTGAATGAATTTAATCATGAATTTGATGGGATTCTCGAACCACATCTTCTTTCAAATCAAAGTTTAAGGACCATTTCTTAAAGTCTTTGTAATATTCTTATTGTATTTTTGTTTTATAATTATGTATTACTATAGTACTATAATTTCTGATAGATAGTAAAATATTTTTATTTTCTCATGGCAAATTAGATTACTTCCCTTTATGACTACACTGTTAACTTCATCATTACATCAAAACATCGAACTGTGATATTTCATTGTTTTTAAATATACTGTGATAGCATGTTTAATTTATTTTTTAATTATTATCAGCAATAATTTATTTATTTATGGCAAACCTGATATGTTTTAATCATTATTAGTATTATCTTTCTTATAATTTTACATGTTCTATTTACCATACTATAATAGCAATTTAACTGTGATATGTACTAGTAATTTTGTTTATTTAATATACACCTTTAATTCATGCACAAATGTGATACCTTCCTATGTCATACAACAATATATATCAAGGACCACAATGGAAGTAAGGGTTCCTTTGAACCCTTTTTTGTGTTATCCTTGACATTTAATGTTGATTAACATGGCTATTTTATTGATTCATGCTTAAACATGTATTTATTTTCTGTATGTGTATGTTTTGATAATTATCATTGCCATGTGAATGTTCATTTTATGTCGAATAAATCTATCTATCTATCTATCTATCTATCTATCATTACGAGTCATCCAAGTCTATTTACCAGATAAAATAAGCACACAACTGTCTGGCAATCTGTCAAGCTTCAGTTAGTATGTCCAATTTGGCATGCCTTGTTGGCTGGCAGCAGTATCGGTGTGTTTTTGTACAATTAATTAAAGTGCCTATTTATGTACATTTCCTGCGTACACGTATGTTGATCTGAAAGTATACCTAATGGCAGAAATCCCTTATTCTAGTGTAATATCTAAACTATGGATAAAGTTTTAAATCTATAGTTTTAACTATAGGACTTTCAAATTTGTTTTGTTGTTTTATATGCATGTTTGTACATATAAAACTTCGCTGAGCTATTCACGGCCTAGCAAGCTCCCTGCTCAATACTCGGAAAAGAAAAAAACGTCATAATTATACAACCGTAATTGTTTCACATACCAGTTGAATATACATTGTAATACATAAAATTATATTCAACTTACTTTGGTGTGGGTGTGAGATAATCCGGAGATTCAAACTCTGCCCCGGTGGTATCAGAAACAACAAGAAAGGTGTCTGAGCCAAGACTTTTGTCTCCATGTTTATATCATTCTCTCAAATCCAAGAATTTATAACGGATGATCCCATGACGTAATCGCTCGGTAATATAATTTGGAAGATGCAGTGTCGTAGGGATGGGCCGATGCATCGAAATATCGATGCATTGCGATTCCTAGTGTCCCGATAGTATGGATCGATAGTAAAAGTCTCGATCCAATAACTATCGCCGATAGTTAGCTCAACTATCGATAGTTACGATAGTTTGCTTTTTATAAATAAAGTTTATTATTAATGTAAAACAACTTCCGTTTTCGCATCAAAAACAGCCACAATATGGACCAATATCGCCTTAATTTTATTAATCTATTTCTGTCAAATTCATTTTAAATCATTTCCACAAATAAAATATTTGTATGTTGTACAACAAAATGATATCTTACACGGTGCAAAATTGCATTTACAAGTTAATCTCTGGTTTTCAAAGCTTGGCAATAACCATTGCAATAGTATCGCAATAGTTTCCAGCAATACAATAGTATCGCAATAGTACTTTCAGCAATAGCAATAGTATTGCAATAGTCAAAATTGGACTCAATAGTCACCCCTACAGTGTCGACAAGAACATCATAAGTACTACTACAAGAATCAGATTGCCGCAATCTCATGTTACTAAGTATCCGTTTGTGTTTGAGATTTGAGGGTAAAACTATACTCAGATTCGGATCTAAAAGCAGGAATGCCAACAGTAAAGCTCATCATCAAATACAGAGCGACCACAATGAGTACATGGAGATTACTGTTGACGTCGTACTTCGCAGTATAAAATTTAAATTTAAACTGAGTGTACGAAACTAACAGACATACTTGACGGAAATAATTGTTCTTTAACAACAAATTCCTCCACAAATCTCTACAAACCAGTGTCAGGTTTGTTTACACTAAAGTTTAACGAACTTTGTCGATTGTTTACGCTTTAAGAACACGTGATGCATTCCAGATGACAATTACTGCAGATGGGAGCGTTCGTTTCTAAATACGGTTTGCCAAATTACGTCCAACTACGGGGAAAAGTGTATCATTGTCGGAGACACGCCGGGAAAGCGGTCGGATTTTCAAAACTTGAATCGTTTGGATTTTATTCCGGCTACATAAGATGACACCTGAGCAATGTGAAGAATTTTGGCGAATGGCTGACAAAGATGGCGACGGTGAGCTGACTTTCCAAGAATTGGCTATTGCCGTCAAGCGATATCGGCCAACAATAACTGACAAGGAGTGTAATGTAAGTTGTTTGCTATTGTTTATGGGGTTTTTTTACATCTGATCGATAGTAGTTTAGTTATAAGGAGACTAACCAGTCATATTATGATTCCACTGGACCGGATTTGTTGACTAACCGGTAGTAGTTCAATCATATGGAGACTATACCCAGTGATATTATCATGACACTGGGTGGACCAGTCTTGGAGTTATTATGTACATTGAGCACCTAGCAAGATAGTTAGACAAGTATCGTTTCAACGACATCGGTGTAATGCGGCCGGTATACTGTTTTTGTGCCTTTTGTGCTCTTTCCTCACGAGTCCGACTTTTTAAATTTTGTTGACTAATATTAAAAATCAAGTACGCAGCTACATAGTTATTCAATATACAATGTTGTAACACTCGCTTACCCTTTTATTGGGCCACATTGATACATGAGCGTACGACTTTGTAGCTGTTTTTTCTTTCTCTTCTTCGTGTGTGTGTTTGTCATTGTGTGCTTGTGATCCGTGCTTTTCGGTATGTTGCTCGCTCTTGGTGCATTTCGTGTTGCTGTTTCTTCTTTCTCTGCTTTATGTTTGTGTTTGTCATTGTGTGCTTGTGATCCGTGCTTTTGAAATAGATATATGCATGCAAACATAACAACAAATGTATATTATACAGTTTAAAGTTTAAGGATAAAATATGAATTTGCAGCAGACAACTTGTAATTAAAACAAATATAAGCATTGAATGCTTCAAATCCGATTGGCTTCGTAAGCTGTATGGCCAGCCCACACGCGCATTACTCCACCAGCCGGTATTATGGGTTATGCATTAAATATTACGTGGACAAAATAACATAACCCTGCTGCTTGATTTTATTCATAGAACGTGTCATCGAGGCGTATTTTACTTGACATATATAATTTGAATGTAATTGTTATTCCAGGCATTGTTGTTAGGTATTGACAAAAATGGAGATAACAAGATCAGCAAGAAAGAATTCAAGAACGAAATGGCGGTCAAACCACAGCGTTCGTAAGTAAATTAATGTGTTTAACTTCATATGTAACAGAGCTATGGATATATAATAAGGAATGTGTTAATTTTAAGTTTAATGTACAAAATGTAAAAATTATCCATTACTTTTTATTAATCTTAAATGATACAGTTACAAATGGGTTTATTGTGGTTCATAAAAATATTTTTGGCAATACTGAATAAATATTTTATTAGTTTACACTTATCATTATATATTCAATGTTCTTACTTCACACATACTTTGATTTTTTAACAAGTTATTCCAGCAGTCATACGTACACTGGTCATAATGACTGTTTGGTGAGATATTAACTATAACTAATCTTAGGTGCTATTTGAGCCAACAACCCACGTATATTGATGGCCTCAATTAAAATGACGAATATACAATATGTTTACATTATCAAAATCGTAAAGACGAGGCGCATTTTATTGCACATACAATGCCGAAACGATTGTCCGATCAGAAAATCCTAAAAGAGCATACATGTATACACTCAACCACTTTTCTAATTGGTCACTTTTCTTTCCCAAATACCTTTAACTGTGATCAGTTGATGATATTTTGCACACGTACGTTTTATGTATGAATCAACATTGATCGCATGACTGACCATGTATACTTTGGCACATGGCTTTAATTTTTAATGAATTAAGTGTAAGGAAAACTGCATAAAACGTTTGTGTGCAAAATATCACCAACCATTATGATCAAAGTTAAATGTATTTGGGGTTTGAAAAGTGACCAATTAGAAAAGTGGTTGAGTGTATGTGCTGGAGAAAACATCGAACCTACAATATAAATGGCAGCGTTTGTATATTATAGCATAAAAACGGTGATTTTGCCCATACGTTAACGGGACGAAACCATGCGTAAACATAAATATTCACGCGCTGTTAACGTCCAGTTTTACGTATGCTCATTTCAGGGCCGAGTCGGCGACTATAAACGTTATACCGCGTCATATGAACAGCAATTCCCATTATATTTCTAACTACTAATTAATTTTCTATAATACTTGAACTATAAATTTTAACAAACCCGCAGTATCCATGTTTTCTTAGTATTTGCCGATCCCGGAAGTCGACGCGCATAACAATAACTGATATGACGTTACGTTTGTTTTCGCGACGTCGCCACAAAATCTCCCGCCAAAGTGTCATTATTTTAAAATACGAACGCATTAATTGCTATTTTGTATGCTATAATAGCTTTACGCATGTTTTTCGCGTTATAACATATGCAGGATCCGTTGGGAGCGTTGGCGGGCTTGGGCACAAACCGTCCCTCGGGACCCTGCAGATGTTATAGCCCGAAAAAGCATGCGTTAACCCTATATTATAGTTGTGGGAAGGAGGTGGAGTTCGTCTTTTTGAAACTTCAGTTTGCCTAACTACGAGGGGTGATCGAATTGGATTGCAACTAAGCCCATAAAAATTAATGTATCCTAGAAAGATTTTAATGAAAAAAGATTTTGGCCCCCTTGCAGTATTCATCTCTGATAGATATGCGAAGTTTCAATCGGATAGTGCATTTTTAAATTGCCATTTTATTAGTATTCATGGGTATACTGTGTATATACTGGACAATCTTGAGCCACACCGAGGTTTTGAAGTACCTGATAATTTTTCCGACAAGGCATTTTACGAATCGTGGAGACAGATAAAGGTCATGAGGGTCAACGCTTGACAAATAAGGGTGATCGGAAAGCTCAAGAACCGTTCGGCTTTTCAGAAAGTCGCGTTAATGGCTGCTGCATGTGGAGGCTCATTGCTCTGCAACTTCATGCCATCCTACAAACCTGTGGCTGGGCAACGATTGTCGGAGTATTTCTTCCATTTCTGAAGGAATTTACCTTCGTTAAACTCGACATTTAACCATGTTTCATTTTACACATCAAATTGAATGGTAGAAACTTCGTTTATATAGAAAAAGGTATGCAATGCTACTGGCGCCCATGGTGCGTTTTGCAATGCAAACTTTTGTTCTGTCTTTGCTGGCCCATATTTGTATATGGATCTGTCGCATAGGAGACGAAAAGAATCCATGTCGTTTAAGGCCATTACATTTGCAAACGGTCAACTTTTTTATTTAGAAAATGGTTTCGGGACAGTTTACAATGACATGGGTACTGGCGTCTCAAAGCAGATAGGGGTATCCAAACTATACTTATCTTCCTCAGTTTTGTAATATGCTTGATCATTGTATAAATAGCTCCTAACAAGATGTACCAACACATTTAGCTACTTGCCTAATTGTATGTTTTCCACCTGTTTCATAAAAATATTCGATTTTTTGCAACCCTTTTCTAGTATGTTGCGGTATCAGGATAACGTGCAAAAGGTTCATTTCCAAATAACATTACACCACTCTTAAAGTTCTTAAACTATCAAGAAGTTGGTGAATGAGACTTTGGATAATTACACTATTTCAACATACAAGTTATTAACTTGTATAGATTAATAATCTAAATACGATATTTGCTCCCGCATTAAGAAAGCAAGGATTCTTCAATGGGATCGAATTTGGTCAGAAGAAAGTGACAATTTCCCAATCGTTTAGTACACACGAGTAGACAGTGTTAATCAACATATTGTTACAGCTACACTGAACATATTTTTAAATGTGAGGTATCAATTTAAAGCTATTACAATGATCTTTGATATGCAGTTAAAAATATTTGTAAATGTATTGATACAGCATCGCTTGTATTTCAATTTGAACAACCCTCGTACATGTGTAAATTGCCGTTGTTTGATGAACCCGCACCAAATATGTTAAGTAAAATTTCGAACATGCATTTTCACATGAAGTACAGTTCCTTTTCAAACACACTTTGCAATACAGCACCCACACACATTAAAACTAAATTACAGATTTCACGCTTTTCATTGATTAAATTACAGATTTCACGCTTTTCACTGATTAAATTACAGATTCCACACTTTTCACTGATTAAATTACAGATTTCACGCTCAAATTTTACACTTAGAAAAATGTTCTTTAAAACTTCACCTTCAGCATTTTATCAGGAGTCAAATAGTTTTCCACTTAAACATACGTGTTGATTAGGCCTAAAAAATATTTAATTCCGGTAAAATGTAGGTAGGTCGGATTCTATGGTCAAGGGAAGTTGGAAATGAAATACATATTGTCTTTTCACATCAAGTATATACGTGTATATACTGCTTTCTCATCGATCCCCTAAGAGATAAAAACCTAGCATGCACACTTCAAATTGTTTGGTCTGCAACTAAATTTCATTTTCTGACAGAGAAATAACTGAACTACAGTAAAATGAACCATTTTTGCAATAAAAAAGCTTTTATCTTTAAGTATTTACTGTGAAGCAAGTACCAGTCAAGAGGCTTCGTCATTCAGAAACTTTCTCATCGACCCGATCCCTCTGATTGGTCAGTCTATGATTAACCCAAAGACTGAATTATTTTATGAAACACAGTGGTAACAAAATGTTCGTTCATCATAGATACTATTCACAGAATTTAATTAATGTGGACAAGTATGTTGACAAAAATATGGACAAAAACAAAAACCCATGGTTACAAGCTTAGGTATTACTTCTCACCAAAAAGGATTTTTTCATGGTTGGTTTTAAATCAGTCCACAAAAATGTTTACATGCGCTTTTATGCACATGTGTTTGCTGTGATGACAGGAAAAGGTCCACTTTCAAACTTGTGTATGTGTTGGAAAGGAACCATCGCTGTGCGTGTTTATATTCTGCCAAAATAATTAGGGCTCGGGTCGATGAGAATCAAGTACATGTATAGATTCTACTTACATTTGTTTTACGTCATTATGTGGCATTCAAATTACATACGCAGCAATAAATGTTTCGCTGGCGTATTTTTGTTAGCATCTACCAATAAAGCTTAATTGACCAGCTATCAAGATTGATTGGTTAATCAGTCAGTTGATTGATTAATTAATTACTTACGCGTGGTCACGTCTGGTAAATGTCGCTCTTATCTGCTTCATGGTACTGGAGACACCGCGACTTCATCTGTTTCCGTGTATAACCACGTGTCTACTTTTCTGTGGTTGTTGTTTTTGTTGTTGTTGTTATTTTTATGAGAATGATCACAATATTTGAGAGAAGTTTGGTTTAAACAGTATTTATTTCAATATAAGTACATATATATAATAATACAAACATGGAATAATTAATGGATTGGAAAAGAAGTTTTTGAAAACTTATATTAATTCCTCTCCAAGGTTTTTGTTAATACGAGAGGAAAGATCAAGTGGTGACGGGTTTGAAGCTATAGTACAGTTTGCCTTTGGATATCACAAACCACACAGCCTCACAGTCGGCGCTCTCGCATTAGATAAAAGTACATTTGTACATAATAAATCGTGTGCGCGAAATGAAAGCACAGATCGCGAGGCTGTGTATTCTGCGACAACCAAAGGCAAAATGACCTTAGATATAAGTATGCACTAAATTTATGTTTATACGATGGTATAGTTAGTATATAATAAGCAGGAAAAGATACTGGACAAGTATTTTGTGTTTCTTACATGATGAAGGTTTCAATACTTATTTTTGGAATCTTGGCTAGGGGTGGCATTCAATATTGATCTTATTTGACTTAAGGATAAGGACAACCAATCAGATCAAACCATATTAAACTATTGGTGAGTAACAGGCGATATGATTGGTTATCCTTAATCTACATTTGGTCGAGGGCGTATTGAGAGAATACAAACATATAAAAAAACAAATATAACGAAACGTGACAAACACATTTGTGCTATTGATATCCAGACATGACCCTTATATTTTGTTAAATGAGTGAGAGTGAAAGAAAATATTATACAAACGGAACAGATAAGTGAGCACCGGAGAACATGGCCGGTACAAAAGTAATAATCTTAGACCACAAGTACTTGTGCTTAATATGAAGAGATTACTGAAATGTATTGCTTTTAAAAACGACTACGGACATTTACCCACCTACATGTTGTTACCTCCCTTAGTTTAAGAAGCGCCATGAAGAGCCGTTATTGTACACTGACTTATGCATATTTTACTTCAGGCAATCATTGATGGCGATGTTTAAAAGATATGACAGGAACGGAGACGGGACGCTGAGCAGAAAAGAGCTTCGGAAATTGGTCAATGATTGTTTTAGCCCGGATATGGTTGAAGACGTGGTCCAACGATTCCTTCGTTACAGCGATATGAGCGGTGATGGCGCTATATCATTTGATGAATTCAAGGAGTTTTTCGGATAATAAAATAAACTCTTGTCGCAGTATTTTTTTAATAATTATACTGATTGTGTCACCAATATGACTTGGTCATTTGAACTATGAACTATTGGCAACATGTTTTGAATAACTGCCATTCTAAACATGAATAACTGTTAATTGAAACACTATATGTTATTAACTTCACCATTTCTGAGAAAATAATTTCAGAGTAAATCCACTTTAAAGAGGAATTCTCTATATTTAGATTATAGCGTATATTTTTCACCAGCGCATTTAATGAGCTAAATGTACAAAAAAACTACAAATCTTTAATGTTTAAGAAGAAAATGTGTTGAAATATGTACCTATATTCACAAAAATAAATTTAAGTCAAAATGATAATTTTGCCCTGTCAGCGATTTATTACCGCACGGTGACATAAAGACAAAGGCAAACAACTCATTCTAGCTTGTTGACCAAAACCTGATATATTGAAAGTACTTATTTGTCTCGTTGTGGAAATATAGTTTCAATATTGCTGAAATTTCGAGAGGTTTTATTAATAATAATTGTTATTGAATGTCTAATATTTTTCAATTGGGCAAACTATCAGAATTACAGGGAATGCCTCTTTAATAACCCAACACGTCTAAATATTATTTGAAATATTTTCTACAATAAACGAGAAATCATCTTAAATTCACAAACAACATTCAGTTCAAATGCCAAGTTTCGATATTGTGCTGTGTTTCAGTCACCCAGTAAACCTAATTTAATACATTAGTCTAAACATTTCTGTAATTATTTATCGATTTCACATTTTTCAGAACAAATAAATTTCATGTTATTTTTCACTAAGATTTTATTCAAGTGAAATAATTCGCAAAATGTAACTTTTCAACGTAATCTACTGTGCAGTACAAAAGAATGCGGTTCGTAAGGTTCGTTTCGCAAAGACTCCAATGTCAAAGAGGAAAAAATATATTTTAATCATTTCAGGCTAAAACAATAACTGTCAATTTGTGATAGCGCACACCAACTTCAATTTATTCCTAGAGTTGTCGATCATGCTTCGATCACGCTAGCTGGGATTTGGCGCCAACTATAGTCTGGTCTGATTCGATTATCTACGAATGTCTGTTTCTCCGGTCGCCAAAACCCCATTTTTCCGTTTGAGTAGTTTCAAGATATGTTGCAGGTTTTCGCAGTCTAGTTGAACTATGCAGGCTTTCTACTGGGCCCTACTATTCCTACTTTTCCCTACTATTTTGATCCGAGCCCTACTTTGCCCTACTTTTTTCAAAACAGCCCTATTAACCCCACTTTTTCATCTCAAAATGAAAATAAAAAACAAATTAAGTGCAAAATGATACTACCTTCTTTTTTTAGTTGTACATTCAGTAGAAACATAGATAATGCATTTTTTCGGGCTACGCTTGCAAAATAGAATAAGTCAATTTTATAATTATCGTGTGGCTATTTCGACTGCAATTTATGTATTTTATGCCCCTCTAGCACTAAATTCTTTGTCTATCTGTGGTAATATTGAACTAATTGGGTAAAAATTACTTGTCTATCACTACTTTTTAATGTCAGAAATTCCTACGTTGCCCTACTTTTTAAATGAAATTTGCCCTACTTTTGCCCTACTATTTTTTGAATAGGCAGTAGAAAGCCCGACTTTGATAACCATGGTTAGCACCAAAAGCCAGCCAATGTGTGTGGATTGGAAAGGAACGACAACTCTGGCTACAGATTGATAAATCAATAGTAGACTTATAGACTGTTGTGTAGTAAAATAATCAATTAGATGGACGAATGTTGTTGTAAGTAGTTTAGTTGAATTGGTTCCTGTTCATTTACTGCATTTCACATTTTTGTACAGTTTTACTTAACATGTTTGGAATTACTTCCCTTATTTAAAAAACATTTCAAATAAGTTACCTTTCTTGTTGTAGCACCACACCATTAAATACAAACGTCTTGCACATAAATCGCCATCTAATAATTGTTGTTTTCTTTAAAAATATTTTTTTCTATGTAAGTTTATTCGTTTTCATTAAGTTTTATCAGAACATATAGACAAGACTAAGTCTGACTTATCAATTTATGAGTTTGTGCATCAGACCCCGCCCTTCTTATGCATGTAATATACAATTGCCGATGAGTAGATAACATACAAAGCAAAACGTAGTTGCCTACTTTAAAAAGCTGTCAATGTTACAATATTGACAATGCATGGAAAAGGTTTGATTTCAAAGCATAATTAAGATTTGACAAAAATACGCAAACATACATATGTGACAATGGAAATTGTTTTTGCTGGTTTGATTTCCACTAACTGGTAGTAGCTTTGTTTACATGCATAATATAGCATCCTTCAATGTACAAAACTGCGTGTGACTCTGCTTTAAAATCGGTTTGACAATTTTCAACTAAGTACTGTGTGTACGTTGGATATGACACTTTACTTTCAGATATGACACTATTGGCAAAAACTGAAAATACACAAATAAACTCATCACAAATTAATGCTAAGTAATGGAATGGAAGAGTCATATGTGCATGTATCATGGGTATCAACTATCAAATGATATGATAACACAAGTTCAAGTCGAGTTGTGTCATCTTTTGACATCAATAATCACAATCCTTAAACCAGTTACACATGTATTTCGTTTTATGTTTAACTATGTTTATTTATTATTTCTTCATTTATTAATGGTTTAAATCAAATTTAGATAGAGTAGTTTTACAGAGATGAATTTTGATATACTTAGAATTTTATTCTTGAAATAAGACAGACTGGTTCATTGTTAATATATCTATTTTAAATTCATTCTCAAAGACTTGCCAACTCAGATATATTTAGAAATAAAGAGAAATATATTTAATATCATATAAATATATCAAAGGCCATCTTTAAAATAATATTTGTTTTTGGGGAGCCTTTGCCAAACATATTTCACTAAGCTGTGTTAAGGGGTAGAGTTTAATCTATAGTGAGATAGTGCAATTTCAAATGCGTTATGGAGTTCAAATTAAAGTTGTTGGATAAAATAAGAATTGTATAATGATGTACTACATTAACTCTTGATGTTAGACAAAAATAAATATCAAAAAGAAAATTTATCGAAGCATGACCATCAATTTCATTTCAAATCATGCTTGTTCACAAACAAAGTAAACTTGACATTAAGAGTCAAAGTTTGTTGTCGGGGACATATTCAATAGTATAAGGATCGAACTCTTACAAAGAAATAATTATGAAACAAATTTATGAACTTGTATCATGCAAAACTTCAATGGCATTGCAAATCGAACGTTCAAAAATGGCATTGTTTTTTAAAAAGCTTTCATAAAAGTATACATTTTTCAATCTTAAGCTGAGTTAGAGCTTGTTCCCTGGAGTTATATTGTACAAATGAAATACATTTTAGAAAGTACAATTTGACAATTTGTGTGTTTTTGCACGAGCAAGATTTGCAATGAAAGATTTGCTGTCATGCTTCAATGTGTTCCCTTTATTAATATTTATTTTTTGTTTAACTTCGAGGATAATGTAGTACACCATTAAACTATGCTCACTGTATCCAACAAATTTCAATTTGAAGAATAAAATGCTTTTGAAAAAACATGCACACTCGCACTATTGATTATACTCCGAATCCTTAAGTTTGCTGCGTTTTATAGTTTCTTTCTACGTTTTGGTACATCAAGTAAGAATTTGTTTGTCACCATAACACCATTCAAAATATCTTTAAAACCCAAAATAATTTAGATTTGGTGACCGTTGCGACAGGGTACCACAACAAGTAATGTTTTAAAGATGGCCTTGTCATAGAACTATATCTTACTTATTAAGAACATATTTTATTAGTAAACAATACTGTAGTGATTAGTAATATAGACTCATCAGTCATTAGTATGCACCGTTGGTTCAATACATAGACCCACTGTAACAAACCACTGTAAATGCAGTTGGTAAGATACGTCTTACAATATTTTGCACCAGGGGGTGCCCCAGATCATGGAATTACAGGCCAACCAATGGGGAAAGCGCTTAATTTTACAAATGCCCAATTGTTGAGCCAAATTACCACAGGGGAGTACCATGACTTACAGTTTGTATCTTATATACAATTGGACCTTCAATTCCCAGGCATCTGAAATCATTCGGTCAATTTTTCATCTGTCTGCAATATTCTTCTGTCTAAAGTACTGTGTATCTCCACCACTATCCCCTAGGTGTAAAATATTGACATGTGTGTAAATCTCATAGTGACGTTCTTGTAAACCATTTCTAAATAAACATACAAATAGTCAATGTGTTCTTTCTCTTGTCATTTTGTTATACTCATGATACCATAGGATGCTTGGAGTACACATTATAAACCACTCCATGCATCTTACCAACCAGATAGAACACAACCAAGGACCATTGCCCAAATCGTATGGTAACAAGAGTGTCCTAAATCGCTCACCTGAACCAAATGTCGAACTTGGCTTGGGTTTTATACAGATAACAAAGGACCAGCATTCATAAAGATAAAGTCATAATTGTTTTTTGAACAAAATTGGCATTGGGCCATCAAATTTTGCAAGGGCCCGGATTGAGTACAGCTTGTCATTGTTGCCAAGTTTGATAAAGAGTAGGCCACAATTGTGACCTCTATGGTGTGCACAAGGGTTTCCTTTACTTTGACCTAGTGACCTAGTTTTTGACGGCATATGCTACAGTATAGAAAGGGACCCAGGTTTGGTACAGTTGGTCATTGTGATAAAGTTTTATAAAATATTAGGCCAAAAGTGGGTAGCGCGTGCACAAGGTGTTCCTTTAATTTGACATAGTGTTTTAATCCCAAAAATTCGAAATGGACCAAGATTTCATACAAATGGTCTTTGTGACCAAATTTCATAAAGAGTATGCCAAAATTGTGACATATACTAAGCGTGCTCATAAGGTTTTCTTTGATTTGACCAAGTGATTAAGTTTTTTAACCCTGGATGGCCAAATTTCAAAAGTGACCTGGCTTTTTATAGACGTTTATTTTGACACAAATTTGTCCTTAGACAACCTATTATTGAAAGGGGAGCTGTATTTTTACAGTTGGTCATTTTGACCAAGTTTCATAAATTGCTACAAAGTTTTCCTTTGATTCGACTTAGTGACACATTTTAACCCCAGGTGATCCAATTTTGAAAGGGACCCATATTTTGTACAGATAGTCCCTAGCGTGTTTACAATTTTTTTTAATTTGATTTGACGCAGTGACCCAGTTATTGACACCAAATAATCTAATTTAGAAATGTTTATAGATGATCATTTTGACCAAATTTAATAAAGACTAGCTAAAATTGTGACCACTATGCGTGTTCACAAGGTTTTCCTTTGATTTGACCAAGTGATCACAAGGTGTTCCTTTGATTTGACATAGTTTTTGACCACGGGTGACCCAAAAGGTCTCATAAATATTAGAGTGACCTGAATCGAAAGGGAAACACATTCTGTATAGATGGTTAATGTCAAAAAGTTTCATAAAGATAGGTCTAAAATTGTGACCTCTAGTGTTCCTAAACAATTGTGGAATGACGATGGACAAATGGATGACTGGCAAAGAGCGATCACAAAAGCTCATACTGTCACTATATATACGTAACAGCCAGATTAAGGAGAGGAGCAGACCAGAGCATCTTTATGTAACCAGAAAGAGGTCCAACCAACAGCTTTATGTAACCAGAAAGAGGCCCAACCAACAGCTTTATGTATCCAGAAAGAGGTCAAACCAACAGCTTTATGTAACCAGAAAGAGGACCAACCAACAGCTTTATGTAACCAGAAAGAGGTCAAACCAACAGCTTTATGCAACAAGAAAGAGGCCCAACCAACAGCTTTATGTAACCAGAAACAGGCCCAACCAACAGCTTTATGTAACCAGAAACAGGCCCAACCAACAGCTTCATGTAACCAGAAACAGGCCCAACTAACAGCTTTATGTAACCAGAAAGAGGTCCAACCAACAGCTTTATGTTACCAGAAAGAGGTCCAACCAACAGCTTTATGTAACCAGAAAGAGGTCCAACCAACAGCTTTATGTAACCAGAAAGAGGCCCAACCAACAGCTTTATGTAAACAGAAAGAGGCCTAACCAACGACTTTATGTAACCAGAAAGAACCCAACCAACAGCTTTGTGTAACCAGAAAGAACCCAACCAACAGCTTTATGTAACCAGAAAGAGGCCCAACCAACAGCTTTGTGTAACCAGAAAGAACCCAACCAACAGCTTTATGTAACCAGAAAGAGGCCCAACCAACAGCTTAATGTAACCAGAAAGAGGCCCAACCAACAGCTTTATGTAACCAGAAACAGGCCCAACCAACAGCTTTGTGTAACCAGAAAGAACCCAACCAACAGCTTTATGTAGCCAGAAACAGGCCCAACCAACAGCTTTATGTAACCAGAAACAGGCCCAACCAACAGCTTTATGTAACCAGAAACAGGCCCAACCAACAGCTTTATGTAACCAGAAACAGGCCCAACCAACAGCTTTATGTAACCAGAAACAGGCCCAACCAACAGCTTTATGTAACCAGAAACAGGCCTAACAAAGCAAGAATCATTCCAGTAAACTTCATAGTGATTTTAAAAAAGGTGGTTTTACACTTTCCACATGTACAAGTGTATAGTGAACCAGCCACTGTCATCCATATTAGTTTTTTTTATTGAATTGAAAATTATGCAAATCTTTAACAGGACCATTCGGCAATGCTACAGATCAAAGCTATAGGCAGAATACATGCCGTTTGGTCAAGTTTATGCAACTTCAAATTAAAGAAGCCCACATGCTGGGAAGATTGGACAAATCATTTCAGTGGCTAGAGAGATATCTGGACACACAATTATCCACACAGTTTTGTGTCCGTGGTGGTATTCACAAATCATCTTAGAACTGTTTTAAATTTCAGGGGTGTCAACAGAGCCAAATTACAAATCCTGAAAATCATATTTTGCCGAATAATTTTGCCAAACAAGAGGACTTCAACCACATTGTTTCCATATTTAACTCGGTTTATATTGAATAAAATCCTTTAAAGCAGATTAAATTGACCATAACTTGACCATTTCTTGAGATATTTTCGTCAAATAACTTTTATTTTGGTCAGAAATTATAGCTCTTTCAGGATAGATGAATCCGGAATTCAGGATTAATCAGGAAAATCGACACCCCTGTGTTTTCCTAAGATCTGAAGATTTATGTGAAGAATCCTACGAATCATTAAGTAAACAAGATTATTCTTCAAGTTCAGAGTAACCTATGCAGCACAAATTCTTCATTTAAGTCAAAATATTTAAAATTTCCACTTGGGTGCTTAGTGAATACCAGCCCTGGTGAGATAATAACAAGAAACAAACAACAAGTTAACAATCATATAACAGTATTTATTGTGTACATTTGTACATGTATTCATGTTATTAATATATAACAAACAACAAAGTCATTTGATCCGATCAACACTAATATAAACATTAAGCATTGTGAAGTTTCTATGCATACATAAGGCTTTTTCGACTGGGCTGTTTTGTGGAGCAAGTTATAGTCTGGTTCCCACTTCTACTGATATATTGGGGACGGGAATCAGACTATAATCTGCTCAAGGAAACAGCCATACAGCCAATTGTGTACCAAGCATTGAGAGTACAATTAAATAACATCACATAGAACAAAATATAAACAAGACACAGCAATGCCGAGAAACCAGATTTTCTGTGTAGTGTCCACCTAATGAGGCAGTCAAATTGCTGTGTTGGATACATCTCCATGCAAGCTTGCTATACCCAAAGTTTGATGAAGATAAACTTATTAAGCCAAAACCCTTTTTCTAATTTTTGTAACAGTGACCTTGATCCCACTGGTCCTAAAAATACAATCTAGGTCTCCATTGCGTATAATCAGGCTTTGCACCAAATTTGGTCACAAGTAATAAATCTAAACTTCCTCCATATTCCAAATGATTGAGAGGACACATTTTTTTCCATTTTTAGTAACATTGACTTTGACAATACTGACCCCAAATACAGTTGCAAGTTAGATCACTGTGCAAGCTTACTAAAAATGCAAAGTTTGATAATGATGGGTAAATAAGTTATTGAGCGGAAATCTTTTTTTCTATTTTTAGTAACAGTACCAGTGACCTTGACCCTACTGACCCCAAATACAATCCCAAGCTAGGTATCCATGCGAGCTTGGTATATACAAAGTTTCATGAAGATGTGTCAATCAAAACTCAAGTTATTGACCGGAAACCTTTTTTAAATTTTAGTTACAGTGACCTTGATCCCACTAACCTCAAATACAATCCCTTGCTATGTCTCCATGTCAGCTTCCTTTATACAAAGTGTCATGAAGATGTGTTAATCAAAACTCAAGTTATTGACCAGAAACCTTTTTTAAATTTTAGTTACAGTGACCTTGATCCCACTAACCTCAAATACAATCCCTTGCTATGCCTCCATGTCAGCTTGCTGTATACAAAACTTCAGGAAGATGTGACAATCCAAACTCAAGTTATTGACCGGAAACCTTTTTTTCTATTTTTAGTAACAGTGACCTTAACCATGACCCCACAAACCCCAAACACAACCCCAAACTAGGTGCCCATGCCAGCTTGCTATATACAAAGTGTCATGAAGATGTGTCAATTGAAACTCAAGTTATTGACCGGAAAGGCGGAAACCCCGTTTGACGTCGCCACCCCCCATACCCCAATCTAATAACCAGGATTTTCGTTGAAAAACCTTGTTAACAAAAGGATTAATAGTACAAATAAACAAGGATTAATATTAACCTGAGACAAAATGGTCATTGACTCTGAAGCACTCACCTGAGAACAACAAAATCTTTGCAGGATTACCGGGTAGTAAGATTTTTATATTGAACCCTATTGTTTCACATGGATAAATTAAATGTTCCATACAGCTTATTAACTGAAACTTTAACCTATTAGAGTGTTTACAGTGAAATTGTTGACAGAGGTTGTTGTCGGATAAGCTAAAATGCATCATAATTATACCATACATAAATACAAAACAATAATTTAAAATGTGACAAAAACGTTTGAGTATAAGTCAGGTAAACAATTATTCAATGTACTTATGACTGGAATGTTTATTACATGATTTGATACCATAAATCACCGAAGCAGTCACCCCAGATAGTACAGCAGTAATATACCGTATTTGCCCAAGTATAGGACACAGCTAAGTATAGGACGCAGGTAAAAGAATGGGGGAGATTCAAAGTCCAATGCAAAATGTGGTGAAAATAAAATGAAAGAAATGGCAATTTTAGACTCGCAATTAGAGACCTTGAAAATGTTTTTTTAAAATTGTGTAAAGAATGCATCCATTTTTTATTATGATTCTAGGTTGATAAAAGTATAGGCAATACTTGGATGATAACAGCAGATGTGACAAATATATACACATTAAAGAATAGCTTTCTTACATTGGTGTTAATACAATTTGCTGGAATGTAGCTTGAAATACATATTATAATACAAATTATCATATGCTGACAGACAAAGTAAACATAATGTTGTAAAGTCTGGAGATATTGACTTGATACTGACATTTACGCATGATTATATTACAATGTTCTTGCATTGGATATATATACGAGGGATGATCCCGAATTACGTGGACTTTTGCTCCAAAAAATTTATTTTACATCAGATCGGTATGAAAATTACACAAAAGCGGCTTTTATTTAACTTTAACCTCTTAGAGTGTTTACAGTGAAATTGTTGAAAGAGGTTGTTGTTGGATAAGCTAAAATGCATCATAATTATACCATACATAAATACAAAACAATAATTTAAAATGTGACAAAAACGTTTGAGTATAAGTCAGGTAAACAATTATTCAATGTACTTATGACTGGAATGTTTATTACATGATTTGATACCATAAATCACCGAAGCAGTCACCCCAGATAGTACAGCAGTAATATACCGTATTTGCCCAAATATAGGACACAACTAAGTATTGGACGCAGGTAAAAGAATGGGGGAGATTCAAAGTCCAATGCAAAATGTGGTGAAAATAAAATGAAAGAAATGGCCATTTTAGACTCGCAATTAGAGACCTTGAAAATGTTTTTTAAAATTGTGTAAGAATGCATCCATTTTTTATTATGATTCTAGGTTGATAAAAGTATAGGCAATACTTGGATGATAACAGCAGATGTGACAAATATATATACATTAAAGAATAGCTTTCTTACATTGGTGTTAATACAATTTGATGGAAAATAGCTTGAAATACATAATGAACACAATGTTGGAGATAGCCTGGAGATATTGATTTGATACTGAACCTTTACGCATGAATATATTACAATGTTCTTGCATTGGATATATATAAACTCAGTACAAAAAGAAACGTAAGTTGTAATGTAATGGGCGTTTTCTAGATGCAATCGGGATATAGATAACAAAACAGATACTCATCTAAACGTCTATAATTCCATAATCACACAACACCATTGAGTTCTTGGAACGAATTGATATCCATGAAAAAAATGTGATTTTAATGAAACATGTACACAAATGGTCAATAGTGTGCAATGTTAAAGCATCAAAATGAAGGATTTTTGTTAAAAATGAATTTTTCAAAATAAACGGCTTGTTCACATACCCATGGTCCCCAATGGTTAGTCTAGCTGATTTGGTCACAAACTGGAAGCGATTCCTCAGGTGTGCAACCCTGATATAGGCATCCTGTCTTTGCGTAGTAACACATGGTCTGCCGGGTATTGGTATTCTTTTACACTACCCATTGCATTGAAACGTTACAGTAGACGGGATATTGTGTCAGGACTACATTTAACCCGTCGTGTGACGTCAGTTTTATTGACGTCAGCACTGAGGAGACCAATAGCACGGTTACAGACATCATCAGACAGTCGTCCTATAGTTCCAAGTGACTATATTTGATAGATGAACCTTTATTTAACTGTAGCCGCCCACTAACTACAGGGATATAATGATTTCAGCAAAGACATTATTCATTCAGACTGGTAGCATGTGAATCTAGTGTTTTACAAGTAAGGACAATACAGGGCCGCCAAATGCAAAAACAATGTGTTATTGTATTCACAATGTGAAGAAACAACTTTTGATTGGTTATGCAAATTATTATGTCGATAGGTACTGAACTTTTCCCACAACATCAAAAATACTACCCTAAAACCACTTACGTGGTTTTGTACTGAGTTTATATCAATTTCCACCAGAAAGTAGTGCATAATCAGTCCTTTGAATAAGTGTTTGTATATTACATATCCCTTTATGAGAACCTACAACCTTAGATAGATATATCTGTGATAGATATAGAAGGTTAGAGGATTAGGTAAATAGAGAGGTTGCGAATCGAACGTGTACAACTACTTGTACATGTAGCTACCCGTACACACATACGTACACGTTGAAATTAAAATTGGCTTGCAAAACACAAGGTGTGCATCGAAAATCTCATCACAGGTGTAACATGTTTTCTTTGTGAATCGATAACAAGTGTTTACATAAACTCAATGAGACCACGGGCGATGAAATAGTGTGTTTCTCGTGCATATGCCAGGGGTGTCAACAGGGTCAAATTACAAATCCTGAAAAATCAAATGCAGCTGACCATTTTTGTCAAACAAGAGTCATTCAATCGCATTTTTTCCATATTTAACTCAGTTTGTATTGAATAAAATCCTTCTGAGAAGATTAAATTGGCCATAACTTTGCCATTTCTTGAGATATTTTCATCAAATAACTTTTATTTTGGTCAGATATCATTGCTCTTTCAGGATAGCTAAATCCGGAATTCCTAATTTATCCGGAATATTGACACCCCTGATATGCATACCTGTCTGACATAGTACCCATTTTATTTTAGTCTGCAACACGTCCTTTACTTGAAGAAACTACACATACCTGGATGACGAAATACCCAAAAATAATATTCACGTAGACGACCACGTTACATGTTGTCTTTTGCAACCTCTTTATTATCTCAACACTATACTTCAAAACAAAACATAAACTGAACAAAAACTATAGTGTGCTCAGGATGTGATAATTACAAACAGTTTTAAAAAATACTTAGTAATTAATTACTGTAAGTATTACTGAACATTACTTGAAATAAGTAATAACATTTTACTAAGTAATTTTTTTTTTTGAGTGGTTTGGTCAACTGTAGCAAAATTGTTTTTACAAATTACTGAAGTAAACAGATAAGGTCAGTATTGTACTCAAAACATCACTGATAAATTGTGCACATCTGATTAATCCACCTTAGTGGAATATACCAAATTTTCCTGCCTTTCTCATTATCCTGGACGCACTATAGTAAATGAAAAACAAAATAAAAACAAACACCTTTAGTTCTTTTTAACACAAATTAACACGAGACTGGTATTTTTTGTATATACATATTCATGTTACATAGTAACAAGCGTTGCTGCCATATTTCAATGCATAAATTATTGAATAACATTAAATGAAGAAGAGATGCTTGTAAAACATACATGTATGCCCCAAACTGGCAGCCAAATAGTCACTAATGCTAAAGGTCGACTTTGACCTACTGACCAACCTCTCATTAAAGTTTGAAGATCATGGGCCAAACCATTCTTGGGTTATTGAACAGGAACCATATTCTCCATTCATTCATGTTAAATGATACAGTGACCTTGACCTTTGACTTACTGACCTCAAAATCAATAAGGATCATCTACTGATGGTGGCCAATAAGTTACCTCCTGATAAAGTCTGAAGATCCTAGGCCATACTATTCTTGAGTTGTTGATCTGAAACCATTTGGTCTACCGACTGACCAACATACATGTGCAAAGCAATTTATCCTCCTATCCTTTCTTATCTTCAATGGTGGGATAAAACTTGTTTATTTTACTATAATTTGTCATAACATGATTCCCAGCAGTTTAATCAACAATAACATTCAGTATATTAAACTTATACAGCACCAATACAAACATAAAAAATATTGCACAATAATAGTTAGCAACAATGATAAACTAGTATATCCTCCCTACATCAGGATAATAAAACAATGTATGTCCAATATCAATCTGAAGATTATTTGGGTTTAATAATAATAATAAACTATAATCAAGTTAGGATCTGGTGACAGTGATGTAGCCGTTTATGTGTACACAGAAGATTACATCCATTGTCTGAATAGGTAGTGCGAATATAGTTTGTTAGTTTAGCATTGAAATTATGGCTGTCTGTTTAAGCCTTTATAATATAATTGGTTTTGCACTGTAATAGTGGTCCCAACTGCTGCATCATGGTATTCTTACCCTGACTGGACTTTATTTCTCAACAATTGTTCATTTGCCAAACCTATAGTCCCCTCCGGTCAAAACCGGTAGGGGACTAATAATCTTACAATAAGTTTGCTTGAAACAGAAATCTTGAGATAATTATACTGTGGCAGCCATTGTTGCCAGTGACCAGCCATAAAACCACACAATTAAAACAGTAACAATGACAATGGTTTATGGTGACGTCCGCACATATGCCATAATATATACTGAACACTCTTGGAGAATAAACAAGAAGGCCCACAGGGCCCCATGTCACTCACCTGTTGTAGTAGAGCAAGTCTCTATTTTAATGTGAATAATCATGTTCAAATTCTCACTGAGATTCTAGAAAATGCAGCCTCTATAGTATTGCATGTACAATGTTTTTGTAAACTACTAACTCATAATGCCTTAACTGGTGACCTAGTTTTACACCAGGTGACCCATCTAGACAAACATTTTGACCAACTTTCATGAAAATTCAGTGAAGAATACAGCCTCTAGAGCATAGATACCCTTTTTCTATTATTTGTCCTAAAGCCCTAGCCCCAACATCACATTGCACATGTTCGTACTCAGCATTGATTATATCGACACAAACATTCAGACTGACTTTCACAAAGATCCAGTGAAGAATGAAGCCTTTACTGCATACACAAGGTTTATCTATGATTCTACCAAGTTACCTTGTTTTTGACTCCCGATGACTCAATATCAAACTTGACCAAGATTTGATTGACCCAGTTTCAAGAAGATTTAACCAAAATTGTGACATCTAGTGACTAAACAAGTTTTATGTATGAAACTTGACCAAGATTTTTACCAAGTCTCATAAAGATTAGGTCAAAATTGTGACCTCTAGTGTCTACGCAAACAAATTAAGGACAGAAGGACAGACAAAGAGTGATATCAAAAGTTCACTCTGTCACTTTGTGACAGGTGAGGTAAAAACAATATAAAATCTGTATAAATATATTGGTCAGTACAAAAAGTGTACAAACAGTATCATATGTACATTCCTGCCCACATCATAATGATAAAACTTAAACATTGCAATAAACTTCTGTAACTTAATGATGTCCATTAATCTTGTCCGGAGTATTATTCTGAATTGCTTGTTTGATAGAACTAATCAAGGGGAATTTTCCTTGGCCACATGTTCCCTCTGAATCATCGTTGTTTAATGAATACACCATAATTCCTCCGTACCTATGTTGTATAATCCAGTCAGACTGAAAAAATGGAATACACATATTATTAAATATTGCTAAAATCATCACAAATTCTATGTACAGTATAACCTCCGTAGAGCGACATCCGGCGGACACAGAAAAAACTGCCGCTCTGCGGAGGTGTCGCTCTGTAGAGGTCGATTGTTTTAGAATGTCGTTCATAGACTATTGAGTGTACATAATCACGGTAAGTTTAAATTGATGTCATTTGTTTGTGATTAAGTGCATAAAATTAGATCTACTCGTAGCCGCACGTTTTGGGATATAATTCTGACGATTATTTAATAAAGATCGTTGATTAGATATAAAAATGCGTACAATACAAGGGTCTAGAATTTATTGCTATTAAACGCGTGTTAAAATCTCTATTACGTCATATCCCTCACTACACAATTTGCACACGTGATCGGTAATTTGTTTACCTCTCGCGTGTAACTTGGTCAGTGCATATGCTGAAATTGACAGTTTTAGACGACGTGATTAACCATTAACACGACGTGTACCTGAATTTCCTTTCTTATACTGATTGATAAGCGCGTATTGATATTTCATTTACAATTATAAATAACGACTTTGATTAATAAAAAATCGAGTTTAAAGCAGCTCATCCAGTGCATGGTATGCACGGTGTTAGGCCTACTGTGTCATATGTCGAACTGATCCCAAAAGACAATCGCTAATTTACTAGCGCCCGCGGCTATCGGCTATTGTTACCTAGATGAGCGATAATTATTATAATCCACAAAGGTGCGAAAAATAGAAAACAACATCGTATGTAGTTATGTAAACACGTATGAATATGCCGTTGTAAAAACACACCTGCCGCTTCTCAGAGGTAATCCATTCAAAAGGTAAACAATTTTAACGGCCGTTTGCCGCTCTGCGGAGGTGTCTTTCTATGGAGGTTAAAATAAGAGTGAAAACGAACGGGGGGAAATAAAAGTGCCGCTTCTCAGAGGTGCCGTTTCGGGAGGTTATACTGTATATGCGTACTGACACCCTTAACATCATTACTGTCTCTTAAATATGTTATGTTACTTGTTATTATGTCATTGAAGTTGTGCTTGTATGTATATATTTTTGTATATATTTCTTTGTAAATATGTTTTTTGCCATATTTATATGTTATTTGTAAATGGCCAAAAGCAATGTTCTTTGCTGATTATGCCAATAAACTTTGAACTTTGAAACTTATTATTATACAGTATTTATAAAGCATTTTTATCATGTAGTTACAAGTTCAAAAGTGAGGTACAATCACATGTAAGACATGGTTCAAACAATTTGAAATAGATATAAGCATGCAAACATAACAACAAATGTATTTATTATACCTCACTTTATATTACAATGCTAAAGTCCCATTACCCCTAGAGGCAGATATTTTGACTGTCCAACCTAAAAGACACGTGATCGACCGAAAACTGACTGTCAGGTCATGTTATCGACTTGACATTTTGAATGTCATGCAAGGGCAAGTAACTGCGTCAATTTTAATTAATTGACTGCTGAAATATACAAGATTTTCTAAAAATAGAATGTGAATAAACACAACCCTCGAAACAGAATGTCACCATCGGCTTCGCCTCGGGGTGACATTCTGCCCTCAGGTTGACAATATCAATGTCACTCAGGCAGGCATCTGATATTTATATTATATAGAGTTTAAAGCCAAAGCATCAAAATATGAATTTTCAGCAGACTAATTAAAACAAATCGAGGGCTTAGTGCAAAACTATGGTACATGCCTATATAAATTGATGTAGTTACGATAGTTTTGCACCGAGCCCTCAAAATATAAACATTGAATGCTTCAAATCCAATTGGCTTTGCAAGCTGTTTGACCAGTCCACATGCACATTACTCCACCCACCAGTCAGGGTTCCCACAAATTTTCTAAGACAAAATTCCCTGACTTTTCCCTGATTTTTCCCTGACCACAGAGCAGTTTTCCCTGACTTTTTAGAGCGATCGGGCGACATCAGCATCTTTTTGTTAGAGCAAAATATGGCAAGAAAATAGAGAAAGGGAGGCAATATTTGCTCTATATGGAACAAAAGAGTTTAGGTTAGCAGTATGTTGATTAACATTAATTAAATACAACTTAGAAATAATCTGAGCGAGCATAGCGAGCGAGAATATTTTTCAGTTGTATTTTCTTCATAGGAAATGACACTTAGCGACAGCTTCAATGAAAAATTCCCTGACTTTTCCTGACTTTTGCTAAATTTCTAAATTTCCCTGACTAATTTCATAATTCCCTGACTTTTCCCTGACCTTGAAAAAAATATGTTTTTCCCTGACTTTTCCCTGACCGTGGGAACCCTGCCAGTATTATATGTAACGCATTATGTTATAAAATATACATGTGCAACATGAAGCCTGAATATGTTTTCCTGAACCTGACCTTTACATGTTAATGCATGAATAACAAGAGCTGTTTAAGGTTGTACCCAAACTTTAACATGGATTTTTTTAGTTTAAAAGGAGTCGTACTTTCAACAAAATGCTTGATCGAGTTGTGTAGGGGTTGGGGTCATGATGGAGAACATTAGTGTGCAAATTATCAAAGAAATACAGATCTGACTATGTTTACTGGAACTGCTGAGGCCGAACTTAAAATATTCTTTGTTTCCCCATCCCGACCCTAGCAGATTTAGAATGAGTAGGTAGGTAGGGTAAATATTTTTTTTAATTGTTTCAGTATGATAGTTATTGGTTAAAGCATAAAAATAATGAAATTTGGAATTAACTCAAAGGTGAAAATCAACAATCCTAAATTTAATCGTAAGAAAGAAGCCAGTAAACAAAAAAATAAAATTTTCACTTCCAATTTTTAATAAAAAAAATATTATTTTAATTTGGGCAATAAAATATTTTGGGTAGGGCCCTTTTTAATCGGGTAGGTAGGGGATGGGGAAACAAACAATATTTTATTTTAGGCCTGAACCTCTATTAGCACACATTAACTGTGATTACTGTAAACCAATTTACTTTTGCGAATACTAACTTTCACGTTTTGCTGATCGTGGGCATATTCGCGACTACAAATTTTTGCGTTTTTAAGTTTCCTGTAGTGTCCATATTAATGTTTTTAGCACTTTCACAGCAACTTAATTTCGCAAAATTCTACCATTCGCGAATTTCACAAAACTAAATTGCGTGATATAATTTCTATGTTTACAGTATTTGTCTATGTGTAATTGTGTCTTTCTATTTAAATATGCAGTATTATAATTATGCACAGGGAATGCTACAGTCCAGTTAGGATATTGTGACAGTGACGTTGCAGTTTATGTGTACACAAAAGATATCAACCATTGTCTGAGCAGGTAGAGCAAATATAGTATGTAAGTTTAGCATTGAATTTATATAGTTGTTTGTACGGCATAAACCTTTATAATTGGTTTTACACCGTTATAGTGGATTTGATTGCTGCGTCACTGGATTTTTACCCTGACTGGACTTTACAAACACGAACCTAAATGACCCATACCAAGCAAACATAAGAGGCAGTATTGACATTGTACAAACATTATCTCCCTTTAACTACATGAAATACAAATCCATAGAACATACCTTCAGTGTAAGACTCCGTACATTATCATAGCTAACCCACTGATTATCATAGTAAAAATACGGCACAGCAGCATCATTGTCCCATATATTATGTGTACGATTGGATCGTAACATTTCACAAACCTGTAAAAATGCAAAAATGTGACCATTAGATTAAGCAATTAAGTACATTTTCATACATGTAATAAATTCCAAGAGAATTGGTTAGGTCAACTGACTAACAAACAAGATAAAGCAATCATCTCTTCTCTCGTACCCTTGTGGCGATGGATAACATCCGGAATGAGGTATCAAAAGCAATTGATATAGGTTGGGATAACTCGTTTGACAATCCACCCTTAATAAATTAGTATAAACTATATTAATAGAAATATTGTGAAAACCCCATGAAATCCAAATTGCACCATCAATGTCATGTTTTTGATACACACGACATAACAAGATGGCATCTAGTACAACATCCTTCAAATTTCAAAGTCGGGCCAAAAGTTACTAATTCCAACTTGCCAATAGCAGAAAAAACTAGAGCTGTCGCCATTCGGTAGACTAATATACCCCAGCCGGCAAAGGGCCATAATTCTGCCAAAATTCATAGCAGCGCAAATTCCTTTCTTCATGCACATCTATATGTTGAGGTTGTTCATCTGTAAAAGTTTGAGCGAAATCCTGCCAAAACTGTAGGAGGAGTTGCGTCCACAAGAATGCGTCTAAGGACAAACAGACAGACCGACCGACAGACAAGCTGAATCCAGTATACCCCCCCTTACAACTTGTTGTGCGGGGGTATAAATATTACAAAAAAATGGTGAGCACATGTACGCACTTCATTTTATTACTCCATTAGGCAAGACACATATTCCATGAATTCAATATTAATTCCTGACAGTTAATTTGTAAACCTGACAGCATGGCGCTATGACGTTGTAATCATAAACTGGAAGCGTTCTTGGCATAAAAACATATGTCCCCCACAAAAAAGGGCCATAACTTGGGCAAAATTCAACATATAAAAAATTCCTGACAATATAATATAATACAACTAGACTAGGTACAAAGTACTCATTTAAAGTTTCATTGAAATCCTACCAAAATTGTTATTGAGAACCAGCGCAGACAAACTTTGTAACATTCATCAGGCATAAAATAAATATGTTCCCCACTATATGTGGGACACATTATTCACATGTCCTTTTATCATGACTTTCCTGTCCCTACCAGCCCTGCGTTCAATGAAAAATCAAGTGACACACATTTTGTACCTGGGATAAGAACCTGTTACATACCAGGTTCCAAACGTGCGTCACGTAATTCATCGTTGAACGCAGGGCAGTCCTCTATATAGTACCATCATAACTAGCTTACCCAGGAATATGTACATTCATCACAGGTCTTGCCTACACCGCTAGCTGGTGCGTGTAAACCGTGGTATTTATCTGGTAATTCTAACGTCCATGTATGAGTATATGTCGGAATTCCTACCATTATCTTACTCTTTGGCATTCCACGCTTCACCCACTCATTGGTGGACCAACCCTGTAACAGGTACAATAGTAACAACTTTAAGCGCTCACAAAAAGTATGGCAGAGTACTTTCCACCTCACAGTGTAGGATGACACGACCGATCATCATACCAAACACTAGACTGTCTCTCCTTGAATCGCTGATGCTAGTGGTTTTTTTACCTTTTGGAAAAGGGTCCAGTACCGTTCAGATTGTGAATCTTCACGTCGTGACAACTTGAAATTGGGAATTTTCATGAAGCAGACAGGCCAAATAAAACAGAAAAAGAGATTACATGTGGCTGTTTACTGGTTTCTGTAAACTTTTATGCTTGACCTCTTGTCAAAAATGTTCATAACTTTGTCATTTTATGTCCAATTTTGAAATTGTTTTTTTTTAAATGTTCATTGGGAATTTCTCCCTACAAATTTGGGGAAATTTTAGCCTTTTTCAAATTGGACGGTACCGTTTACCAGTAGCAAACACAGAAGGAAAAAATCACTGCATGCTAGTATCAAGCACAAGCATATGACTCAAGGAAGACTCACAGTAAATATTCTGAAGTTATTTAAACATATTGGTCACTATTTCACCTGTCAACATGAAGAACTTTATCATAAAGCACACCTCTCTACTCATAACTGATAAAAGTTTGTTGTCAGGAATTGTTAATAAATGTGAGACGTTAGTCTGCCTAGGCATACCCTATGCGTGTCGGTACTAACTCATGACCCTACTCTTTTTGCATTAATTTCACTTTGCACCTTCAAACATAGGAAATCATGGATTTTCAAGGTCAAATTAAATCTAGCTAAAATTAAAAAAAATTATGATGTTCGATTGAGAAATGATGCAATCTAGTCCATATCAGACTAGTGAGATAGTAATGTATGAACATTGTATTAATTTAATAATTAATAAGTTTCAAAATGCCTACAATCATGATGTGTTTTATTGACCATATAACAAGAGTGCCAAAATGTCACAAAATACGCCCGTCTTGGGGCATGGTGAGTCTCAGGGCATGGTGAGTCTCAGGGCATGGTGAATGAAAAAAACAAAACAATCCAACATTTTTTTTTAATTAAAGGACCATAACCCAAGAAGGCCTAGGCTGATTTGGCCTACAATTGAACTTGTCTTAGATATTATACCCATGAACATTGTCACCTAGTTTGAAGATACTCAGACGAAAACTCTTTGCACTAGAGAACAGACAAGGTCAATTACACATTTATTTTGGTAATTATAGGACCATAACCAAATAAGGCTAAGGCCGATAATCAAACTTGGCCTAGATATTATGCCCATAAGCATTGTCACAAAGTTTGAAGATGATCGGATGAAAACTAATTGCACTAAAGAACAGACAAGGTCAATTTCACATTTATTTTGGTAATGGTAGGACCATAACCAAATAAGGCCTAGGCCGATAATCAAACTTGACCTAGATATTATGCCCATAAGCATTGTCACAAAGTTTGAAGATGATCGGATGAAAACTGTTTGCACTAAAGAACAGACAAGGTCAATTTCACATTTATTTTGGTAATTGTAGGACCATAACAAAATAAGGCCTAGGCCGATAATCAAACTTGGCCTAGATATTATGCCCATAAGCATTGTCACAAAGTTTGAATATGATCGGATGAAAACTGTTTGCACTAAAGAACAGACAAGGTCAATTTCATATTTATTTTGGTAATTGTAGGACCATAACCAAATAAGGCCTAGGCCGATTTAGCCTATAATTGAACTTGGCCTAGATATTATGCCCATAAGCATTGTCACAAAGTTTGAAGATGATCGGATGAAAACTGTTTGCACTAAAGAACAGACAAGGTCAATTTCACATTTATTTTGGTAATTGTAGGACCATAACAAAATGAGGCCTAGGCCGATAATCAAACTTGGCCTAGATATTATGCCCATAAGCATTGTCACAAAGTTTGAATATGATCGGATGAAAACTGTTTGCACTAAAGAACAGACAAGGTCAATTTCATATTTATTTTGGTAATTGTAGGACCATAACCAAATAAGGCCTAGGCCGATTTAGCCTATAATTGAACTTGGCCTAGATATTATGCCCATAAGCATTGTCACAAAGTTTAAAGATGATCGGTTGAAAACTGTTCGCATTAGAGTACAGACAAGGCCAATTTCACATTTTTTTGGTAAATGAAGGACCATAACCCAAGAAGGCCTGGGCCGATTTGGCCTATAATCAAACTTGGCCTAGATGTTATGCCCATAAGCATTGTCACAAAGTTTTAAGATGATCGGATGAAAACTGTTTGCGTTAGAGTACAGACAAGGCCAATTTCACATTTTTTTGGTAAATGAAGGACCATAACCCAAGAAGGCCTGGGCCGATTTGGCCTATAATCGAACTTGGCTTAGATATTATGCCCATAAGCATTGTCACAAAGTTTGAAGATGATGGGATGAAAACTGTTTGCGTTAGAGTACAGACAAGGCCAATTTCACATTTTTTTGGTAAATGAAGGACCATAACCCAAGAAGGCCTGGGCCGATTTGGCCTATAATCGAACTTGGCCTAGATATTATGCCCATAAGCATTGTCACAAAGTTTGAAGATGATCGGATGAAAACTGTTTGCGTTAGAGTACAGACAAATTACTGGACACCGCCGCCCGCCCGCCAAGGGTGTTCACATAATATGTCCCGTTTTCAACGGGCGTATAAAAATGCTCTCCATACAAATTCCTTTGTCAATTTTCATCCACATGTGGAAGAGATTCAGGTTTCTTGTGGAAGGGTAAACTAACACTGGTTAGAATACAGTTCAGGACAAGAAAACGAATTAGGTGATTCAGCCACTGTTTACAACTGAAAAACTGTTGAGAAATGGCATCAAACCCAAACCAAGAAATAAGAGTACGCATTTCGATGGTATTCAAAGGAACTATATTTTAAAAATGCAAGTCATATTTTGTAATATGTTTCATGCATTATATTTGGAATAAATGCATCTTTGTATTCATCAAAATTTGCCAAGCTAAGTTTAAAACTTTTGTTGATACAGCATCAGTCCGGGAACTTATAGAACACCCCTTGAATATAATTGATGCACTTACAATATTTCCTGCCCTTATAACAATCTTCTTATCCCAATCTAGTGGATTCAGTGGACTGTTATACCCAGTGATAGGATCATACAGAGCATAACTGTTATAATCATAACACATCAAATTCACAAAGTCCACAGATCTGAAAAATATGAATGCCGATTAACAATAATTATCGTACATAAATATGATAAAATTCTATAATCTTTTTGCACCAGTAGAATATTTAAGATTATAGCCAAATTTAAGTAGATCCATACCACTAGACATGTGATAGACAAGTGGTCTAATGCGATGGTACTGTGCTAGGTGATGATGCTGTACATTAAAGGTCTGGATCCCACTATAGAAGCATTTATCAGTCCCCTACCTGTTTTTGACTGGAGGGGACTATAGGTTTGCCCTCCGTCCGTCTGTCAAAAATCTGGATCTTGACATAACTGAAACAGTTTCCATGCTAGGTTTATGAAACTTGGTATATGGATAGGGGGCAATAAGGGGATTATGCACATCTAAAACTATTTTGATTCTGACAAAAATTGTGGTTGCTATGGCAACAGAAACATTGAAATCGGCTTCAAACCGGTAGGGGACTTCTGTTTTGCTTGCAATTCTTAATGACTTGTTCATATAGTTATTCACATAAAAACATACAGAAGATTCAATAAGGTCAAATCTAGGTCACTTACTTCTAAGGTCAAAGGTAGCTTTCTTTTTAACATGGAAAATTGCTAAGGTTAAGTGCCACTTTTCAATTCCAAAAGAAATTTCCTTTTCAAGGTCAAAGGTCACTAACCTTTCAAGGGCAGGGACATCATATATCGCCATGACAGCACGTCCAGCAGCCACAGCGGCAGACAGAATATATTTCTTCCCACCAGTTTTTGTCTCGAGATCAAACTTCTCCCGTATAGCCTAAGGTAAATACATTACATGTTGTAAAGTTAACATAATATATAAATATATATACCCTGATGAATAGGGGTGGGCCGATGCATCGAAATACCGATGCATTGCGATTCCGAGTGTCCCGATAGTATGGATCGATAGTAAAAGTCTTGATCCAATAACTATCGCCGATAGTTAGCTCAACAATCGATAGTTACGATAGTACCCGTTTTATAAATAAAGTTTATTATTAATTTAAAACAACTTCCATTTTAGTTAAAAAAACTAATTGTAAATAACCACACGTATCAAAACAGCCACAATGGACCAAAATAGCCTTAATTTTATAAATCTATTTCTGTCAAATTCATTTTAAATCATTTTCACAAATAGTAAATTTTTATGTTGTACAAAATGTGATATCTTACACAGTGCAAATTTGCATTTACAAGTTAATATCTGGTTTTCAAATCTTGGCAATAACTATTGCAATAGTATCGCAATAGTTTCCAGCAATACAATAGTATCGCAATAGTACTTTCAGCAATACCAATAGTATTGCAATAGTCAAAATTTGACTCAATAGTCACCCCTACTGATGAAGGCTTTGTGAAAGCCAAAACATCTGTCACTAATAAAATTATGATAACCTTAACCTGCATTGATTGTGTAGCTACATTTACACTTCAGTGTCTTTGTTGACAATATATATATGTATAGAGTCAATGCTTGTTCTGAGCTGAAGATAAGATAACTTCTATAATTCGATAACATTGACCCTTTAGCACAATGAGACAAGCATTTCAGTATTTTGCACCAGTCAATATTATGCCCGCCCAAGGGGGGGGGGGGGGGGGGGGGAGCAAAATATTGACTGGTGCATTTCTAGCAAGACCATTTTATTGTTGTTTTTTTCTTTTAAGCCAGTCATTCTGATCACTAGGATGTTTGGACTGGTTGATTGATAATATCCTGGATAACCGCCATGTTATGTACAGTAGAGTATAGGACTTTAATAAAGACTGTTACTACTACAGATCAAGAGGTCCCTGGTTCGAATTTCGGCCGGGGCACTTGGTCATTTCTGAAACGCTTTTCAGTGTTTCCCACCCAACTAGAGACAAACTGGTTGGAGACCCAGAGGTAGTCTCGCGTGCATCAGTGCTGTAAACCGAGCATGTTAAAGAACCAAGGAATCTATTCGAAACGAGTTAGGGTAACGTACCCGGCTTCCTTGTATCTCACCTCTGTCTCATAATTGATTTTATGTCTGCCCCTGTCAGACACCTGCCAATAATAATCAGAAAGCAATTTTCGGCAGTACAAAGTAGAAGAAGTAGGATTGTTGGGATTACCTCCATTGTAGCAATCACTTTCGATTTGAGTTTTGGTTAAGTATTTGTTGAGAATATACTTAAAAAAGTTAATTTGAAGTTAATTTGAATCGTCACGATTGTCGTTTGCCTACAGGTGAACAAAAACGTTTTTTTAAAAATTATATACAACTTTACTTTACCTGCATCATGATACTAAAATTTTCTCTTTGTTGTATAGGAAGTCCATTCCAACCAAAGAACTCCCAGTCTATATCTACCCCATCAAAGTCATATTTTTGTAGAAATGGAATGATACTGTCAACAAATCTAGAAAGTAAAAAGACATGGAAATTCCATGAAATTCCCCCCCCCCCAATTTGCCAATATAATAACCAGTTTTTCCGTAGAAAAATCTGGTCAAAAACATGTAACTATGCATGATAATCAACTAATCTGAATCGTAATATAAATGTTCAATCATTTAATGAGGAAGTATGAACTGATTACAATTCCTGAGAATAATATTGTGACAATAAGGCCCACATGGATGATCATTGGAAAATCTAATGTTCAGCTTCGTTAAATAAAGTCTTTACTTTACTTCAATGAAAAGGTCTTGTTAATGGCTACTTCATTCCTTGGAGCCAGGGTACTGGACATTTCAGAAATGCTTCTCAGTGTTTCCCAACCAACTAAAGATGAACTAGTTGGATACCCACAGGTAGACCTGCGTGTATCTGAGCTATTCACCGGGCATGTTACAGAACCAAGGAGTTTATTTGGAAAGAGCTAGGGTAACGCCCCTGGATTCCTTGTATCACAAAAACTTTCTGTGTCTAAGTCTTCCCTTGAAGCAAGAGATCATTGATCAATTAGGCAAGGATTAAACAGAATGGCTACATACTATGATCAGGGGTGTCAACAGGGCCAAATTCAAAATCAGGAAAATCGTACCCGGCCGACCATTTTTGCCAAATAAAAGGCCTTCAATAAAGTTGTTTCAATAATTCCCTCAGCTTGTATTAAAGAAAATCTTTCAGGGTAGATTAAATTTACCATAACTTTGCCATTTCTTGAGATATTTTCATCGAAATAACTTTCATTTTGGTCAGAAGCCATTGTTCTATCAGGAATGATAAATCGGGAATTCCGGATAAATCAGGAAAATTGACACCACAGTATGATATAGTCACAGTCAAACAAACACATACTTACATTGTTCTATTCTTCAGATTAGCGAGAACCTCCGAAAAATTCCCTCCTCCATTGGATATCATGATTTTGAGGTTTGGATTTAACTCCCTTAAGATTGGAATTTTACTGAAGTATTTTGAGACAACATTAGGATCTGCTGGAGTAATCTTACAATCTGTTGTGATTGAGCTGATGAAGATCATGTGTGTACCTGAAGTATATAAACAGGATATCTATGTAACATAACATTCCATGCCAGGCATATGAGTGCCTCTACCCATATTTGAACCAGAGTGGGTCGCAGTGATTACTAAATATATGTGTTGATTTGGTGTGTTGTTAAATGTGGAATATTGCATACATGCCAGATCTCCTGCATCATGCGTGAGTCTCCTGCATTTGAGACTCTACTCCTGCATGATCAGAGGCCAATTTATCAAATCTCACGCATTTCATGGACAATCTGGAATCTGACATTTTTTGTTTACATTATGAAAATGATGACAAATATTAGTTTAAATTGCTGCATGAAGCATGCATGGTATTGTCATCACATTAAGATAAGTGAAAACAGCATATAAACTTCAATACTTTAAGTCTAAAGTTTCAGCAAGAAAAATCTCCTGCATTTTAATGAAATCTCCTGCATTTCCATCACCAATCTCACGCAAAGGGGTCTGCGAATCATGGCATGTATGATATTGGCTATGTTAGAATAGAAATAATGAATTATACCTGTGTTTTATCTATAATAATGCACAGTCATTTGTTCAGATGTGTACATTAAATTAGAAATGCTATAAACACACTCTTGATTTAATTACTATGCATCTGAACTTGTGACCGTGCTTTATTCTGCCATAAAGCACAGGTTCTTAAATGATAAGAATTAATTGATTTATTGCGGATAACCTATTTGACAGTAATATCAACTTTCAATAATGGACTACTAAGACAATTATGGTAGCTAAATGATACTTACATATGGTAGCATTCATGGCTGGATGGAGAGTACCATTATCTGGCCAGCTGGGATCCAGAGAAAAGTAGCACAAAAGTGGATATTCTGATTGGTTGTCTGTAAACAAGAAAATTGACTAATATTAAAAAGAATATATAACAAGAGCACTGCCTACGAGTGCTGGACACTTGACATTCTCGTACTTGATAGTACCCTTGCTCATCTGCGAGTGAAAAATTCTAAGAGTAACGAGAAATTAAGAATTGCAAGCAATACAGAAGTCCCCTACCGGTTTTAAGCCATTTTCAATGTTTCTATTGCCATAGCAACCACAATTTTTGTCAGAATCAAAATATTTTTAGACGTGCATAATGTCCTTATTGTTCCCTATCCACATACCAAGTTTCATAAACCTAGCTTGGAAACTATTTGAGTTATGTCAGGATCCAGATTTTTTGACGGACGGACAGGCTGGCTGACTGGCTGACTGTCTGACTGACCGACCGACCGACGGAGGGCAAACCTATAGTCCCCTCCGGTCAAAAACCGATAGGGGACTAACAAGAGCACTGCCTACGAGTGCTGGACACTTGACGTTCTCGTACTTGATAGTACCCTTGCTCATCTGCGAGTGAAAAATTCTAAGAGTAACAAGGGCAGATAACTCAGGTCACAGGGTTATTAGCCTTGTCAGTATGGACTCCCCTTGTAATGTTGAGTTTCAAGTGGATACCTTTGATAGTCTTTGAGAAATTGACATTTTTGTATAAATAGATTTAAAGTCAGAAAAGGGGAATAACTCTCATAAAATGCTGGATAGATTTATTCCCTCTTGTCAGTAGATGTAGGTCATCACATTTCACAAGTGCATTGACTTTCAAAATAAAAGCTTTGATAGTGTTTGAGAAAATTAGTTTATGTGTAAAAGTTGCCACTATTTCTATGTACTAAGTCAAAACAAGGGTAGATAACTCCATAAATTTAGATCACAGGGCTGTCTTGTCAGTATGGACTCCCCTTGTATGATCCTTAAAAAGTCATACTGTTTAGGCCTAAAATAAAATATTGTTTGTTTCCCCATCCGCTACCTACCCGATAAAAAGGGGCCCTACCCAAAATAATTTATTGCCCAAATTGAAATAAAAAAAAATTATGAAAAATTGGGGATGAAAATGTTTTTTTTCAGGCTTGTTTCTTATCATTAAATTTGGTACTTATGTTAAATTTAAGACTGTTGGTTTTCACCTTAGAGTTATTACTAAATTTAATATTAGTATATCTTAACCAATACATGTAACTGTCATTCTGAAAAAATCCAAAAAAAAAGTATTTAACCTACCGGTACCTCATAACCTACCCATTCTAAATTTGCTAGGATCGGAAAGGGGAAACCAAGAATATTTATAGTTCGGCCTTAAGCAGAAAGAAGAAGACATTTACCTGTTAGTTGATGATAGAATCCTTGATTAAACAGGTACAAGTAGGGGGCATACAGTTGACCCACAATCAGAGCACCAAGAATGTACAGGGCCTCCGTACCAAATGCCATGTTCACTCTGGAAAAAGAGATGAAACTCAAATAAGTGTACATTTATTACCGGTGTATGTAACAAGTAAAATGTGGCATTTATAACAGACTGAATACAAAATGACTGGACAGTTTTGGCTATAGATATAAATGTAATTACAGTACCTGTAATAAACTACAGGTCCTAAATAACAATTTAAAAAATATTTGGTCAAGTGAACATAAATCTCAATCGGACTTTCATGGGAAATATTATTTTTATTTTTATAATAAATGTAAGCTGAATGCTGGGATAGTATACTCCCCTGTGTCGTTAAACTTACAACCGCTGTATTTTGTAGGGGTGACTATTGAGTCCATTTTTGACTAATTGCAATACCACTGCTATTGATGAAAGCACTATTGGGATACTATTAAATTGCTGGAAACTATTGCGATACTATTGCAATAGTTATTGCCCGGATTTGATAACCAGAAATTAACTAGTAAATGCAAATTTGCGCTGTGTAAGATATCACTTAGTTGTACAACATACCAATCTACTATTTGTGAAAATGATTTAAAATTAATTGGACAGAAATAGAACATGAACAATTGCGATATCGGTCCTTTAATTGTGGGAGTTTTGATGCATGGGATTATTTAAAATCAGTTTTTTAACGAGAATTAAAGTTGTTTTAAAAATTAAATTAGTTTTATTTTTTTATCAAAAAGGGAACTATCGTAACCATCGATAGTTGAGCTAACTATTGGCGATAGTTATAGGATCGAGACTTTTACTATTGATCCATACTATCGGGTCACTCGGTATATCAATGTATCGATATTTCGATGCATCGGCCCACCCCTAGCATGTAGATTCTTCTCATTACAGAAATTTTCACATGGGTGGGGTGTTTACATATCACAATTTTTACTTGGTTTCCAAATTTTATGTAATTTCATGAGATTTTGAATTTCATTAAAGATTTAATATCCCTTGAGCATGGCAATTTCCTTTAATTCAACACTTTTGGTCCTGGTATAATTCAAGTATCTAATCCGATATTTTCCCACAAGAAGACTTGTCACTGAATCGGCTTTCCGATGCGCCAAAGATCTAAAATTACAATGTGTTTAGATCTTTGGATGCGCGTACAATCATTTTCACGCCAAAATGTGTATACAAGGTTTTCAAAGAACAGCGACGACATGACGGGGATGAATGATGATACTGATTTGTACCATTCAGACTATTTACCAAAAGACACCCCAAGACCCCATAAAACTAATGTTATAAATTGTATTATTTTTTTTAATTTCCATTTTTATAAAGACACATATATATATATACTAAGAGAAACATTATTATACAATTGATTATGATAAAATAGTATAGAGAAACTCGACGAAATTTGAGAAGGAATGCAATTCAATCAGACTTAATTATTCATACTGCTGTAGTGACCTCCCTTGTGTGCTGTTCATTCCGTTTAGTGACATTAGGTGGCAACTTTCTAAATGAAAACATCAGTTTAAAGATTGTATTAGTGAACATACTACTTTCTACAACAATATCTAAGTTTTACAGTAGGCTTAGGGGTGTAACGATACGCTCACCTCGCGATACGTATCACGGTACGGAGTATATGATACAATACGTGTCGCGATACAAATAGTTTAACATGAAGACAGGATAATGAGCATCTGTTCTGTTTAAACTTTATAACATCACAGGATTATCCCCTTATTATCAAGCAGAGGCTTTATAAGACCTTTTCTCCAAGGAAATTGCGTTTTTCCTAAACAAAATCAGTTCCCCATATAACATGTATCAGTCATTTCTTTTTCCTAATTAAGGGGTAGTCCTAGGGTGTCTTGGGGTTTCTTGGGTGTCTCTGAAATTCGATACATGCAGCCCAGGCCAGGTAACATAAAAACTCATATTAACTTATTTATTAGTAGGCTACATGTGTCATTTTAAACGACAATTCATAAAAAATACAAATACGAGGGGTGATCAACAAATATGCGGAAAAGTGTTGTAATTTCTTTATTGGTCATATTAAGTCATTGAATCTTTCTAAACATGAAGATGAATTTATTTCAAATTGATTCACCCCTGACCATCAATATCTATTATTATATTAATCAAAGTCAGAACGAACGCGGTTTCCTATGGCAACGTTACTCGACATCATGCGGCCCAAATTTTCATATTTTCCAACGTTGCACTTAGAAAAAGATGACGTTTCATTCGTGAGTTGGTAACATTATAATTATCTAAAGGGTGGATTATGAATATGCAATGATATAACATTACATTCAGAATTTTAAAAAAAAATGGTTTAACGTCAAAATTCTTTTTTAGAGCTATTTGCTTCAAATAGTTGTCTGAAAATGAGTACGATATAGAAATCGGCGACGAAAAGTGGTGTTGCGAATGAAATGTCATTAAATACCAATAATAATATTGCAAAATACAACAGATATGTAATAGCATACACAACATGTGTCTGTTTTGCATATTCTCCCATATGTAGCCATGTGAAATCAATGCCGACATCCGAAAGGGCTATACGACGTCAAATTACGTCATGAATTCTAATGTTCTCCAGCAGCTAATTCTTATAATTTATATGCATGTTACAAAGGAAAAACATTGATTTTTGGTTGACTGGTCTATGAAGTGTATCTGGTTGAACAGTTATTTTTTGAGAATCATTCAACGCGTTTTAAATACATAATGAATTGTGCCACGAATGAATATTTATACTGTCATGTTACGATGTTGTGATGACGTTGGGCCGGTGTAGCAATAGTGACGTTACGGTTTCTATGTTTTTTCGACTAAATGTTTTCTAGAGGTCAATGTTTTTTATAGTTATGTATGTGTAATACCCCAATCTATTATCTGACCGATTTTCTTCAATATTGGTCACGTAATAAGAATTTCAGAGCAATTTTCTGCATATTTGTTGATCACCCCTCGTATAACAACACTATTTTACTTTTTAGCGTTTTGGAGTGTCTTAGGGTAGTTTGGGTGTCTTGGGGTAAATATAGTCCGACCCGATTTGTACACAATCAGTCAATTTCAGTGTTTATCTTCAAGTATTTGTGTGTAACATTGAACAATTGTTACATCTAGTTTTTACTTCCGCATGATTTATGAATCTGCACACATGTACAGTGGCTTTTCAGTTAGAACGTCCCCATTAAATCGAGAATTTAAATCGAGAACAGTCTGAATTTTCAAATATCGAGAACGTCCCCATTCATATCTAGAACTGAATCCATGCTAAATATAATTTTCATGGGTACGTTTTCGATATTAAGGTCGTTCTCGATATAAGTGGGGACGTTCTAGATATAAATGTTTTCGAGTGGGGACGTTTTAACAGGATACCCTACAGTATAATAATATGACAGTACATGCAACCTGATACATTATCATATTCGGTGTTTATGGGACGTCCCTCATATCGAGTTCTCGTTCCCGCGTTCTATTCAATATCTGTAAGACATACGTCAATTCAATTAAACGAACGCATAAAATATAACACGCTTAGTATACTTAGATCTAACAAGAACAAAATATTTGTCACATCATAAACTAATACAAACTTTAAACACTTAATTCGCCCTGTTTCGACTTTGTTTACTTCCTCTAACAATCTTGTCACCAGACGCTTGCTCTATCCTTAAATATGTAAGCGTCTGACTGATAATGATGAGGGTCGTTTAACAACTTGTGAAATAGAAATTAACTGCCGTAGCTCAAACCATCACATTAAATTGCACAACGAAGTTAGTATAAAAAATAATGTACTTGTATTATTAGAGCTTAATTAAACAGTCAAACCTACTTGTATCTATAAAGAAATGGTTTTGTTAGACAGCTAGGTGGTCTTGATTAACAGGTTGTATATATATATATATATAGGAAGTGGCTAACCGGACCTCTAGACAATGCGTGTTGGACAGGCTAGAGGTCCGGTAATTGATTTCATATGTATAAACCATATATTTTATTTCGTGTCAAGAATTTAAATGACAAACAAGTGTTTCTATGTATTTGACAGAAATGTAAAACATTGACTGGGAATAACAGTGATCTCGGTATCCGACCAACTCACCCCCCTACCAACTCACCCCCTACCAACTCATCCTGGATTTGGACAACTCGCCCGATGTCAATTTCGAAATGTCCAACTCACCCCCCCCCCCCCCCCATAAATTTATATTTATTTTTAAACTTAGTGTTAATTCATGATAATAAAGTGTATTTATACACAAATAAATTAACAGATCTCTGCTTTCTCGAATACTTGCGAGTTTGTTAGTTATTTACCTTCGTTATTTTCAAAACTTGATCGTTCGGAAACTATGATTTTCTATGCAAGTTATCTAATTTTCCAATGTTTTTAAACAAAGTATTTGACTATTGACAATTGATATAATAGATCTAATTATAGTCCTAATTTTTTCAATCATAATGTTTTTTGACAAATTGTTTTATTTTTTTCCTTTGTTTTTCGCTTTTTTCACTGTCATTACAGCGTTTTCAAAATGGCAACTGTTTGAAAATACTGTGAATTTTACAAAAAAACGCCTCCAATATCACATAATTGAACATATTAATAATTTCATAATAAACTATTACCAATTCAAAGTGATTTTTTTCCAACAAATCTATTAAATTTAATAAAAATATCTTTAGGGGGGTGAGTTGGTATGTTATTTTTTTAAGGGGGGATGAGTTGGTCATTGCGTAGGGCGAGTTATCCAAATCCAGGGTGAGTTGGTCAGGGGGTGAGTTGGTAGGGGGGTGAGTTGACTGTAAATCGTGATCTCGAGTGTTTCGATAGTTTCGTCTGTGTTGAACAACAATTGATACACATTGATAACGACTTGAAGTCTAGAGGGGTACCACACATTGTATATATTTTGGTCACTTTTTCACACACACGCTCGTCAGTACAACAAACTCTGCAAACGTCTCAATAAAGTTCTATGCAAGATCCACCCTAATAAATGTTGGTACCACGGGAAACAGCGCATGAACAACGATGACATTGATCATAGGGACAAAACCCATCTGCGACGTTCTCGAGAGCCTAAAAAATTATCTTAAAATGAGTTTGTACAAGCGGGGTTTTTTGATACAACAGCACACGCACATTTTGTGTTTAATAACATATGATGACATAAGTAAATAAATAATAACAAACAATTTACCCCATCTTTGATATATTCCATAAAAAGTAGATCTACATTCCAACACGCACGTTTTGATAAAACTTCGCGATTCCAATATACCAACATTTAATTAAAACATAATTATTATGAAGATCTGATAAAAACTGATTTGTTTGTTTGCAGTTTCAAAACTGATGTGTGAGCAAACAAATATTAGAGCAAATACCATGGAACAAACAAAATTAAATTCAGCAGTTACCGGCAGCATAATAACTTATTTAAGTGTCGCACACTTCTAATCAACTTGATTGCTAATCAATTAACTATTTTTTACAAGATTTCTGTCAAATACTTACCTGTATAGCAAGGTAAATGCATTGGAAGTCTCGACAGGATAAAATAGATATTGTTTATACACATGAAATAAATTACCGGACCTCTAGCCTGTCCTACAAGCATTGTCTAGAGGTCCGGTTACCGGACCTCTAGTCACTTCCATATATATACTGGGTCATTCTACTTTTTTTCAGAACTTAATGTCACAGATATTGATTGGAATTATTTTAGGGGAAATTGTAATGCATACAGGTTTATAAATAAGTCTAAGAATACACCTTACTAAAATTTTAAATTATATTTCAGTAATTGTATGATTTTGAATTTTTTTTTTACAATTTACCAATTCAAAATTCAGATTTGTTCATTTTTCTGATGTCCCATTCAAAGGGTGTCTATTTTTAACATAATGTTTTGTTCTTTTCTTTATTGTTATCAGAATCAACAGATGAATGGACATTTTTACTATTAAGCATACGTTTCTACAGTAGTGTTTATACAACTACTGTAAGTTACATGTAACTTGCGTAATTAATCATTAAAAAAGTGTCCTTGCCTTTGCTGTCATTCCCCTAACATTTTCTTAATTGTTAATTATATCAGAGTCATTTTCCCAAGGTGCTCTTTTTTGATGATGTCATAGCAACAGTATATGTGCTGGAGAAGATTTTGCAGGTCAAGTGTACAATATGCTGAAATATACTTTTTGACTGCCATTCCCCAACCTTATTTATTTGCAAATCAGCTGTTTTAATATATTTAATCTTATACCATGTCTATACATGCATGTTCTGGTATCCATTGCCACGAGCATTTTGTTGATATGATCTGCCTGAGGCCCCAATGAGGAATAAAATGATACGGATTATATTCACCTAACAGTCATTCTCCTAACAGTTTGGGTCTTATATTTCGTTAGAGAAATGACACTTGACAATAGAGGAATGACTAATTGGTAACATAAACACCTACAGCAAAACAAGTACGTGTTGAAAAACCAACATTTAAATGGGGTTTCAAGGACAATATTTATAACCAATAACATTTGACAACACGCACATGTATATATCGACTAACTGGAAAAGATAACGCAAATTGGAGTGCATACAACTGAAAATATTTACAAATCGGACCTAGAAGGCAGCATTCGGTAGAAGCAGGAGCTGACTTTAAACATTCGTTGTTATAAAACTCACATGACTAACAAAAAAGTAAACGTATGCGTTCATATAATTATTTTGAACAGACACGGTTGAAAGTATCTTTTAAAATTCACACCCTGATTTGATATCTTTATTTTACCTCGTAACATTCTTTCAAATCGTTTTAACGATAAATTGATCTCGCCAATCCTAAAATCCTAAAAAGGATTGGCGACATCAATTTATCATTAAACAGATAGGAACATTTTTTGCACGATGACTTATCGTTCTGCGTAATTCTGTGCAGATTGTGCACATGTTGCAATAATAATAATACAAAAAAAGTCTGAATGTTTGTCATCAAAGTTACGCTTGAGTCAAGGTCATAACTAAAGCAGGGTTTACACTAAAACTAAGACACATTTCCGAGTAACGTAGCAATTCATATGCAAAGTGCCATACAGTGATCTATTGATTGAACGAACAATAAAATTGATTATTGACCAATTAATAATCCCCTAGATGTCACTTTGCTAATGAATATGTATGTAATTAAAAATGTGTTTACTCAGGTCAGTCAATTGTTTACATAACATAATGCTCATAACATTACAATTTCTCTTATTCGGGTCTTATTTTAATATATATTACATGTATAGTCCAGTTAGGATATTGTGACTGTGACGTTGCAGTTTATGTGTAAGCAAAAAATCACAACCATTGTCTAAACAGGTAGAGCGAAGTTTAGTATGCTAGTTTCACATTGAAATTATAGTTGTTTGTACATTATAGGCATTTATAATTGGTTTTACACCGGTTATAGTGGGCTCGACCGCTGCGTCACTGTATTTTTATCCTGACTGGACTATACTGACGTCTGTATTGCTAAACATGATCGACACGGTGATGGGTATGTTATGGTATGGACAGTGGTCAGTCCTAAATCTTTATGTGAGAAACACAAACAGTATTTATGCGGGAATAAATTCATAAATCAAATGGCAAGTTTTGAATATTTAAAATATGGATGAGCTCTTGAATTCTATTTATTTACGAAATAATAGATAAAAACGACAAGATCGATAGAAACGTTATTCTAACTAAATTTAAACTTAAAACTAGACTGCAGAATATCTTAATCTAAAAAGTGCAATTCCTAACAGTTGATTTAATATGTTAGAATCAGAAACCTCGATTCATACTACTGTAAGAACTAGTTTGAATCTAATAATGTCTTCTAAGCACTGATACTTTATAACACAGATAAATAAATTTATACAGTATATACACAAACGTCACTATTTCTTACTGCGAAAAATGTTGAAAAGATGTATTAATTTGAACCAACTGTTTTTTTGATGTCATAAGTTCCATGAAAATAGATACAAGCTTATCCACAATATACAAATCTTTTTAGATTGACCATTCATGTTCAATATGTTGTAAACTATGAGTGTTATTTGTATAACTGTTTATGTACATGTAATGGATTGGACAATAAACTATGAAACTGAATATGTAAACTCAGTAAAACATTTCTTATTACGCAAACAAAAATATTAATATCATATATGCATGACTTCAATTATCTATGTTGGAAATAACGAAATTGAATATTTAAATTGTTTACTAATAGTATGTGTGTACTTTGAGTGATTGTCAAAATAACATGTTTTGTTGTTGTTTGTTTTATAGAAGGCATTACCTTTAAATTAAGATGTATGTGAATTCGTCTATTGCATATGTCTGCACATGTTACCTTCTCTAAATAAAGATATTATTAGTATTATATACTTCCCTCGCAATATAACCTTTTTCGATGGAAAATAGCAGATCATCCTATCTTTCAGACATGCGTATGAACATTTTTTATCATTTGTAGACAATTAGGTCAGTTTTGGAATGGAATTATTAATTCCTTTGAAAAATGTATTATTTTAGACAATTGTATCAATGATACCGCCTGTGATCTATATCGTAGAGTTATATTGACCTGTCCAAAATACAGAACTTCAATGGTTGTGAAAATCATATATTTTAAAGGGACTGCCTCATATATTGGTGTATTGCAAAAATAAAATAAAATTGTCAAATATTAGCGTATTTTTGGTATATTTGCCTGTATATCCAATAAACAACCACACTGACATCTAAAATAACTTGAGAAACTTCGGCATTTTGTATTTATTTAAAAAAATTCTATTAATACCCTATAGACTTAACACTACAATTACTTAAGTTGCCTGAAATTAGTTTGCATTTGATGAAAATGAATCGAAAAACGAACCAAATACCTCACTAATGTTTACGCTGTAGTTTGCTGATGTTACAGTTCGATCACATGTGAATTACATAATTCACAAAGCATGTTGGAAGGAAACTTAGCGCTTTTTTCAAGAAAAAATACTCAGTTGGTCATATCGAGAGTGGTTAAAATTGCTTATTTGCACCAAATCTTTCATAAAGCAACCGTCAGTGGCTTTCTATTACATCAATACTTGGGTAGGTTGGAAAATCAAGATATACAAAATGTTTAGCCCAATCTGTGAGGCAGCACCTTTAAGTCATCACCTGAAATATGAGGATTACTAATCTATTGTCTCGGTGCAGCTACCGGGTTGTTATATGTATAGTCCAGTCAGAATAAAAATCCAGTGACGCAGCGGTCGAGTCCACTATAACGGTGTAAAACAAATTATAAAGGCTTATACTGTACAAACAACTATAATTTCAATGCTAAACTAACATACCAAACTTCGCTCTACCTGTTTAGACAATGGTTGTAATTTTTTGCGTACACATTAACTGCAACGTCACTGTCACAATATCCTAACTGGACTATACTACAATGGGACGAGGGATAAGCAAGAATATTCAGGTTCCGTGTAAATAGTTTTGAACAATATACATTAATGTTTAAGTATAGTCTAGAGTATGATTATAGCTATTGTATACACCAGAAAAAATAGTTCACCATCAAACATCACGGTTTGG